>JASFAW010000009.1:51399134-51420681 GCA_030737815.1 Allium fistulosum | reverse complement strand
TGCTGTTAATGATTCTCAATTTGGCACGGAGCGTGCCTGACTGATACCATTGACGACACTTAGACTAGTATTGTCGAAAAAATCGACACCGATGGACAGATTACATGGCTATCTCTATTAAGACACCTGAAGAAATTGAAAAGATGCGCATCGCCGGTCGTCTGGCCGCGGAAGTGCTGGAAATGATCGAGCCGTTCGTGAAGCCGGGCGTCAGCACCGGTGAACTGGACCGTATCTGTAACGACTATATCGTGAACGAGCAGCACGCGGTTTCCGCCTGCCTCGGCTACCACGGTTTCCCGAAATCCGTCTGCATCTCTATTAATGAAGTGGTGTGTCACGGCATTCCGGATGACGAAAAACTGCTGAAAGATGGCGACATCGTCAACATCGACGTGACCGTCATTAAAGACGAGTACCACGGGGACACCTCAAAAATGTTCATCGTTGGCAAGCCGACCATCCTGGGCGAGCGCCTGTGCAAAGTCACCCAGGACAGCCTCTATCTGGCGCTGAAAATGGTTAAACCGGGTATTCGCCTGCGTACCCTCGGTGCGGCAATCCAGAAGTTTGTGGAAGCAGAAGGTTTCTCCGTGGTGCGCGAGTACTGCGGTCACGGCATTGGTCGCGTCTTCCATGAAGAACCGCAGGTCCTGCACTATGATGCAGATGACGGCGGCGTGGTGCTGCAAAAAGGCATGACCTTTACCATTGAGCCGATGGTCAACGCGGGTGATTACCGCATCCGCACCATGAAAGACGGCTGGACGGTGAAAACCAAAGACAGAAGCTTGTCTGCGCAGTACGAGCATACTATTGTGGTAACAGACAACGGCTGCGAAATTATGACGTTGCGCAAGGATGACACCATCCCGGCGATACTGACGCACGATGAATGATAAAAAAGCCGGCAAATGCCGGCTTTTTTAATGGCTATAGCTTTTTCTTATGGGTGGCGCACGATGAGCAATCTTTTACCCGAACAGTATGCTAACACAGCACTTCCCACCCTCCCCGACCAGCCCGATAACCCGGGCGTCTGGCCGTCGCACGAGCTGACCTGCGCGCATATTAAAGCCCATATGGATGTTTTCCATCGCTGGCTGGGCAGCGCGTTCGACGCAGGCGTGTCGGCCGAGCAGCTCATTGAAGCGCGCACCGAATTTATCGACCAGCTGCTGCAGCGCCTGTGGATCGATTACGGGTTTGGGCAAATCAGTGATGTTGCGCTGGTTGCCGTCGGGGGCTATGGCCGCGGTGAGCTGCATCCGCTTTCCGATATCGATCTGCTGATCTTAAGCCGCAAAAAGCTGCCGGACGAACAGGCGCAAAAAATTGGCGAACTGCTGACGCTGCTCTGGGACGTAAAGCTGGAAGTCGGCCACAGCGTGCGTACCCTGGAAGAGTGTCTGCTGGAAGGGTTATCGGACCTGACCGTCGCCACCAACCTGATTGAAACCCGCCTGCTGATTGGTGACGTCGCCCTGTTCCTGGAGCTGCAAAAACACATCTTCAGCGACGGCTTCTGGCCGTCAGAAAAGTTCTTCGCCGCGAAGGTCGAGGAGCAAAACCAGCGCCACCAGCGCTACCACGGCACCAGCTATAATCTTGAACCCGATATTAAAAGCAGCCCCGGCGGCCTGCGCGACATCCACACCCTGCAGTGGGTCGCCCGCCGCCATTTTGGTGCCACCTCGATGGACGAGATGGTCGGCTTCGGCTTTTTAACCGAGGCCGAGCGTAACGAGCTGAACGAGTGCCTGCACCTGCTGTGGCGCATCCGGTTTGCCCTGCATCTGGAAGTCACCCGCTACGATAACCGCCTGCTGTTTGACCGTCAGCTCAGCGTGGCTCAGCGCCTGAATTATCAGGGCGAAGGCAACGAGCCGGTTGAGCACATGATGAAGGATTTCTTCCGCGTCACCCGCCGGGTGAGCGAGCTGAACCAGATGCTGTTGCAGCTGTTCGACGAGGCCATTCTGGCCCTGACGGCGGACGAAAAACCGCGCCCGATTGATGACGAATTCCAGCTGCGCGGCACGCTTATCGACCTGCGCGACGAAACGCTGTTCATCCGCGAGCCGGAAGCGATTCTGCGGATGTTCTATACCATGGTGCGCAACAGCACCATCACCGGAATCTACTCCACCACTCTGCGCCATCTGCGCCACGCGCGCCGTCATCTGACGCAGCCGCTGTGCTATATCCCGGAAGCGCGTTCGCTGTTCCTGAGCATGCTCCGCCACCCGGGCGCCGTCAGCCGCGGCCTGCTGCCGATGCACCGCCACAGCGTGCTGTGGGCCTATATGCCGCAGTGGTCGCACATTGTCGGGCAAATGCAGTTCGATCTGTTCCACGCCTACACGGTGGATGAACACACGATCCGCGTGATGCTAAAGCTGGAAAGCTTTGCGAGAGAAGAGACGCGCTCCCGCCACCCGCTCTGCGTCGAACTGTGGCCGCGCCTGACCCATCCGGAACTGATCCTGATTGCCGCCCTGTTCCACGATATCGCCAAAGGTCGCGGCGGTGACCATTCGGTGCTGGGCGCGCAGGACGTGCTGAAATTTGCCGAACTGCACGGCCTGAACTCGCGTGAAACGCAGCTGGTGGCCTGGCTGGTGCGCCATCACCTGCTGATGTCGGTCACCGCGCAGCGTCGTGACATTCAGGATCCGGAAGTGATCAAGCAGTTCGCGGAAGAGGTTCAGACGGAAAATCGTCTGCGCTATCTGGTCTGCCTGACGGTGGCCGATATCTGCGCCACCAACGAGACCCTGTGGAACAGCTGGAAGCAGAGCCTGCTGCGCGAGCTGTACTTCGCCACCGAAAAACAGCTGCGTCGCGGGATGCAAAACACCCCGGACATGCGCGAGCGCGTGCGCCATCACCAGCTGCAGGCGCTGGCGCTGCTGCGGATGGATAATATTGATGAAGAGGCACTGCATCAGATTTGGGCCCGCTGCCGCGCCAACTATTTTGTCCGCCATAGCCCAAACCAGCTTGCGTGGCACGCGCGGCATCTGCTGAAGCACGACCTGTCCCAGCCGATGATCCTGCTGAGCCCGCAGGCTACCCGCGGCGGGACGGAGATTTTCATCTGGAGCCCGGACCGACCTTATCTGTTTGCTGCGGTCTGCGCCGAACTGGACAGGCGTAACCTGAGCGTTCACGACGCGCAGATTTTCACCACCCGCGACGGCATGGCGATGGACACCTTTATCGTGCTTGAGCCGGACGGCAGCCCGCTCTCGTCAGACAGGCATGAAGGGATACGTTTTGGTCTGGAACAGGCGATTACCCAGCGCAGCTGGCAGCCCCCGCAGCCGCGTCGCCAGCCGGCGAAATTGCGCCACTTTACCGTCGATACCGAGGTCAATTTCCTGCCGACCCACACCGACCGTAAATCGTTCCTGGAGCTGATCGCGCTCGACCAGCCAGGGCTGCTTGCCCGCGTCGGCCAGGTTTTTGCCGATCTGGGAATTTCGCTCCACGGCGCCCGAATTACAACGATTGGCGAGCGAGTAGAAGATTTATTTATAATCGCAACAGCGGACCGGCGTGCCCTTAATAATGACCTGCAGCTTGAAGTGCAACAACGGTTGACAGCAGCCCTCAATCCAAACGATAAAGGGTGATATGTTTTTTAGTGAAATGGAAAGAGTAAACAATGCAGCAGTTACAGAACGTTATTGAGTCCGCTTTTGAGCGTCGCGCCGAGATTACCCCGGCAAATGTGGATACCGTGACCCGTGAAGCGGTAAACCAGGTGATTTCCCTTCTGGATTCCGGCGCGCTGCGCGTGGCAGAAAAATCGACGGTCAGTGGGTCACTCATCAATGGCTGAAGAAAGCCGTGCTGCTCTCTTTCCGTATCAACGATAACCAGGTTATCGACGGAGCAGAAAGCCGCTACTTCGATAAAGTGCCAATGAAATTCGCTGACTACGACGAAGCGCGTTTCCAGAAAGAAGGCTTCCGCGTGTACCGCCTGCGCGGTTCGTCAGGGCGCGTTTATCGCACGCAACACCGTGCTGATGCCATCCTACGTGAACATCGGTGCCTACGTTGACGAAGGCACCATGGTTGATACCTGGGCGACCGTCGGTTCCTGCGCGCAAATCGGTAAAAACGTTCACCTTTCCGGCGGCGTGGGCATCGGTGGTGTTCTGGAGCCACTGCAGGCTAACCCGACCATCATCGAAGACAACTGCTTCATCGGCGCGCGCTCTGAAGTGGTTGAAGGCGTGATCGTTGAAGAAGGTTCCGTGATCTCCATGGGCGTTTACATCGGTCAGAGCACCCGTATTTACGACCGTGAAACCGGTGAAGTTCACTACGGTCGCGTTCCGGCAGGCTCCGTGGTGGTTTCCGGCAACCTGCCGTCAAAAGATGGCAAATACAGCTGTACTGTGCGGTTATCGTGAAGAAAGTGGATGCGAAAACGCGCGGTAAAGTGGGCATCAACGAATTGCTGCGCACCATCGATTAATCGGGTATTAACAAAAAGCGGGGGCAACCCCGCTTTTTTTTATATCGGAGGTGGCGAAAATAGATTTTTTCGTTAATTATTCAAAGGTTATGTTGAGATCAAGGGTACCGCTATGTACGATAATCTGAAAAGTCTGGGCATTACCAATCCTGATGAAATTGATCGTTACAGCCTCCGTCAGGAAGCCAATAACGATATTCTGAAAATCTATTTTCACAAGGACAAAGGAGAGTTTTTCGCCAAAAGCGTGAAGTTTAAATATCCACGCCAGCGTAAGACCGTTGTGGCTGACGGTGTAGGACAGGGCTACAAAGAAGTACAGGAAATCAGCCCTAACCTGCGCTATGTGATCGATGAACTCGATCAGATCTGCCAGCGCGACCGCACCGAAGTCGATCTCAAGCGTAAGATCCTTGACGATCTGCGTCACCTTGAAAGCGTTGTGACGAATAAGATCAGCGAGATTGAAGCGGATCTTGAGAAATTAACGCGGAAATAAAAGCAAAACGGCAATCCTTGATTGCCGTTTTTAGTGTTTGCGCCCTCTCCCCGTGGGAGAGGGATGGGGTGAGGGCACCAGACCGCATACAGCATCATCTCTGTTCGTCCAGCTGCAGCGCCACATACAGCAGCAGCCTGTCGTCAAAATTTCCCAGATCTAGCCCCGTCAGCTCCGAAATCCGGTTTAACCGATACTCAAGCGTATTGCGGTGAATAAACAGCGCCTTCGAGGTCGCCAGCGGCTGCACGTTATGCCGGAACCACGCCTGCAGCGTCCGGCGCAGCAGGCCGTTGTTGTCCATGGCTTTCAGACGCGCCAATGGCCGCGCCAGCTCATTGGCCTGCCAGCCCCCGCGCAGGCTGTCGAGCAGCACCGGCAGCATCAGATCCTGATAGAAATAGCTGCGGCTCTCCGGCATCCGCTGCTTGCCCACCATCATGGTGGTGCGCGCGGTACGCCAGGAGCGGGCGATACTGCCCGGCCCGGTAAAGTAGTTGCCCAGCGCAACGCGAAAACGCAGCTGGCCGTTCTCCTCCATCCGGGAGATCAGCTGCTCCACGCGACGACGATGATCGTCGGCATCCCAGCGGCCGAACGCATTGAGCGCCGGTTTGAGGACCACCATTTCCGTCAGAGAAACGATCGCCACCAGGTTATCGCGCTCCGGCGTCGCCAGCGCATTTTGCAGCTGCTGCAGTTCGGCCATCGCGCTGTCCACGCCAAGCTGGCCGCTATCGACCTCAATGACCGCCACCACGCGCGGCTGATTTAAATCGATCCCCAGACGCTGCGCCCATTCGCTGAGCGCAGGCGTATGCTCTTCCGCCTGAATAAGGTTCATTACCAGCTCTTCACGCAGGCGGCTGTCCTGAGCGAGCAGGTGCATCAGGCGCGACTGCTCCAGCATCATCTCTGCCGTCATACAGACCAGCTCACCGTATTTTCGCAGTGACTCGGGCTCGCCGGTGAGGCCGATTACCCCCACAATTTCGCCTTCAAGACGCAGCGGTAAATTGATGCCCTGACGTACGCCGTGCAGGTGTTTCGCTACCGCATCGTCGATATCCACGACCCGCCCCTGAGAAAGCACCAGCAGCGCACCTTCGTGCAATTCCCCAATACGCTCGCGATCGCCGCTGCCAATAATGCGCCCGCGGGCATCCATTACGTTGATATTGGTATCAATAATGCGCATGGTGCGCGCCACGATATCCTGCGCCATTTTGGTATCAAGATGCCAGCCAGCCATGTAACCCTCCCGTGAGCAGAGCTCAAGCATAGGGAAGTTCAGCGACGGCTGCATTGTGCGAATGCACAAAGAGAGAGGGAGAAGTATGGAGTTGTGGCAAGAATCACAAAAACGAGAAAGCCCCTGCGAACAGGGGCTTCAGAGGATTACTGCATCAGCAGATAAAGAGAGGTATCACCACGCTGGATATTCAGCGCCAGCACGGAAGGCTTGCTGTCGAGAATTTTGCGCAGTTCAGCGATGTTTTTCACCGGCTGCTGGTTAGCACCCATGATCACATCGCCTTTTTTCAGGCCGATACGGGCTGCCGGTGAATTCGCTTTCACGTTGTTCACCACCACGCCTTTGTCTGCGCCTTTATTGCTCATCTCGGCACCTTCAATACCGCTGAAGATGGTGCTGGAATCCACCTGATTCTGGCTGCTCTGCTGCAGCTCCAGGCTCACGTTAACCGGCTTACCGTCGCGCAGCAGGCCGAGGGTCACTTTACTGCCAATCGGCATCGAGCCCACTTCGGCACGCAGGGCGGCAAAGCTGCTGATCGGTTTACCGTTCAGGGAGGTGATTACATCCCCCGCTTTAATGCCCGCTTTCGCCGCAGAAGAATTTGGCATCACCTGGCTGACGAATGCCCCGCGCTGAGCGTCAACTTTCATCGCCTTAGCCAGTTCGGAGTTCAGCTCCGTACCGAGGATACCCAGCTCGCCGCGTTTCACCTGGCCATACTGCACCATCTGCGCGGTCAGGTTTTTCACCATGTTACTTGGGATAGCAAAACCGATCCCGATGTTGCCGCCGTCCGGTGCCAGGATAGCGGTGTTGATACCGATCAGCTCACCGTTCAGGTTCACCAGCGCACCGCCGGAGTTACCGCGGTTGATCGCCGCATCCGTCTGGATGAAGTTTTCGTAGTTCTCAGCGTTGAGGCCGCTACGGCCCAGCGCTGAGACGATACCGGATGTCACGGTTTCACCCAGACCGAACGGGTTACCGATCGCCACGGTATAGTCGCCCACGCGCAGCGCATCGGAGTCGGCAATTTTAATCGCCGTCAGGTTTTTCGGATCCTGAATCTGGATCAGCGCAATGTCGGAGCGCGGGTCTTTACCCACTACTTTGGCGTCGAACTTACGGCCATCGCTCAGCTGAACCTTAATGCTGTTCGCGTTATCGACAACGTGGTTGTTAGTGACGACGTAGCCTTTCGCCGCATCAATAATTACCCCCGAGCCAAGCGCCATGAATTTCTGCTGCTGGCCGCCGCCCTGGCTGTCATCCCCGGCACCGCCGCCCTGACAGAACGGAGAGCTCTGGAATGGCGAACCGTCCTGGCAGAACGGCGAGTTGTCGCCGAAGAACTGCTGGAAGTTACGCGGCATACGCGGCGTATTGACGGTCGTGCTGCCCTCAACGTTAATACTCACCACCGATGGCATCACTTTTTCGAGCATCGGTGCCAGGCTTGGCATCTGCTGCGCGGTTGCTGCCGACGACGCGGTCTCGGCTGCAGTAGCAGTCAGAGGAGACAGCGCTAAACCTAAACTCAGAGCCAGTGCACTCATTGCTAATGTGGTTTTTTTCATATTTCTCAATCTCGATTTACAGGTAACGCAAAATTGCTGTGTAACTCAGATTCATTTTATACCGCTTAGTTCCGGCGATAAGTTTATGGAAAAGGTAAAAATTTATTGGCCGTCTTTACAAAACTCCGGAATTATTCCACCGCCATGAGCTTGCGGTATTCATCCCAGGCATACAAATCCGTCATGCCGCTGATATAGTCCTGGATAAGACGGCAGCGATAATAATATTCCATCACCGGCCATTGGGGAGAGTTGCGTTCCAGCTTGCCAATCGCTTCGACATACGCCAGACGATGCCGGGTAGAAAGTTTCTGATAAAGCCGCGATTCGATGGGTATTCTGCGCACGCGCTCGTGTTCCACCAGTTCGCTGAATTCATCGACCGACAGCTGAAGCAACGGGGAATAAATTTCCAGTAACCCACTGATTACCCGATAGCCCTGCAGCTCTAGCTGCTCGACATCCGGATGGCTGAATACATGCCGCATCGCCACATGTTTATAAAGCTCAAGGAGTTGACTGAAACTACTGTCATCTTCCAGCAGCGCGTGGTTGAATTCCCCGCTGAAAATGAGCGGCAAATTATCAATAAAACGCGACGCCGCATACGGCACCAGTTTATTTAATGTATTGACCCGCAAATACATAAAGAACTGGTCTTCCGTACTGCGGCTTAATGTATTTGAGCGCGATTTTTCCCAGGCATTTTCGACAACCTGCGCAAACAGCGAACTTTTTTCATGGGTACCCCAGGACGCATAAAGATGTTGATAAAGCTCCTCGACGCTGAAGATTCTTTTCTCCACGGCATCTTCCAGATCGGCCACGCAATAGGAAATATCATCGGCGGCTTCCATAATCCACGTCAATGGAAAGCGGCCGTTTGGCGTCAATGAAAGTTCTTTACGTAACCGTTCAATATAGGCCTCTTCGGAAAGGTAATAGCCCGGTTTTTTCATTAAATAGCTGTGGGACGCGGGCGTATCCCCCATCCACCACGCGGGGCGCGTATATTTCAGAATGCAGCCGACCTGTGCCCAGGTCAGGTTCATGCGCATCAGGGAATGGACCAGCCGGATCCCCTGCGCGTTGCCCTCGAAGTGACACAAATCCTGGCGCACTTTACGGCGCAGATCGTTCAGCCCCTCTTCACCTTCACGCAGGCGTAAATCGCGTACGATGCAGCGGTCATCGCTGAGGGGCTGGCTTACCGCATCCGAAGGATAAAGCCGCTGCTTAAACCAGTCATTGATCGCCGCCTCACCAAAGTGGCCGAAAGGCGGGTTGCCGATGTCATGCATCAGGCAGGCCATCTCAACGATGCTCTCGAAGGGCCCCGTCAGCTCGTCCAGACCATAGGCTTCCAGTAAACGCTGCTCTTTGAGACGGCTCAAAATCTCTTTGGCAATGTAGCGCCCGACCTGCTGCACTTCCATCGAGTGGGTTAAGCGCGTGCGCACCGCGGCGTTACGCTCCAGCGGGAACACCTGAGTTTTTTGCTGCAGACGGCGGATGGCAGGCGAGTTAACGATCCGCCCGCGATCGCTCTCGAATATACGCAGGATCTCATGTTCGCTCTTGTCGCCCTGCGGCGAACGGAAACGTCGGTGCCAGTTTATTTTGGTGCGAAAATCGATTGGTGACATGTGCTCCCCCGCGTGAGAATGCGTTTCCCCTTAACCGCATGATAGACTATGCATCTTAACAAGGCACATCGCGAGTAAATCTATGAAAATCGGCATTATTGGTGCAATGGAAGAAGAAGTTACGCTGCTGCGTGACAAAATTGAGAACCGTCAGACCCTCTCTCTGGGAGGTTGTGAGATCTATACCGGCCAGCTGAACGGTGTTGACGTGGCTCTGCTGAAATCAGGCATCGGTAAAGTGGCTGCTGCGCTGGGTGCAACCCTGCTGCTTGAGCGCTGCAAGCCGGACGTGATCGTGAATACCGGCTCTGCGGGCGGCCTGGCGCCGACGCTGAAAGTGGGCGATATCGTTGTTTCCGACGAAGCGCGTTACCACGATGCCGACGTCACCGCGTTCGGTTACGAGTACGGCCAGCTCCCGGGCTGCCCTGCTGGTTTTAAAGCTGACGACAAACTGATTGCGGCGGCAGAGACCTGCATCGCAGAACTCAACCTCAACGCGGTGCGCGGTCTGATTGTCAGCGGTGATGCCTTCATCAACGGCTCCGTTGGGCTGGCGAAAATCCGTCATAACTTCCCTCAGGCGGTTGCCGTTGAGATGGAAGCGACCGCGATCGCTCACGTTTGCCATAACTTCAGCGTACCGTTCGTGGTGGTTCGCGCCATCTCTGACGTGGCAGACCAGCAGTCCCACATCAGCTTCGACGAGTTCCTGACCGTTGCGGCAAAACAGTCCACCGTGATGGTGGAGCGCCTGGTGCAGAATCTGGCACGTGGCTAAACATACTGTCAGGGCGCTGGCCGCCCTGCTTCTTCTCGCACCGCTGTGGCTCTATGCGTTACCGCGCGTGATTACCCTCTCTCCCGCAAATACGGAACTGGCGTTTGCCGCCGGGATCACGCCCGTTGGCGTGAGTAGCTTTTCGGATTACCCACCGCAAGCCGCGGGTATTGAACAGGTGGCAACCTGGCAGGGGATGAACCTTGAGCGCATCGTGGCGCTTAAACCGGATCTCGTGCTGGCCTGGCGCGGCGGCAACGCCGAGCGGCAGGTTAACCAACTCACCTCGCTTGGCATAAAGGTGATGTGGATTGATGCCGTCAGCATTGAGCAGGTCGCTCAGGCGCTACGCGCTCTGGCACCCTATAGCCCGACGCCCAAAAAAGCCGAGGCTGCGGCGAAACAGATGCTGAGCGACTATGCCGCGCTGAAATCCCGATACGATACCCCTGTTAAAAAGCGCATCTTCCTGCAGTTTGGCAGCCAGCCGCTGTTCACCACTGGTAAAGGGTCGATTCAGAACCAGGTACTGGAAGTCTGCGGCGGTGAAAACATCTTTGCTGCCAGCCGGGTACCGTGGCCGCAGGTGAGCCGCGAGCAGGTCCTGGCGCGCCAGCCGCAGGCCATCGTCGTGGTCGGAAATGCGAGCGAGATTCCTAAAATTGAACAATTCTGGCAAAAGCAGCTAAAAATTCCGGTGATCCCACTCAACAGCGACTGGTTTGAACGCGCCAGCCCGCGTATTATCCTCGCCGCAAAACAGCTCTGTGCCGCGCTGGCAGAGAGTCACTAACATAAGACCCTTTTCGAGGATTTAACGATGCTCGTTTATTGGCTGGATATTCTTGGCACAGCCGTTTTTGCTATCTCCGGCGTTCTGCTCGCCGGAAAACTACGCATGGATCCGTTTGGCGTGCTGGTGCTGGCGTCGTGACCGCCGTCGGCGGCGGGACTATCCGCGATATGGCGCTGGCAAATGGCCCGGTGTTTTGGGTGAAAGATCCTACCGATCTGGTGGTCGCGATGGTCACCTGCCTGTTAACCATTGTGCTGGTTCGCCAGCCCCGCCGCTTGCCCAAGTGGATATTGCCGGTACTGGATGCCGTGGGTCTGGCCGTGTTTGTCGGTATTGGCGTCAACAAGGCGTTTAATGCGGGTACCGGTCCGATGGTGGCAATCTGCATGGGCGTATTAACCGGCGTGGGCGGTGGGATCATTCGCGACATTCTGGCGCGTGAAGTGCCGATGATCCTGCGTACTGAAATTTACGCAACGGCCTGCATTGTGGGCGGGATTGTTCACGCGACAGCGTACTACACCTTTGCCCTCCCGCTGGAAAATGCCGCGATGCTGGGGATGGTCGTGACGCTGGTGATACGCTTAGCGGCGATACGCTGGCACCTGAAGCTGCCGACGTTTGCGCTGGATGATAATGGCAGGTAAAAACAAAACGGTAACCGCAAGGTTACCGTTTTTAGTCTTTTCTCCCTCTCCCTGTGGGAGAGGGACAGAGTAACGGCATCAGCCCGTACTCTGTTAGATGCTGAACGAAGATCCACACCCGCAGGTGCTTGTCGCATTCGGTTAGTGACCACAAAGCGCGAACCTTCCAGACCCTCGGTGTAATCCACCGAACCACCCACCAGATATTGCAGGCTCATCGGGTCAACCACCAGCGCGACGCCCTGTTTCTCGATAGTCATATCGCCATCGTTAACCTGATCGTCAAAGGTAAAACCATACTGGAAGCCGCTGCAGCCGCCACCGGTAATATAAACGCGCAGTTTCAGATCCGGATTGTCTTCGTCGGCAATCAGAACTTTCACTTTGTTGGCTGCTGCTTCGGTAAATTCGAGCGGTACAGCTACTACGTCATCACTCATCTTATGCTCCCATGAATACTGCTATTGGGTAAAATTCACCCAATTCTTTGTCTCATTATCTAATACCCTGGTAATTCATTCAAGTATTCTGCATGGCGGCCCGTTCAGCCTCTTGTTTCGCCAGGGTACGCGCGAGGATGGTGGAGTATAGCGGTTTTCCACCCAGGAACTGGGCTAATAGTGTCGCGCCGAGACAGGTGATGATCATTGGCAAAATGAGCTGGTAATTGTCCGTCATTTCCAGCACCAGCACGATCCCGGTCAAGGGCGCACGCAGGGACGCGGCCAGCAGCGCCCCCATTCCGGCCACCGCAAAGGTCCCGGCTTCAAGGTGATAGGCGGGAAAGCCCACTTCAGCCGCCATACCAAACGCGGTCCCGAGCAGCGTACCCAGCGCCAGCATCGGGGCAAAAATCCCCCCGGGCGCGCCGGAAGAGAAGCACAGTACCGTCGTGATAACCCGTGAGATAAACATAAACAGCAGCAGACCCACGCTGAAATTCCCCGCCGCCGCAATGGGAATCAGCCCGAACCCGCCGCCTGCGGCATTCGGCTCGATAAACCCGAGTACGCCACACATTCCGCCCAGCAGACCGCCCATCAGCACCCATTTCGTGGTGTTACCGCCGTGAATGCGCTGGAACATATCCTGAGCGCGCAGGATAAAGGTGTTAAACAGCGGTCCCACCACGCCGAAAATCATGCCGAGGATCAGGTAAAGCCACAGGGTGTTGACCGGCGCGTTGGTCAGTTTACCCACCTCAATGACCGCTCCCTCGCCATTAAAGATGCGAAACACGATGCTCGACATAATGACGCCGGTGAATACCGCTTTAATTGAGATCAGGTTGTAGCGGAACTGCGCGCGCATCTCTTCGATAATGAATAAAATGCCGCCAGCGGCGCGTTAAACGCGGCGGAAAGTCCCGCCGCCGCGCCGGTTGCCAGCAGCGTATGGCGCGCTTCGGCGCTTCGCATCCGAAACAGATCGCCCACCATGCGGCCGACGTTCCCCCCCAGCTGTACCGTGGGTCCTTCCCGTCCAAGCACCATTTCCGCGCCCAGAGTCCCCATGCCGCCGATGAACTTAACCGGAATCACCCGCCACCAGCGCACCGGACGCAGCTCCTCAAGCGCGCCTTCAATTTCAGGGATGCCCGATCCCCCGGCTTCCGGCGCGAATTTTCGCACCAGAAAATACCCCACCATGGCAAACAGCGCGGACAGCCCGAATGCCCACACCCAGACCAGCCATTCGCTGTCGGCGAAACCGGCCACGGTGCCCACTCGCCAGTTGAGTACGGCATTAACCGCTTTTTCAAACGCTACGCCAACCAGGCCCGCGAGAGTGCCCACCACGGCAGCGGCCAGCAGGAATCGCCAGCGGCGTTTTATCGCGATTGAGCAGCCGCCGAATGCTGATTCGGTGCTGGGCAAGCGTAAACTGTTGTTCTTCAAAAGACGGAGAATCTGATTTCATGTCCTGTTCTTATTTGTCACACAAAAAGCCGCGAGGATTTTACCAGAGACGGCCCCACCGTCTCCTGAAAATTACTTAACAAATCTTAAAGCATTGCCCGGCTAAAAATTTCATAACCTTCCCCGAATCACTTAGAATAGTGGGCTTAACCATTTTATTCGAACCAGGAACGACGCCATGAGCAAGTCTGAAACCTCTACAGTGCAGCCCGCGAGCTATTCCGGGTGGCGTGAACTCACCTGTGCGCGCCTTCACCGGCGTGGGCGGTACGCCGCTGTTTATCGAACGTGCTGACGGCGCGTATCTGTATGATGTCGATGGCAAAGCCTATATCGATTATGTGGGTTCCTGGGGGCCGATGGTGCTGGGGCACAACCATCCGGCCATTCGTAACGCGGTAATTGAAGCCGCCCAGCGCGGCCTGAGCTTCGGTGCGCCAACCGAAATGGAAGTGAAAATGGCGGAGCTGGTGACCGAACTGGTGCCTACCATGGACATGGTGCGTATGGTGAACTCCGGTACCGAAGCCACCATGAGCGCCATCCGCCTGGCGCGCGGTTTTACCGGTCGCGATAAAATCATCAAGTTTGAAGGCTGTTACCACGGTCACGCCGACTGTCTGCTGGTGAAGGCCGGTTCCGGCGCGCTGACGCTCGGCCAGCCGAACTCGCCTGGCGTACCGGCAGATTTCGCGAAGCACACCCTGACCTGCACCTACAACGATCTTGCTACCGTTCGCGCGGCGTTCGAGCAGTATCCGCAGGAGATCGCCTGCATCATCGTTGAGCCGGTTGCCGGCAACATGAACTGCATCCACCGCAGCCTGACTTCCTGCGGGCCTGCGTGCCCTGTGCGACGAGTTCGGCGCGCTGCTGATCATCGATGAAGTCATGACCGGCTTCCGCGTGGCGCTGGCGGGTGCCCAGTCTTACTACGACGTAGTGCCGGACCTGACCTGCCTCGGCAAAATCATCGGCGGCGGCATGCCGGTCGGCGCATTCGGTGGTCGTAAGGACGTGATGGAAGCCCTGGCGCCAACCGGCCCGGTTTACCAGGCGGGCACGCTTTCCGGTAACCCTATCGCCATGGCGGCGGGCTTTGCCTGCCTGACCGAAGTGGCACAGCCGGGTATTCACGAAACCCTGACCGACCTGACCTCGCAGCTGGCAAACGGTCTGCTGGAAGCGGCAGAAGAAGCGGGTATTCCGCTGGTGGTTAACCACGTGGGCGGCATGTTCGGGATTTTCTTCACCGATGCGAAAACCGTGACCTGCTATCAGGACGTGGTGAAGGTGCGACGTTGAACGCTTCAAGCGCTTCTTCCACCTGATGCTGGAAGAAGGCGTGTACCTGGCGCCGTCCGCGTTCGAAGCGGGCTTTATGTCCGTGGCGCACAGCGAAGATGATATCAACAACACCATCGACGCGGCGCGCAAGGTGTTTGCGAAGCTGTAAGATGTGCGGCTTGATGCCCTCACCCCAACCCTCTCCCACGGGGAGAGGGAGCAAACACTAAAACGGCAATCAAAGGATTGCCGTTTACTTTTATTACCGACTCTGCTTTCTCAACAGATAAATAAAGTACGGCGCACCGATAAAGGTCGACAGCAGACCCGCCGGGATCTGATACGGGAACAGCACCATTCTTCCGCACCAGTCCGCGAACACCAGCATCACCCCGCCCGTCAGGGCCGACATGACGATATGCGGCATCGTCCGGCGGAACCCCATCATTCTGGCAATGTGCGGCGCCATTAGCCCGACAAAACTCAGCGGCCCAATCGTCAGGGTTGCCGTCGCCGTCAGGCACGCCGCCAGCAGCAGCAGGGCCACGCGCGCTGGCGTCAGCGCCATTCCCACCGCACGCGCGGTTTCGCCGCCGAGCGGCAGAATGGTCATCCAGCGGCGGCACAGCGGCACCATCGCCAGCAGCACGAGCATCGCGATCCCGGACCAGACCACCTGGCTGCCGGTGGCGTTGTAGGTTGAGCCGGAAATCCAGGTCAGGATCTTCGCCATACGCGGATCGCCGCTGGCCTGCAGCATCATCAGCAGCATGGTAAATGCGGTGCTGAGCGCCATCCCGGCCAGCAGCATGCGGTGCGGCGAAAATCCGCCGCGACCGGCGGCAATCAGGATAATCATCAGCGTGATTGCCGCGCCGATACTGCCGGCAGGCATCAGCCAGCCAAACGCATTCCCCGGCACAAAGAACAGCATCAGCACCACGCCAAAGGCGGCGCCAGAGCTGATCCCGAGCACTTCAGGGCTTGCCATCGGGTTGCCGGTCAGACGCTGAATAATGCACCCCGCCACCGCCAGCATCACCCCTGCGATCAGCGCGGAGAAGATACGCGGCCAGCGCCACTGCACCAGTTCATTGAGTAAATCACCCGTTGCCCAGTGCCAGCCCATGGCATCGCGTCCGAATGAGAGCGCCGCGAACGAGGCGATAATCAGCACCGCCAGACCGGCAAGGCTAAACCACAGCACCGACTGACGTTCAGCGTAGACTTTATCGCCGGCGTCCATCGCCGGTGCGCTCATGCTGCGCAGGCGCGGCAGCAGCCACAGCAGCAGCGGCGCCCCGATAAGCGCGGTCACAGAGCCGGTGGACACTTCCCTCCAGACCTGCGCCAGCCAGAGAATAAGCTGATCGGAAAGCCAGAGGATCAGCGCTCCAATCAGCGGCGCCAGCATCAGACGCGCCAGCAGGCGACGCGCCCCGAGCATTTTCGCCAGCAGCGGCGCAAACAGGCCGATAAACCCGATGATGCCAACCGCGTTGACCAGCAGGGCACTCAATACAATCGCCAGCGTCAGCGCCGCCAGACGAGCCAGCGACAGCGCCAGCCCCAGGTTACGCGCCACGCCATCATCCAGCCCCATGAGCGTCAGAGGGCGCAGCAGCAAGCAGCGTCAGCATGACGCCGCCAGCCAGCTGCGGCCACAGGTGCTCTACAACGCTCCAGTCGGTCTGGGTGAGCGTGCCGGTACTCCACAGGAACATGCTTTGCAGCCGATCGTGATGGAACAGCACCAGCAGCTGGTTAATCGCCCCGCAGTACAGGCTCACCACCAGCCCGGCCAGAATAAGCGTTACCGAGAAAGGCGCTTGCCCCAGGCCACGCCAAATACCAGCGCGCCCACCACGCACGCCCCCGCGAGTGCCGCAAACTGCGAGGTTAACGCTCCCGGCAGCGCCCACAGCGTGGTGATGGTGATCCCAAGCTGCGCGCCGGTCGCGACGCCGAGCGTGGTTGGTTCTGCCAGCGGGTTACGCAACACCTGCTGGAACAGCACGCCTACCAGCCCTAAGCCGGCCCCGACCAAAAGGGAGATCGCCAGACGCGGCAGCAGGCTGTAGTGGAACAGCATCTGCTGAATATTGTCGATATCCGGCGAGGCCAGAGCGGCCCCCCACTGCGCGCGCGGTAAGGCCGCGGAGAGATTGAAGCCGGTTAATACCAGCGCAACCAGAAAAAGCAGGGATAACAGCAGCGCCGGGAAGCGGGCGATACGCGTACTCATGCTTTACCTCCCAGGGCGTTATCCAGCACGCGGGCAAAATGCATGGCCGACAGCGTCGCGCCGTAGAACCAGACAGCCGGGGCGCGCTGGAAGCGCCTCTCGCGCACAAACGGCATCGCCTGCCAGAGCGGGGTCGCCATCAGGGTTTGCATGTCGCGTTCGTTACCGTGGTCGAAACAGAGCACGTCCACATCGCGAAACGCCGCCAGGCGGTCGATACCCACGGCGGTACTGCCCCAGAAGGTCATCTCCCCTTCCCAGGCGTTGCGAATGCCGAAGCTGTCCAGCACCTCCTGGAACAGACAGTTTTTACCGAAGACCAGCATATGGCGGGCGTCCAGCAGCGTCACCATCAGCAGCGGACGATCGCCCCGGTGAGCAAAGCGCGGCTTCAGGGAGTAGATCAGGCATCAAATTCGTCGAGATGCTTTTTGGCCTCCGCTTCGCGGTTGAGGAAATGCGCCATCTCGTTAATCGAGTTTTCGCCACGGCCAGCGGTTTTTTACCGTCACTGAAAGCAAATCCACGTCCCGGCGCAATGCGCGCCATTGTCTCCTCTGACGGGCCGTAGCCCGCTGACCAGAACAGGAACGAGGGTTTCATCTGGGTGAGCAGCTCAAGGTTTGGCTCCGTACGCAGGCCGACGTCGATCACCGAGTCCGGCAGCTTTGGCTCGTTCACCCAGAGGTTATAGTTAGGAATGTCCGCCACGCCATAGGGCGTGACGCCGAGCGCCATCATCAGTTCGACCGGCAGCCACTCAGAGCCACAATACGGTGCGGATCGACGGCGGCGGCACGCGCCGTATTCATTTTTAACAGCAGCGGCGAGAGCGCCATCGCCGTCAGCAGGCGACGGCGGCTAATGCGTGTGTTATTCAGCATCAATAGACAAAGCTCACCGGTGCAGCCCCGGCCGGGTGAGGCAGAATACCCATCGGAATACCGTAAATATGTTCCAGCGTTTCGCTGCGCATCAGCTCTGCCGGTGTCCCCTGGGCAATCATCTCGCCCCGCGCAGCGCGACGAGGTAGTCACAATAGCGCGCGGCCATGTTGATATCGTGCAGGACCGCAATGACCGTCAGGCCACGCTGCTGGCTCAGGCGATGCACCAGCGCCAGGACGTCGACCTGATGGGCAATATCCAGCGCAGAGGTCGGTTCATCCAGCAGCAGACAGCGGCTGTCCTGCGCCACCAGCATCGCGATCCACGCGCGCTGACGTTCGCCGCCGGACAGGCTATCCACCAGACGGTGCGCCAGCGGTTTTAGCCCGACCAGCGCAATCGCCTCTTCCACCTTCTCTCTGTCGGCGACGCCGAAGCGCCCAAGCGCACCGTGCCACGGATAACGCCCAATCGCCACCAGCTCGCGCACCGTCATCCCTTCCGCCTGCGGCAGCTGCTGCGGCAGATAGGCCACTTTGCGGGCAAAGGCTTTACTGCTCCAGCTCTCCAGCGGTTGGTCATCCAGCAGAATATCGCCTTCTGAAGGCGGCTGATGGCGCCCCAGCATCTTGAGAAGCGTGGATTTACCGGAACCGTTATGACCAATCAGGCCCGTCACTTTACCGCCGGAAACGTCAGAGAGAGCGGATGCAGCAGCGTGCGCCCGGGTACGCGAAAGGAGAGATGGTTGAGCGTAAAGGTGGTGTCGGGTTGCGTTTGAATATCCTGCATATCAGCCAACTTAAATAAAAAGGGCACGGCGAACCGTGCCCGAAGAGAGATTAGAAGCGGAAGGTCGCGGTGGCAACAACCTGACGTTCAGCACCCCAGAAGCAGCCGTAGGTATTGAAGCAGCTGCAACGTACTCACGATCGAACAGGTTGTTTACGTGCAGCGCCACGTTTGAGCCAGCCATGCCAACGCGTGCCAGATCGTATCTGACCAGCGCATCGACTACGGTGTAGCTGCCCACCTTGAAGGAGTTCGCCGGATCGCCATAGCTTGAGCCCGTGTAACGCACGCCGGTACCCAGCGTCAGACCCGACAGCGCACCGTCAAACAGGGTGTAATCGCCCCACAACGATGCCATGTGTTTTGGCACCTGAGCAGGCGTGTTGCCTTTGTAGGTGGTGTCCGTGGTGTATTCCGCATCGGTGTAGGTATAAGACCCCACCAGGTTGACGCTTGCAGACAGGGCCGCTTTCGCTTCCAGTTCTACGCCACGCGCGCGGATTTCACCGCCCTGAACCGAGAAGAAGGAGCCCGCCGGGTCCGCCATCAGGTTGTTGGTTTTGGTCAGCTGGTACAACGCACCGGTGACGACGATCGGACGATCGTTCGGCACGTATTTCACGCCCGCTTCGTACTGTTTGCCTTTAGACGGGGAGAACAGCTTGCCCTGGGCATCGGTCTGCGAAGCCGGTTCAAACGATTCGCTGTAGCTAAAGTACGGAGTTACGCCGTTATCAAACAGATAGTTAACGCCACCGCGCCAGGTGAACTGGGTATCATCACGTTTGGAGGTGGTGTTCGTCACGCGGTTGTAGGATTCCTGATCGGCCCAGTCATAACGGCCGCCCAGGGTTACCAGCACTTTATCCCACTGCGCCTGATCCTGAACGTACAGACCCGTCTGTTTTTGACGGTTGAGGATCTGATATGGGCCGGAGGTCGCGGGATCTTTTGAGCCGAAATCAAAATCGCCGTTTACCGGATTGTAGAGATCCAGCAGCGGAACAGAGTCGTCGTAACCGAACCAGGAGTTGATGTCATTCCGCATGCGCATAAAGTCAACGCCGGTCAGCAGGACGTGGTCCACCTCGCCGGTTGAGAATTTGCTCTGCAGCTGGGTATCAACGGTAAAGTTCTGCAGCTTTTCGTTATCGACAACGTATTTACGCGCCAGATAATGGCCTTTGTCCGATGGCGCTAGCGCGGCACACTGTTTGTTGCCGCTGTTTGCCGGATCGGTACAGACGCCATAGCCATATACGCTGTTTTGCGAGGTTTTGTTCTCGGCAAAGCGCAGGTTCTGACGCACGGTAAAGGTATCGTTGAACTCGTGGTCGAAGCTGTATCCCACCATTTTCTGGTTACGGGAATAGGTATTGTTCTTCGCGCCTTCGTTGAAGTTCGTCGGCAGACGATCGCCGTTCGGCAGCGGCCCAACCGTTCCCTCTTTTGGCAACCAGCCGTAGTAGCCCGTTTCAGGCTCGTTCTGGAAGTAGGAGAGGAACGTGAAGGTGGTTTTATCATCCGGACGCCATGAGAACGATGGCGCGATGGCGTAACGCTGCTCTTCCGCACGCTCCTGCTGAGCGTTATTAGAACGCGCAACGCCCGTTAAGCGATAAGAGTAAACGCCGTCGTCGTCGATCGCATCGCTAAAGTCAAACCCGGTCTGGAACAGGCTATCCGTGCCGACTTTGAACTGGATCTCTTTCAGCGGCTCGGTTGTTGGGCGCTTACTGACCATGTTCAGCAAACCGCCCGGGCTGCTTTTGCCGTACAGAACGGAAACCGGACCGCGCATGATCTCGGCGCGCTCCAGCATATAAGGATCAATCACCGCGTCGTTATAGAAGTTCCCCTGCATTTTCATGCCGTCGAGGTAGTTATTCTGCGTCTGGCCATCGGCCGCGAAGCCGCGGATGATCAAATAGTCATAGGTGTTAGACGCGCCGCGCGTGCCTACCGCAACGCCCGGCGTGTAGCTCAGGGCTTCTTTCACCGAGCGCGGCTGATGCAGCGCCATCTCTTCGGCCGTGACCACAGAAATAGACTGCGGAACCTTTTGAATAGGGGTATCCGTTTTGGTTCCGGTCGCGGATTGCCGTGCGGCGATGGTCGCAGCAGGCCCCCAGGCACTTTCCTGTGCCGCAGGTGCTGCGGTAACCGTAATGGTTTCTTCTTTTTTCGGGGTTTCGGCCGCGTGAGCATAAGCAGACATGCCGGCAACCGCTGTGGCGACGACGACCGCGAGCTTACGCAGCGACGTGTTCATTGGCTGAGCAGTATTGGAAAGCGCCATGTTGAATCTCTGATGTGAAAGTGAATGATAACGTAAACGAGAATTATTATTATGAGCGCCAGAATAATATGCGAAACGCTGGTTGCATAGCAAGCAGTAAGCGGCCCTATGAGAATTAAGGGTTTAAGAAATCATCAAGAGAAAACGAAGGGTTAATCAGAGTTAAAGCGAGGGTTAACGAAATGAGGTTTACGGGTAAAAAAAGCCCCCTTCCAGGGAAGAGGGCTTTAAAAGCTTAGTTACCGCCGAACATGTCTTTAATCCAGCCCGCGACACCGTCGCTGTCTTTCTTCTCATTCTGCTGCTGCGGCTGTTGCTGCTGCGGCTGCTGTGGCTGAGAAGACTGGTCGAACGGGTTACCCGTTGGCTGTTCTGGCTGGCTTTGCTGGCACAGCGAGTCCGGGTTTGCGGTCCAGACAGGCA
>JASFAW010000009.1:51378216-51398934 GCA_030737815.1 Allium fistulosum | reverse complement strand
GATTTGAAAGGAGCCACGCTGGCGATTGTTCCTGGCGATCCGGAGCGCGTGAAGAAAATCGCAGCGCTGATGGAGAATCCACAGCACCTCGCGTCGCATCGTGAATTCACCACCTGGCTGGCGGAGATCGACGGCAAAGCGGTGGTCGTCTGTTCCACCGGCATCGGCGGTCCGTCCACCTCTATCGCCGTTGAAGAGCTGGCGCAGCTGGGCGTGCGTACCTTCCTGCGTGTGGGTACCACCGGCGCGATTCAGCCACACATCAACGTGGGTGATGTGCTGGTGACCACCGCCTCGGTCCGTCTGGACGGTGCCAGCCTGCACTTTGCACCGATGGAATTCCCGGCGGTAGCTGATTTCGCCTGCACCACCGCGCTGGTGGCCGCGGCAGAAGCCTGCGGTGCGACCACGCATATTGGTGTCACTGCCTCGTCAGACACCTTCTATCCTGGCCAGGAGCGCTACGACACCTTCTCCGGACGCGTAGTGAGCCGCTTCCAGGGCTCGATGAAAGAGTGGCAGCAAATGGGCGTGCTTAACTATGAGATGGAATCCGCTACACTGTTAACCATGTGCGCCAGTCAGGGACTGCGTGCCGGCATGGTGGCTGGCGTCATCGTGAATCGCACGCAAAAAGAGATCCCGGATGCGGCCACTATGAAGCAGACAGAAAGCGATGCGGTCAAAATTGTGGTGGATGCCGCGCGTCGCTTACTTTAGCGCGCCAGTCAGGGAATGATTTCGAGACCAGGCTTATAGGGAGCTCAGCAATTGCCTGATTAGAATGCGCGCAATTTCAGCCGATTCTGAGAAATTTCCTATGCGCAAAACGATCTCTGTCCCACGTCCGGGTTTTACCAGCCGCCCTGCTGCAATGCAGGCCCGCATTGAGAGTGCCGCCGCGCGGTTTCGTCAGGCAATGGCCGCGTCAGATTATCCTCTGCGCGCCAGTGCTGCGAAGAAGTGCTGCGCGTCATGCCTAACCAGATGCAGGTGCTCAGCGACTACGCGCTGACGCTGATGCGCGTCGGCGAACATAAAAAATCCTACAAGATTTACCAGAAAATCTATCAGGCACCGGCGGCGCAGCGCGCGCAGGCGTCGGAAACCTGGCTGGATGGCCTGACGGAAGTGTGTGGCTGGCTGGGTAAGACAGATGAAGTGGCGCGTTATGGCCTCGAATCGCTCACCCAATCCGACATGCGTTTCAGTCAGGGCGCGAAAGCGACTTTTCCCGCACCGGCGCCTGCGCCGATTAACCGCAGCAATCCGGCAGAAAATATCATCTCCTTCAGCCTGTACGGCGGTCAGCCGCGCTACTGCGAAACCCTGATTAAAAACGTTGAGGTGGCGCGCGAGCTCTATCCGGACTGGATGTGTCGCATCTATCTCGACGATAGCGTGCCGCAGCACGTGTGGCAGCGCCTGACCCAGCCAAACACCCAGCTGGTGGATATGTCGCAGGAGAAAACCATTTTCCCTACGCTGTGGCGCTTTCTGGTGATGGACGATGCCAGCGTAAAACGCTACATCGTGCGCGATGCGGATTCGCTGCTGTCAGAGCGCGAAGTGGCGGCCGTCGATGCCTGGCTGGCTTCGCCATTCTGGTTCCACCACATGCGCGATTATTACTCGCACACCGAGCTGTTACTGGCCGGCATGTGGGGCGGCTGTCACGGCGTGTTTCACAACGTGGAACAGCAGATGCGCGACTTTATCGCGCAGTATGACGGCAGCGAGCGCTTTACCGACCAGTACTTCCTCAAGGTAGCGCTGTGGCCCACGGTACGCGACAGCATCCTCAATCACGACGATATCTTTCACTTCCACCACGCGCAGCCGTGGCCGGCGCATGCGCCGATTCGCTGGCAGACCGACAGCTTCCACGTCGGCAGCAACGCCGGTTTCGCCAGCATGGCCGGCAAAGTGGCCAACGCCGAAAATGGCCAGCAGCAGGTGGAGCTGACTTACGGCGGCAACAGCTGGTGCTATCCGGCGAAGGTGAAAAGCGACAGTGAATGGGTGCTGCCGATGCCGTTTTTCCTGATCGACGCCTGGAAAGCGGGCGACCTGACCGTGCGCGCCCTGTAGTGGCCCGGACGATGCCCATCGCGCCGCGATAAAATCCGCGGGTTGCCATGAATGTTCTGGACATTCATACAGTGGCGCTCTACCTTCTCCTCAGCGAGACGATCCGCGGGGGGATTATGGATCAGCAACTTATCATCAGCGGCGCGCTGGCGCTGGCCGGTTTGGGCATTGGCTGGATTATTGCCCAGCTGCGCGCCGGCCATCAGCACGCCAGCTTCACCACCGAACGCCGCCTGCTGGAACAGGCGCAGCAGCGTCAGCAGCAGCAGCTGGAACAGCTGCAACAGCAACTGCAGCAGCGCGAACAGGAGTTGCGCCAGCTACACGGCACGCTAAGCGGCGCGCAGGAGCGCCTGCAGCAGCTGGATTACTGGCGGGCCGAGAGTGAACAGCTCAGCCGCGAGCTGCGTAATCAGCTGGAAGTTAACAGCGCGCAGGAAGCCGAACTACGGGAAGTCACCATTCGATTAGAAGAGACGCGTTTCGCAGCTGAGGAGAAGCAGCGTCTGCTGACCAACAGCGAACAGCGCCTGAGTGCGCAGTTTGAAAACCTCGCCAACCGAATCTTCGAAAACAGCGGAAAACGCGTCGACGAGCAGAACCGGCAGAGCCTCAACAGCCTGATCGGCCCGCTGCGCGAACAGCTGGACGGCTTCCGCCGCCAGGTCAACGACAGCTTCGGCCAGGAAGCGCGTGAACGCCACACGCTGGCGCACGAGATTCGTCAGCTGCAGCAGCTCAACGCGCAGATGGCGCAGGAAGCGATCAACCTCACCAAAGCGCTGAAGGGCGACAATAAAATTCAGGGCAACTGGGGCGAAGTGGTGCTCAGCCGGGTGCTGGAGGCCTCAGGCCTGCGCGAAGGCTACGAGTACCAGACCCAGGTCAGCGTGCAGCTGGAGCAGCAGGGCCGAATGCAACCGGATGTGATTGTGCGTCTGCCGCAGGGTAAAGATGTGGTGATTGACGCCAAAATGACGCTTATTGCCTATGAGCGCTACTTCAACGCCGACGACGAGCTGACGCGCGAACAGGCGATTCAGGAGCACATCAACGCGGTGCGCGGCCATATCCGGCTGCTAGGGCGTAAAGATTATCAACAATTGCCCGGTTTACGCTCGCTGGATTATGTGCTGATGTTTATTCCGGTCGAACCGGCGTTTCTGCTGGCGATCGATCGTCAGCCGGAGTTGATCAGCGAAGCGCTGCAGCAAAACATTATGCTGGTCAGCCCGACCACGCTGCTGGTGGCGCTGCGCACCATCAACAACCTGTGGCGCTATGAGCATCAGAGCCGTAATGCCCAGCGCATCGCCGACCGCGCTGCGCGCTTGTACGACAAGATGCGGCTGTTTGTCGATGACATGAGCGGCATCGGGCATAGCCTCGACAAAGCGCAGCAGAGTTATCAGCTGGCGATGAAAAAGCTGGCGCAGGGGCGCGGCAACCTGATCGCCCAGAGCGAGTCGTTTCGTGCGCTTGGCGTAGAGATCAAACGGCCCATCAACCCGCAACTGGCAGAGCAGGCGCAGCCCGACGCGGCGGATGATACATGGGGCGATGATAGCGAGCCCGCTGAAAATGCGGCAGATTCTTCCGCCGCTTCCCTGCGCCGCATCAACGAATAACACGCCGGTGGCGTGCTCGGATCGCCCGACTCTGATACACTTCGGGAAGTATTGTTGTGGAACAGGTAAAACCGATGGCAGATGAATCACAGCAGGAAACTACCCATTTTGGCTTTCAGACCGTCGCCAAAAGTGAAAAGGCCGATAAAGTCGCGGACGTGTTTCACTCCGTCGCGGCGAAATATGACCTGATGAACGATCTGATGTCGTTCGGCATCCATCGCGTCTGGAAGCGTTTTACCATCGACAGCAGCGGCGTGCGCCGCGGTCAGCGCGTCCTGGATCTGGCCGGCGGTACCGGCGATCTGACGGCAAAATTCTCGCGCCTGGTCGGTGAAACCGGTCAGGTGGTGCTGGCGGACATCAACAGCTCAATGCTGAAGATGGACGCGAAAAGCTGCGCAATCTCGGCGTAACCGGCAACGTCAGCTACGTGCAGGCTAACGCAGAAGCGCTGCCGTTCCCGGATAACTATTTCGACTGCATCACCATCTCCTTTGGCCTGCGTAACGTGACCGAAAAAGAGAAGGCGCTGGCGTCGATGTTCCGCGTGCTCAAGCCGGGCGGCCGTCTGCTGGTGCTGGAGTTCTCTAAACCGGTTTTCGATCCGCTGAGCAAAGCCTACGACACTTACTCTTTCCACATTCTGCCGCGCATCGGCCAGCTGGTGGCAAAAGACGCGGAGAGCTATCGCTACTGGCGGAGTCGATTCGTATGCATCCGGATCAGGAAACCCTGAAGGCGATGATGAACGACGCTGGCTTTGAAAATACCAGCTACTACAACATGACCGGCGGCATTGTGGCGCTGCATCGTGGCTTTAAGTTCTGATTAATCATGACTTTTACCCCTCTCATCACCGGCGGTCTTGAGACCGCCCTGAACCGTGTGTTGTACCGCGATCGCAGCCTGAAAACCGCACGCCAGCGTCTGGCCGGCAAAGTCCTGCTGCTGCGCCTGCAGGAGCTGGATTTTCCGCTGGTGCTGGTGTTCAGTGAAAACCAGCTGGATGTGCTGAGTGACTGGCAGGACCGCAGCGACTGCAGCGTCAGCCTGCGTTTCAGCACGCTGCCTAAGCTGCGCGATCGTCAGCAGCTGACCAGCCTGATTCGCAGCGGTGAGCTGGACGTGGAAGGCGATCTGCAGGTGGTACAGCAATTCTCCGCGCTGATGGATCTGGCTGAACTCGACCCGGCGGAATATCTCGCGCCGTGGGTGGGCGACATCGTGGCACAGGGCATCAGCCAGGCCGCTCAGCGTGCGCTGGCCCAGCTCAGACAGCAGGTCACCCGCCGTCAGGATTATCTGGGGCAGGTGCTGACCGAAGAGTGGCGCGTGGCACCGGGGGCGCTGGAGCAGGCGTGGTTTTGTGAGGAGGTAGAAGCGATGGAACGTGCGCTTAATGCGTTTGAGGCGCGTTTGGCACAGCTGGAGGCGAAATGACGCTGGGAGAAATTCGGCGCTTATACTTCATTATCAAAGTTTTTCTGACCTACGGGCTGGATGAACTTATTCCGCATATGCGCATTACGCTGCCGCTGCGGCTGTGGCGGCGCTGTGTTTTCTGGATCCCCAACCGGCACAAAGAAGCCGAGATGGGCATCCGTCTGCGTCTCGCCATGGAGCAGCTCGGTCCGGTTTGGATCAAGTTCGGTCAGATGCTCTCGACGCGCCGCGACCTGTTCCCGCCGAAAATTGCCGATGAGCTGGCGATTCTGCAGGACCGCGTGGCACCGTTCGACGGCGTGAAAGCCAAAGCGCAGATTGAGCGTTCGATTGGCGGCCCGGTGGAAACCTGGTTCGACGACTTCGATATCAAACCGCTGGCATCGGCTTCGATCGCCCAGGTGCATACCGCGACGCTGAAATCCAACGGCCGCGAAGTGGTGATCAAAGTGATTCGCCCGGATATCCTGCCGGTGATCAAAGCTGACATGAAGCTGATTACCGCCTGGCGCGCTGGGTGCCACGTCTGCTGCCGGACGGTCGCCGTCTGCGTCCGATGGAAGTGGTGCGCGACTACGAAAAAACGCTGATTGATGAACTCAATCTGCTGCGTGAAGCTGCCAATGCGATTCAGCTGCGCCGCAACTTTGACCAGAGCCGCATGCTGTACGTGCCGGAAGTGTTCTCCGACTACTGCAGCGAAACCATGCTGGTAATGGAGCGCATTTATGGCATTCCTATCTCCGACGTTGCCACGCTGGAGCAGCACGGCGTCAACATGAAGCTGCTGGCCGAACGCGGCGTGCAGGTGTTCTTCACCCAGGTGTTCCGCGACAGCTTCTTCCACGCCGATATGCATCCCGGCAACATCTTCGTCAGCTACGAGCATCCGGAAGACCCGCAGTATATCGGCATCGACTGCGGCATCGTTGGCTCCTTGAACAAAGAAGATAAGCGCTACCTGGCGGAAAACTTCATCGCCTTCTTCAACCGCGACTACCGCAAAGTGGCCGAGCTGCACGTCGACTCGGGCTGGGTACCGCCGGATACCAACGTGAAGATTTTGAGTTCGCGATTCGCACCGTGTGCGAGCCGATTTTCGAAAAGCCGCTGGCGGAAATTTCCTTTGGTCACGTGCTGCTCAATCTGTTCAACACCGCGCGCCGTTTCAATATGGAAGTGCAGCCGCAGCTGGTGCTGCTGCAGAAAACCCTGCTGTACATCGAGGGCATTGGTCGTCAGCTCTATCCGCAGCTCGATCTGTGGAAAACCGCCAAGCCGTTCCTGGAGGACTGGATTAAGGATCAGATCGGCATTCCGGCCATCCTGCGGGCGGTGAAAGAGAAGGCACCGTTCTGGGCGGAGAAACTGCCGAGCTGCCGGAGCTTTTTTACGACAGTATGCGCCAGCACAAGTTATTGCAGCACAGTGTCGATAAACTCGTCACCGATTTGAACGCACAGCGCACCCGTCATCATCAGGCACGTTATCTGTTTGGCGTCGGAGCTACACTGTTATTAAGTGGCACCGCCGTGCTGTTGAGCCGGCCTGACTGGGACTTCTTCCCGGCGCTGTTAATGGCCGCCGGCATCGTCACCTGGCTCATCGGCTGGCGCAAGACAAACTGATTGTCTGCCTGGTGCAAATCGCGTAATGTCGCAGGCTTAAGTCCGGGTAAAAACGGACTTTCTGTGCGTTACAGTTAACCGTTTTTCACAGAATATTAGAGGCATATCTCATGGGCGGTATCAGTATTTGGCAATTGTTAATCATTGCCGTCATTGTTGTACTTCTGTTCGGTACCAATAAGCTTCGTAACCTGGTTCGGATTTAGGCTCTTCCATTCGCGGCTTCAAAAAAGCCATGAGCGATGAAGACGAGAAAAAGGATCAACCGAAAGAGCAGGACGCTGACTTCAACGCCAAACTGGCAGACAAACAGCACACCCCGGCGAGCAAAGACGACGCCCGGGACAAGTAAGGTAAAACTGTGTTCGATATTGGTTTTAGTGAACTGGTATTGGTGTTCGTGATCGGGCTGATTGTACTGGGCCCGCAGCGCTTACCGGTTGCGGTGAAAACCGTCGTTGGCTGGATCCGGGCCATTCGCTCGCTGGCTGCTAATGTGCAGAACGAACTGGCCCAGGAGCTGAAACTGCAGGAGCTGCAGGACAGCCTGAAAAAGGTCGAAGAGGCAGGACGCGGCACGCTGTCGCCGGAGCTGAAGCAATCCATGGAAGAGCTGCGTAAAACTGCGGACTCCATGAAGCGCTCGGTGCAGCAGAGCATCGATATCGAAAAAGCGGAAGATGAAGCCAACACCATTCATCAGCCGCCCGCTGCCGCGCCACAGCCCGCTGCCGCACCGCAGCCCGCTGAGCCGCACAGCGTCGTGACGCCGGCCAGCG
The DNA here is from genome assembly GCA_030737815.1 of Allium fistulosum. Lineage (NCBI taxonomy): Eukaryota > Viridiplantae > Streptophyta > Magnoliopsida > Asparagales > Amaryllidaceae > Allium > Allium fistulosum. The sequence continues at coordinate 51,391,362 of JASFAW010000009.1, read as the reverse complement.
CGGTACATCAGGCCAGCGCCCCGGCGCAGGCGCCGCAGCCTGCACCAGCCACCAGCCACACCGATTCCGTCGCGCCTGTGACCACTCCTCCCGTAAAAGATGAACGATAAACATGGCCGTTGAAGATACCCAACCGCTCATCAGCCACCTGATTGAGCTGCGCAAGCGTCTGCTGAACTGCATCATCGCGGTGTTCGTTATCTTCCTGTGTCTGGTTTACTTCGCCAACGACATCTATCACGCGGTGGCAGCGCCGCTGATTAGCCAGATGCCCGCCGGCGCCAGCATGATCGCCACCGACGTGGCCTCACCGTTCTTTACGCCGATCAAACTGACCATCATTGTGTCGGTGTTTCTTGCGGTGCCGGTGATTCTTTATCAGGTCTGGGCGTTTGTCGCCCCCGCGCTGTATCGCCATGAGCGCCGCCTGGTGATGCCGCTGCTGTTCTCCAGTACGCTGCTGTTTTATGTCGGCGTGGCCTTTGCCTACTTCATTGTGTTCCCGCTGGCATTTGGCTTCTTCGCCAAAACCGCGCCGCAGGGCGTCACCATCGCCACGGACATCACCACTACCTCGACTTTGTCATGACGCTGTTCATGGCGTTTGGCGTGGCGTTTGAGGTGCCGATTGCCATTGTGCTGCTGTGCTGGACCGGCATTACCAGCCCGGACGATCTGAAAAAGAAACGGCCGTATATTCTGGTCGGCGCGTTTGTGGTTGGGATGTTGCTCACACCGCCGGACGTTTTCTCGCAAACTTTGCTCGCTATTCCGATGTACTGCCTGTTTGAAGTCGGCGTATTCTTCTCCCGCTACTATGTGGGTAAAGGACGTCAGGCGGCAGACAATGAGGAACAGAACCCCGACGCCTGATGTCTTTTATGCAGGGCATCCCGCTGATGGGGTGATGATGAATCTTAACCGCCCGCCTGCCGGGCGGTTTTTCTATCCGTCGCTTTAAGACGGAATGGGGAGCAAACATGTTTGATATCGGTGTAAACCTGACCAGCACGCAATTCGCAAAAGATCGCGATCAGGTGGTAAAACGCGCGCGCGAAGCAGGCGTCACCGGCCTGTTAATCACCGGCACCAATGCCCTGGAGAGCCAGCAGGCGCGTCAGCTGGCGACCCGGCACGCGGGCTACTGCTGGTCGACCGCCGGCGTGCACCCGCATCATGCCAGCGAGTGGTCGGCGGAAACCGCCAGTACGCTGCGCCGCCTGGCTGACAGCGAGCAGGTAGTGGCGATTGGTGAATGCGGACTCGACTTCAACCGGAATCTTTCCGCGCACGAGCAGCAGGAGTACGCGTTTGATGCGCAGCTCCAGCTGGCGGCAGAACTGCAGCTGCCGGTGTTTTTACACTGTCGTGAGGCGCATGAACGTTTTCTGGCGGTGCTGCAGCCGTGGCTGCCGAAACTGGTGGGCGCGGTGGTGCACTGTTTTACCGGCACGCGTGACGAGCTGGAAGCCTGCCTGGCGCTGGGCTTATCGGTGGGCATTACCGGCTGGGTGTGCGATGAACGGCGCGGAATGGCACTGCGTGACATGCTGCCGCTGATTCCGGCAGATCGTCTGCTGCTGGAGACGGACGCGCCCTATCTGCTGCCGCGCGATATGCGACCGCGTCCGACCTCGCGCCGTAACGAACCCTGCTTTCTGCCGCATATCGTTCAGCAGGTGGCGCACTGGCGTGGTGAACAGCCAGACGCACTGCGGCACGCGTCGACCACAACGCACGTCAGCTATTCAGACTGGCTTAAACCTTACGGAACTGCTTGTTGTCCACGCTGCGCATCACCTGTTTATTCAGCAGGTTAAGCAGCAGGATTGAGCGGGTTTCACCATCGGGCTCGGCAAAAATAGCGCGCAGCCCTTCAAAGGTGCCGTCGGTGATCAGCACTTCATCACCGACCTGCGGCGTTTCCGGATCCAGCAGGATCTGCGGCGCATCAGTTTGCAGCGCTTCGATCACTTCATACGGCACCGTCGCGGGCATGGCACCAAAGCGCACAAAGTGGCTGACGCCGCGCGTGCTGCTGATGGTGGTGGTGTGAATCGCTTCCGGATCGAATTCGATAAACAGATAGTTGGGAAACAGCGGCTCACTCACGGTGGTGCGTTTGCCGCGCACAATCTTCTCCAGAGCGATCATCGGGCTGAGGCAATTCACCTCCTGCCGCTCAAGATGCTCCTTCGCGCGCAACAGCTGACCACGTTTGCAATAGAGTAAGTACCAGGATTCCATAACTGCTCCCAAATAATGGACGCTAAGAATAACAAACCTGTTGTCAGAGTTATAGCGCATCGGCGGCCGGAAACCCGGTCACACAAGAAAAATCTCTACGAATTTTCCGATTGGTGCGGCGAACTAACGCTTTTCAGCAAGAAAATTGACGTCTGGCGATCATCTGTATCAGACTGCCAACCCATTAGACGAAGAAAAAGGACGGGCTGATGGAACTGTTTTTACTGAGTAATGGCAAAGTGGCCGACGATGCGCCGCTGCTGAGCTATGCGCATCCGCAGCTGCACGCGATGATTGCCCAGCGCGGTATCACCTCGGCGGTGCTGGTGCCCTACGCCATTATTCGTGACGATCACGCCCAGCGTGCGCAGGCGTTGTCTCAGTCACTGGGCATTCCGGTGCGCACGGTACACGAGTTCGAGACACCGGTTGCGGCCATTGAGCAGGCGGAGCTGATTCTGGTGAGCGGCGGCAATACCTGGCTGCTGAACCAGATGCTGCACGAGCAGGGGCTGATCGTGGCAATTCAGCGCGCAGTGCGCGAGCGCGACGTCCCTTACGTTGGCTGGAGCGCGGGCTGCAACGTGGCGACGCCGTCGATTCGCACCACCAATGATATGCCGGTACGCAGCAGCGTGGTGCTGCCTGCGCTGGGGCTGTTCCCGGTGCAAATCAATCCTCACTATCTTGATGCGCACGTCAGCGGCCATATGGGCGAAACCCGTGATGAGCGTCTGGCCGAGTTCTGCGCGGTGAATCCGCAGGAGTCGGTGATTGCGCTGCGTGAAGCCAGCTTCCTGCACGTCAGTGAGAACCGTCTGCGCTACTACAGCGCGCGCGGTGAAGATTTCAAAGTGTTCCGTCACGGTGAAGCGATTGCCGCTTATCACGATGTGCTGGCCCTGCAGTCGCTGGTGCCGTTTTCCTGTCAGCCCGCCTGACGCAGAAACTCAAACACGCTGGCGTGAACAAACTTATAATGACGCTTCACTCTGGCCGGAAGACTAACGCCGCATGAAATATCAGGATTTACGAGACTTTCTCGCGCTGCTGGAACAGCGCGGCGAGTTAAAGCGCATCACTCAGGAGATCGATCCTGTCCTCGAGATGACCGAAATCGCCGACCGCACGCTGCGGGCCGGTGGCCCGGCGCTGCTGTTCGAAAACCCGAAGGGCTACAGCATGCCGGTGCTGTGCAACCTGTTTGGCACGCCGAAGCGCGTAGCCATGGGTATGGGCCAGGAAGAGGTCAGCGCGCTGCGCGAGGTGGGTAAGCTGCTGGCGTTTCTGAAAGAGCCGGAGCCGCCGAAGGGGTTCCGCGATCTGTTCGATAAGATGCCGCAGTTCAAACAGGTGCTGAATATGCCGACCAAACGGCTGCGTAATGCGCCGTGTCAGGAAGAGATTTTCAGCGGTGACGAGGTCGATCTGGCGCGCATCCCGGTCATGAAATGCTGGCCGGGCGATGCGGCGCCGCTGATTACCTGGGGTTTAACCGTCTCGCGTGGACCGCATAAAGAGCGGCAGAATCTCGGCATTTATCGTCAGCAGGTGATTGGTAAAAATCGGGTGATCATGCGCTGGCTGTCGCATCGCGGTGGCGCGCTGGATTTCCAGGAGTGGTGCAAAGCGCATCCCGGTGAACGCTTCCCGGTGGCGGTGGCGCTGGGCGCCGATCCGGCCACCATTCTTGGTGCGGTCACGCCGGTGCCGGATACGCTATCGGAATATGCGTTTGCCGGTCTGCTGCGCGGCAACAAAACCGAGGTGGTGAAGTGCGTCTCGAACGATCTGGAAGTGCCGGCCAGCGCCGAAATCGTGCTGGAAGGCTACATCGAACCGGGCGACATGGCGCCGGAAGGGCCGTACGGCGATCACACCGGCTACTACAATGAAGTAGACAGCTTCCCGGTGTTTACCGTGACGCACGTAACCCAGCGGCGCAACCCGATTTACCACTCTACCTACACCGGCCGTCCGCCGGATGAGCCCGCGGTACTGGGCGTGGCGCTGAACGAAGTGCTGGTGCCGATTCTGATCAAACAGTTCCCGGAGATTGTGGATTTCTATCTGCCGCCGGAAGGCTGCTCTTATCGCCTCGCGGTAGTGACGATTAAAAAACAGTATGCCGGTCACGCCAAGCGCGTGATGTTCGGCGTGTGGTCGTTCCTGCGCCAGTTTATGTACACCAAGTTTGTGATTGTGTGTGACGATGACGTCAACGCGCGTGACTGGAACGACGTGATTTGGGCCATCACCACGCGGATGGATCCGGCGCGTGATACGGTACTGGTAGAAAACACGCCAATTGACTATCTCGACTTCGCTTCGCCGGTTTCCGGACTTGGCTCGAAGATGGGACTGGATGCCACCAACAAGTGGCCGGGTGAAACCCAGCGTGAATGGGGGACGCCGATTGTGAAAGATCCTGCGGTTACGGCGCGTATTGATGCAATCTGGGATGAGTTAGCGATCTTTGCCGAGCCGCCGCAGCGCTGATGGCGGCTGAGAACCATAAAAAAGGGCACCTATGACGACGTTAAGCTGCAAAGTGACTTCGGTTGAAGCAATTACGGACACGGTTTACCGCGTGCGGTTAATTCCGGCGGCGGATTTTAGCTTCCGCGCCGGCCAGTATCTGATGGTGGTGATGGATGAGCGCGACAAGCGCCCGTTTTCGCTGGCATCGACGCCAATGGAAAAGGACATCATTGAGCTGCACATTGGTGCCTCAGAGCTGAACCTGTACGCCATGGCGGTGATGGATCGCATCAAAAACGATCGGCAGATCACCGTGGATATGCCGCACGGCGACGCCTGGCTGCGTGAAGACAGCGCGCGGCCGATTGTGCTGATTGCCGGCGGCACCGGCTTCTCCTATGCGCGTTCGATTCTGCTGACCGCGCTGGCGCAGCAGCCGGATCGCGATATCGCTATCTACTGGGGCGGCCGCGAGCTGAGACATCTGTACGATCTGGATGAGCTCAATGCGCTGGCGGTGAAGCATCCGAACCTGAAAGTGATTCCGGTGGTGGAGCAGCCGGCGGAGGACTGGCAGGGGCGCAGCGGCACGGTGCTGACCGCGGTGATGCAGGACTATGCCAGCCTGAGTGGACACGATATCTACATTGCTGGCCGGTTTGAGATGGCAAAAATTGCCCGCGAGCGCTTCTGTGCCGAACGTGGTGCGTTAGAAGCGCAGATGTATGGCGATGCGTTTGCCTTTATCTGATGTGTGACGCGGTGCGCATGCACGTGCCGCTGCAAAAAAAAGCCCGCCCGGTTGGGCGGGAACACGTGCAAGTGTAGTGGTCAACGTATTAAACCCGTTCGAATACCGTCGCGATGCCCTGGCCTAAGCCAATGCACATGGTTGCCAGACCAAACTGTGCATCGCGACGCTCCATCAGATTCAGCAACGTGGTGCTGATACGCGCGCCGGAACATCCCAGCGGATGCCCGAGGGCGATTGCGCCGCCGTTAAGGTTCACCTTCTCATCCAGCTGCTCCAGCAGCCCTAAATCTTTCAGGCACGGCAGCGTCTGCGCGGCGAAGGCTTCGTTGAGTTCGAACAGATCGATATCCTGCACGCTCAGCCCGGCGCGCTTCAGCGCCAGCTTACTGGCCGGTACCGGACCGTAACCCATGATCGACGGATCGCAGCCAACCACCGCCATGCTGCGGATGCGTGCGCGCGGCGACAGCCCCAGTTCGCGCGCGCGGCTTTCGCTCATGATCAGCATGGCGGCCGCGCCGTCGGACAGCGCCGACGAACTGCCGGCGGTAACCGTGCCGTTGACCGGATCGAACGCCGGACGCAGCGCGGCTAAGCCTTCAAGGCTGGTGTCTTCGCGAATCACTTCATCGCTGTCATAGCGTTTCAGCACGCCATCGGCATCGTGGCCGTAGGTCGGCACGATTTCGCGTTTGAAATCACCGCGCTGAGTGGCGGCCGCAGCGCGCTGGTGTGAACGCAGCGCGAAGGCATCCTGCTGTTCACGGCTGATGTGGTGCATGCGCGCCAGCATCTCGGCGGTCAGCCCCATCATGCCCGCCGCTTTCGCCACGGTGCGCCCCAGGCCGGGATGAAAATCCACGCCGTGGTTCATCGGTACGTGGCCCATATGTTCCACGCCGCCAATCAGACAGCTGTGGGCATCGCCGACCATAATCGCGCGCGCCGCATCGTGCAGCGCCTGCATGGACGAGCCGCACAGGCGATTGACGGTGCTGGCCGGCACGCGATGCGGGATCTCCGCCAGCAGCGCGGCGTTGCGGGCGATATTAAAGCCCTGTTCCAGCGTCTGCTGCACGCAGCCCCAGATAATGTCATCCAGCGCGGCGGCATCGACGGCCGGATTGCGGCTGAGGAGTTCGCGCATCAGATGGGCGGAGAGATCCTCGGCGCGCACCTGGCGAAAGGCGCCGCCTTTGGAACGGCCCATCGGCGTGCGCACGGCATCAACAATCACTACGTTTTCCATGTTCATTACCTCAGGCAGTTTGCAGCGCCGCTGCGTCAATCGGTTGAGCGACGGGATACCAGCTCTGATGCTGGTGGGCTTTCTGAACCAGCAGCTCAGGCAGCGCGTACAGCGGGCCGAGCGCGAGGTAGCGTTTAGCCTGATCGACGACATTGCTGATGCCCAGCGTGTCCATATAGCGGAACGCGCCACCGCGGAACGGCGGGAAGCCTAAGCCATACACCAGCGCCATATCCGCCTCGGCGGGGGAAGCGATGATGTTTTCTTCGAGGCAGCGCACCACTTCGTTGAGCATCGGCAGCATCATGCGGTTGGCGATCTCTTCATCGCTGAATACCCGCTTCGGTTCACATACCGGCTCCAGCAGCGCATCGACATCTGCATCGGCGCGCTTCTGCGCTTTGCCTTTTTTGTCCTGTTCCCAGCGGTAAAAGCCCTGGCCGTTTTTCTGGCCGTAGCGTTTGGCTTCGAACAGCACATCAATGGCATCGCGGTAATCTTTCTGCATTCGCGACGGGAAGCCCTGCGCCATCACCTGTTGCGCATGATGCGCGGTATCAATGCCCACCACGTCCAGCAGCCACGCCGGCCCCATCGGCCAGCCAAACTGCTTCTCCATCACTTTATCGATCTGGCGGAAGTCCGCGCCGTCGCGCAGTAGCAGGCTGAAGGCGGCAAAGTAGGGGAACAGCACGCGGTTCACAAAGAAGCCGGGACAGTCATTCACCACAATCGGCGTTTTGCCCATCTTGCTGGCCCACGCCACCACTTTACTGATGGTGGCTTCAGAGGTTTGCGCACCGCGAATCACTTCGACCAGCGGCATACGCGGCACCGGATTGAAGAAGTGCATGCCGCAGAAATTTTGCGGACGCTGCAGCGCCTGCGCCAGCTGGCTGATTGGAATGGTGGAGGTATTCGAGGCCAGCACGGCATCATCCCGCAGCTGCTGCTCGGTTTCAGCCAGCACTTTGGCTTTGATTTGCGGGTTCTCGACTACCGCTTCGACCACCACATCGGCGCGATCAAAGCCGCTGTAATCCAGCGTCGGCTGAATGCTCGCCAGCACGCTCGCCAGCTTCGTGCCGTCGATTTTGCCGCGCTCCAGCTGCTTATTAAGCAGCTTGCTGGCTTCATTCATGCCCAGCGTCAGCGCCTGCGGATTAATATCTTTCATCTTCACCGGCACGCCTTTCCAGGCCGACTGCCAGGCGATCCCGCCGCCCATGATGCCTGCGCCCAGTACCGCCGCCTGCTCTGGCGTGCCGGCCGCGCTGCTGTGTTTCTTCGCCAGGCCTTTTACGTACTGGTCATTGAGGAAGATGCCGACCAGCGCGCGTGCCACATCGCTCTGCGCCAGCGGCACAAAAGCAGCGGTTTCCAGCTTCAGCGCATCATCACGACCTAAGCCCGCTGCCGCTTCGATGGTTCGCACCGCGGCGATCGGGGCTGGATAGTGTTTACCGGCGGTTTGCTGCACCATGCTTTTGGCGAGGGTAAAACTCATCGCGGCTTCAATCGGACTGAGCTTAAGCGGTGCCAGCTTCGGCGCACGACGCGCCTGCCAGCTGCCCTGGGCTATGGCATCCTGCAGCATGGTCAGCGCCGCGCTGCGCAGCTTCTCGCTGCTGACCACCGCATCCACCAGACCGAGCTTCAGCGCGCTCGGGCCATCAATATCTTTACCGGCGGCGATGATCTCCAGCGCGCTGTCGGCACCGAGCAGGCGCGGCAGACGCACGCTGCCGCCGAAGCCCGGCATAATGCCGAGTTTGGTTTCCGGCAGGCCAATGCGCGCGGTGGGCGTGGCCACGCGGAAGTCAGTCGCCAGCACACACTCGCAGCCCCCGCCCAGCGCGTAGCCGTCGATGGCGGCGATCGTCGGCACCGGTAAATCTTCCAGACGATTAAAGATGCTGTTGGCAAATGTCAGCCACTGGCTGAGCTGCTCTGCGGGCGCATCAAACAGCGACAGGAATTCTGTGATATCCGCCCCGACAATAAACGCCGGTTTGGCGGAAGAGAGCAGCAGGCCGCGCAGCGTGCTTTGCTGCTCCAGTACGCTCAGCGCTTCGCCTAAGGCGGCGACGGTTTTGGTATCAAGTTTGTTCACCGAACCGGGCGCATCAAAAACCAGCTCGGCGATGCCATCGTCAAGCCAGTGCACTGAAAGGGTATCGCCTTGGTAGAGCATGTCCGTCTCCTGAAACGCGAAAGGTGATCTGGTCATACCAGATGATCAGGAGTGTGGGTGTCATGTTAATTTTTTGCAAACGAGAGTTTGCTTATTTGATACGGCGATCACAGCGCGCGCAGCACGGCATCAGCCGCGCGGCTGTGCTACACTGCCGCCACTTTCGCGACATCGGAGACAAGTCCATGGATTCACTGAAAACCCTGTATCACGCGCATATTTCAACGCTGCAGCAGCGTGCGCAACAGGTGCTGGCGCGCTTTAAGCTGGACGCCATGCTGATTCATTCAGGCGAGTTGCTGACCGTATTTCTTGACGATCATGACTATCCGTTTAAGGTGAATCCCCAGTTTAAAGCCTGGGTGCCAGTGACCCAGGTGCCCAACTGCTGGCTGTGGATCGATGGCGTGAATAAACCCAAACTGTGGTTCTACTCGCCGGTCGATTACTGGCACAACGTCGAGCCACTGCCGGACAGCTTCTGGACCCAGGATGTCGAGGTCATCGGCCTGAAAAACGCTGACGATATCGCTCAGCTGTTGCCGGCACAGCGCGACAATGTGGCCTATATCGGGCCGGTACCGTCCCGCGCCACCCAGCTGGGCATCCGCAGCGAGGGGATCAATCCTCAGGGCGTGATCGACTTCCTGCATTATCATCGCAGCATCAAAACCGATTACGAGCTGGCCTGTATGCGCGAAGCGCAGAAGCTGGCGGTGGCTGGCCATCGCGCAGCGAAAGAGGCGTTCTTCTCCGGCATGAGCGAGTTTGATATCAATCTTGCCTATCTGACCGCCACCGGCCACCGTGACATTGATGTACCGTATGGCAATATCATCGCGCTGAATGAACATGCTGCGGTGCTGCACTACACCCGGCTTGACCATCAGCCGCCGGCGAAACGTCACAGCTTCCTGATTGATGCCGGCGCAGAGTATCTTGGCTATGCGGCAGACCTGACGCGCAGCTACGCGGCGCAGAGCAAAACGCGCTACGCGGAAATGGTTGCGGCGATGAATAAAGAAGAGCTGGCGCTGATCGCCACGCTGAAAGCCGGCGTGCGCTACACCGATTACCATCTGCAAATGCATCAGCGTATCGCGCGTCTGCTGCTGAAGTTTGAACTGGTGCAGGGGCTGAGCGAAGAGACGCTGGTGGCGGAAAACCTCACCGGCCCCTTCATGCCGCACGGTCTCGGCCATCCGCTGGGCCTGCAGGTGCACGACGTTGCCGGGTTTATGCAGGACGACAGCGGCACGCATCTGGCGGCGCCATCGCAATATCCTTATCTGCGCTGTACGCGGGTACTGCAGCCGGGCATGGTGCTGACCATTGAACCGGGCTTCTATATTATCGATTCACTGCTGGCGCCGCTGCGCAGCGGTAAGTTCAGTCAGCACTTTGACTGGCAGGCGATTGATGCTCTGAAGCCGTACGGAGGCATTCGTATTGAGGATAATGTGGTGATTCACGCCAGCCGCATCGAAAACATGACGCGTGACTTGCATCTGGCCTGATGGACGCTTACGACATTCCCGCTGAGGCCGTCAGTCTCAGCGAGGAGACCATCAAAAAGAGCCGCTTTATTACCCTGCTGGCGCATACCGATGGGGTGGCCGCTGCGCGCGCCTTTGTGCAGCAGGTGAAGCACGAACACCCGACCGCGCGGCATCACTGCTGGGCCTGGGTGGCGGGCGCGCCCGATGATTCACAACAGCTGGGGTTTTCTGACGATGGCGAACCCTCCGGCACGGCCGGTAAGCCGATGCTGGCGCAGCTGATGGGCAGCGGCGTGGGCGAGATCACCGCCGTGGTGGTGCGCTATTATGGCGGTATCATGCTGGGCACCGGCGGGCTGGTAAAAGCCTACGGTGGCGGCGTGCAGCAGGGGCTGAAGCTGCTGGCGCGCCAGCGCAAAGTGCCGATGCAACGTTTTACCCTGCAGTGTGACTATGCGCAACTGAGCGATATAGAGCGCCTGCTGCAGCGTTTTGACGGCAGCCTTGAACAGAGCCATTATCAGGATCGCATTACGCTACGTCTGGCGTTGCCCCATCCGCAGATTGATGGCTTCAGGCAAAACCTTTCTGATTACAGCCGGGGCGCTTTGGCGCTGATCCCGCTGGACAACTAACCGCATCTGTTTAAAGGAAACGGCTGAATGCATTTTCGCGCCATTACCCGCATCGTGGGCCTGCTGGTGATTCTGTTCTCGGTAACCATGATCCTGCCTGGCTTAGTGGCCCTGATTTATCGCGACGGTGCCGGGCGCGCGTTCAGTCAGACGTTTATGATGGCGATCGTCATCGGTTCGCTGCTGTGGTGGCCCAACCGCAAACAAAAAAGTGAGCTGAAACCGCGTGAAGGCTTTCTGATTGTGGTGCTGTTCTGGACCGTGCTGGGCAGCGTGGGGGCAATGCCGTTTATCTTCGCCGAGCAGCCACATCTGTCGGTGACCGACGCCTTCTTCGAATCCTTCTCGGGCTTAACCACCACCGGTGCCACTACGTTAGTAGGGCTCGACTCGCTGCCCAAAGCGATTCTGTTCTATCGTCAGATGCTGCAGTGGCTCGGCGGTATGGGGATCATCGTGCTGGCGGTGGCCATTCTGCCGATTCTCGGCGTCGGCGGCATGCAGCTGTACCGCGCCGAGATGCCGGGACCGCTGAAAGATAACAAAATGCGCCCGCGCATTGCCGAAACGGCGAAAACCCTGTGGTTGATTTACGTGCTGCTGACGGTGGCCTGTGCGCTGGCGCTGTGGCTGGCGGGCATGCCGATGTTTGATGCTATCGGCCACAGCTTCTCGACCATCGCCATCGGCGGTTTTTCTACCCATGATGCCAGCATCGGCTACTTCAATAGCCCGACCATTAATACCATCGTGGCGATTTTCCTGCTGATCTCCGGCTGTAACTACGGCCTGCACTTCTCGTTACTCAGCGGGCGAAACCTGAAAGTCTACTGGCGCGATCCGGAATTCCGCATGTTCATTGGCGTGCAGCTGACGCTGGTGCTGATTTGTACCCTGGTGCTGTGGTTCCATAATGTCTATTCCAGCGGCTGGCAAACCCTCAATCAGGCGTTCTTCCAGGTGGTATCGATGGCGACGACGGCGGGCTTTACCACCGACAGTATTGCGCGCTGGCCGCTGTTCCTGCCGGTGCTGCTGCTGTGTTCAGCCTTTATCGGCGGTATGGCGGGTTCGACCGGCGGTGGCCTGAAGGTGATTCGTATTCTGCTGCTGTGCAAGCAAGGGTCGCGCGAACTGAAACGCCTGGTGCATCCCAATGCGGTCTATACCATTAAGCTGGGCAACCGTGCGCTGCCGGAACGTATTCTCGAAGCGGTGTGGGGCTTTTTCTCGGCTTACGCGCTGGTGTTTCTGGTCAGCATGCTGGCGATTATCGCCACCGGTGTGGATGACTTCTCGGCCTTCGCCGCGGTGGCGGCGACGCTGAATAACCTTGGCCCGGGGCTGGGTGTGGTGGCAGATAACTTCACGTCGATGAATGATGTCGCCAAGTGGATTTTAATCTCCACCATGCTGTTTGGACGCCTTGAAGTGTTCACGCTGCTGGTGCTGTTCACGCCCACCTTCTGGCGCGAATAATAGAACAGGAATGAGTGATGAAAGCGTTAATTCTTTATTCCAGCCGTGACGGGCAAACCCGTGAAATCGCGGCGCGTATTGCCCGCACGCTGACACCGCAGCAGCTGTGCGATGTGCTGGATCTGGCGCAGGCACCGCAGGTGGCGTGGGCACAGTATGATCGCGTGCTGATTGGCGCTTCGATCCGCTATGGCCATTTCCAGCCTGAGCTGATGAAATTCGTCACGCAACATAAAGCGGCACTGCAGCAGCGCGTCAGCGGCTTTTTCAGCGTCAATCTTACTGCGCGCAAAGCCGATAAGTGCACGCCGGAAACCAATGCCTATACGCGTAAGTTCCTGGCGCAGTCACCGTGGCAGCCGGATCGCTGTGCGGTGTTTGCCGGTGCGCTACGCTATCCACGCTATCGCTGGTTCGATCGCATCATGATTCAGTTCATTATGCGTATGACCGGCGGCGAAACGGATACCACCAAAGAAGTTGAATACACTGACTGGGAGAAAGTCACGCGTTTTGCCCAGGATTTCGCACAGTTACCAGGCAAATTGCCGCAAAATAACGCGTAGTGGTGAAATTTAGGCCGAACGATCATTTTTTTGCAATAAACC
>JASFAW010000009.1:51341945-51368659 GCA_030737815.1 Allium fistulosum | reverse complement strand
ACTTCCTTTATCTCTCTCCTGATTCTCTCTCTGTAAAACTAACATCAGGTTTTGCCTGGTTAATGTGACGATATCTTTGATATATCCGTGTCTTAGAGGGACAAGCGATGGCTAAAGAGCAATTTCAACGTAACAAACTGCACGTAAACGTGGGCACCATCGGTCACGTCGACCACGGTAAAACCACTCTGACTGCGGCAATCACCACCGTTCTGGCAAAAACCTACGGCGGCCAGGCACGTGCATTCGATCAGATCGATAACGCGCCAGAAGAGAAGGCTCGTGGTATCACCATCAACACCTCTCACGTTGAATATGAAACCCCGACCCGTCACTACGCACACGTTGACTGCCCAGGCCACGCCGATTATGTGAAAAACATGATCACCGGTGCTGCGCAGATGGACGGCGCGATCCTGGTTGTTGCTGCGACTGATGGCCCAATGCCTCAGACCCGTGAGCACATTCTGCTGGGTCGTCAGGTTGGCGTTCCTTACATCATCGTGTTCCTGAACAAGTGCGACATGGTTGATGACGAAGAGCTGCTGGAACTGGTTGAGATGGAAGTGCGTGACCTGCTGTCTGCTTACGACTTCCCTGGTGACGATACCCCAATCGTACGCGGTTCTGCGCTGAAAGCGCTGGAAGGCGACGCTGAGTGGGAAGCGAAAATCGTTGAGCTGGCTGAGCACCTGGATAACTACATCCCGGATCCAGTCCGTGCTATCGACCTGCCGTTCCTGCTGCCAATCGAAGACGTATTCTCAATCTCTGGCCGTGGTACCGTTGTTACCGGTCGTGTTGAGCGCGGCATCGTGAAAGTGGGCGACGAAGTAGAAATCGTAGGTATCAAAGCGACTGCCAAGTCTACCTGTACCGGTGTTGAAATGTTCCGCAAACTGCTGGACCAGGGTCAGGCAGGCGAGAACTGTGGTGTTCTGCTGCGCGGTATCAAGCGTGAAGAGATCCAGCGTGGTCAGGTTCTGGCTAAGCCAGGTACCATCAAGCCACACACCCAGTTCGAGTCAGAAGTTTACGTTCTGTCTAAAGACGAAGGCGGCCGTCATACTCCGTTCTTCAAAGGCTACCGTCCACAGTTCTACTTCCGTACCACTGACGTAACCGGTTCAGTAGAGCTTCCAGAAGGCGTTGAGATGGTAATGCCAGGCGACAACATCAAAATGGTTGTTACCCTGATCCATCCAATCGCAATGGACGAAGGTCTGCGCTTCGCAATCCGCGAAGGCGGCCGTACCGTTGGCGCGGGCGTTGTTGCTAAAGTTATCGCGTAATAGCGATAATATTTGACGCAATGCACACGGAAAGGGCATCATTTGATGCCCTTTTTGTACGCTGTTAACCAGAACCTGGCTCATCAGTGATTTTCGATCATAATCATTGCTGAGACAGGCTCTGTATTACGGCGCTGGATACCGAGTTATGCCCAAAAGCGCATTCGGTTTGGATGCCTCGCTCTGCGGGGCAGAATAGTTTCTGAATTATTGTGGCAGGTTGGTTTATGAGTGCGAATACCGAAGCTCAAGGGAGCGGGCGCGGCCTGGAAGCGGTAAAGTGGGTAGTTGTGATCGCATTGCTGCTGGTAGCAATCGTCGGTAACTACCTGTATCGCGATGTGACACTGCCTTTACGCGCGCTGGCTGTCGTGGTGTTGATCGCTGCGGCGGGCGGCATTGCGTTGCTGACTACCAAAGGCAAAGCAACCGTGGCTTTTGCACGTGAAGCAAGAACCGAAATGCGTAAGGTCATCTGGCCAACTCGCCAGGAAACATTGCACACCACGTTAATCGTTGCCGCGGTCACTGCCGTGATGTCACTGATTTTGTGGGGGCTGGATGGTATTCTGGTCCGTCTGGTATCGTTTATCACTGGCCTGAGGTTCTGAGATGTCTGAAGCTCCAAAAAAACGCTGGTACGTCGTTCAGGCGTTTTCCGGTTTTGAAGCCCGCGTAGCCAAGTCGCTGCAAGAGCATATCAAACTGCACAACATGGAAGAACTGTTTGGCGAAGTCATGGTGCCGACTGAAGAAGTCGTGGAAATCCGTGGCGGCCAGCGTCGCAAAAGCGAACGCAAATTCTTCCCTGGTTACGTACTGGTCCAGATGGTGATGAATGACGCCAGCTGGCACTTAGTGCGCAGTGTACCGCGTGTAATGGGCTTCATTGGTGGTACCTCTGACCGTCCGGCACCGATCAGTGATAAAGAAGTGGATGCGATCATGAACCGCCTGCAGCAGGTGGGTGATAAGCCGCGTCCGAAAACGCTGTTCGAGCCAGGCGAGATGGTGCGTGTCAACGACGGCCCGTTTGCCGACTTCAACGGTGTGGTCGAAGAAGTGGATTACGAGAAGAGCCGCCTGAAGGTTTCTGTTTCTATCTTCGGCCGTGCAACGCCGGTTGAACTCGACTTTGCTCAGGTGGAGAAAGGCTAAGCCTTTTGTTCACTTTTTAGCTCTTGCGGAAGGCGCGAAATTTACCTATAATTTCGCGCCTTTTGTTTTTATGCGCTGGCAACAGCGTGTAAATCGTTATCACGGGGAGCCTGTTCGCCAGGCGCTATACCCAATAGAGGAAATATCATGGCCAAGAAAGTACAAGCCTACGTCAAGCTGCAGGTTGCAGCTGGTATGGCTAACCCGAGCCCACCAGTTGGTCCGGCTCTGGGTCAGCAGGGTGTTAACATCATGGAATTCTGTAAAGCGTTCAACGCCAAAACAGAATCACTGGAAAAGGGTCTGCCTACTCCAGTAGTTATCACCGTATACAGCGACCGTTCTTTCACCTTCGTTACCAAAACGCCTCCGGCTGCCGTTCTGCTGAAAAAAGCAGCAGGCATCAAGTCTGGTTCTGGTAAGCCGAACAAAGATAAAGTCGGTAAAGTAACTCGTGCTCAGGTACGTGAAATCGCAGAAACCAAAGCTGCGGACATGACTGGTGCTGACGTAGAAGCGATGACTCGCTCTATCGAAGGTACTGCTCGTTCCATGGGCCTGGTAGTGGAGGACTAAGAAATGGCTAAGCTGACCAAGCGCATGCGCGTGATCCGTGACAAAGTTGATGCGACTAAACAGTATGACATCAACGAAGCTGTTGCTCTGCTGAAAGAACTGGCTACCGCTAAATTCGTAGAGAGCGTGGACGTTGCTGTTAACCTCGGCATCGATGCACGTAAATCTGACCAGAACGTACGCGGCGCGACCGTTCTGCCACACGGTACTGGTCGTTCAGTACGTGTTGCCGTCTTTACCCAGGGCGCAAACGCTGAAGCTGCTAAAGCAGCTGGCGCTGAGCTGGTAGGTATGGAAGACCTGGCTGATCAGATCAAGAAAGGCGAAATGAACTTTGACGTTGTTATTGCTTCTCCGGATGCAATGCGCGTTGTTGGCCAGCTGGGCCAGGTTCTGGGCCCACGTGGTCTGATGCCAAACCCGAAAGTTGGTACCGTAACTCCTAACGTTGCTGAAGCTGTGAAAAACGCTAAAGCGGGTCAGGTTCGTTACCGTAACGACAAAAACGGCATCATCCACACCACCATCGGTAAAGTGGACTTCGATGCTGACAAACTGAAAGAAAACCTGGAATCTCTGCTGGTTGCGCTGAAAAAAGCTAAACCTGCTCAGGCGAAAGGCGTGTACATCAAGAAAGTCAGCATCTCTACCACCATGGGCGCCGGCGTTGCCGTTGACCAGGCTGGTCTGAACGCAGCTGCAAACTAATTGCTGCTTGTAACGGGCGAAAAATTCATCTAGAATCTTACGCCCGTTGTTCTGGTTGATCCGTCAATTCAGAACCCAAATTCATAGTCGCGGAGTGCACAGGTCTAAACACCTTGTCATTCAGCGACTAAGGTTGGAGCCAGGCCTGATCCTGGCCTCCGTCCAAGACCGCAGGAGCAGAACCTCTTCGGAAGTGATGCTTAATATCCTGCGTAGACGGTGACAGAACCAAAAAGAATTTTTTCTTCACTGGATTCTGCTCACCGTGTAACGCGCTTACGGCCTTCGGGTGTGTAAGTGAAGTGAGTTCCGGGAAATTTTCCCGGTCAAATCCAGGAGCAAAGCTAATGGCATTAAATCTTCAAGGCAAACAAGCAATTGTTGCTGAAGTTAGCGAAGTAGCCAAAGGCGCGCTTTCAGCGGTTGTTGCGGATTCCCGTGGCGTTACCGTTGATAAAATGACTGAACTGCGTAAAGCAGGTCGTGAAGCTGGCGTTTACATGCGTGTTGTTCGTAACACCCTGCTGCGCCGCGTCGTTGAAGGTACTCCATTCGAGTGCCTGAAAGACACGTTTGTTGGTCCGACCCTGATTGCATACTCTATGGAACACCCGGGCGCTGCTGCTCGTCTGTTCAAAGAGTTCGCGAAAGCGAATGCAAACTTTGAGGTCAAAGCTGCAGCCTTTGAAGGTGAGCTGATCCCGGCGGCACAAATTGACCGTCTGGCAACGCTGCCGACTTACGAAGAAGCACTGGCACGTCTGATGTCGACCATGAAAGAAGCTGCTGCTGGCAAGCTGGTCCGCACTCTGGCTGCTGTTCGCGACGCGAAAGAAGCGGCTTAAGGCCAGATTCTTTTTCTTCGTACTTGCTAACGTATAAACTTTTACTGATTCTTAGGAACAATTGTCATGTCTATCACTAAAGATCAAATCCTGGAAGCCGTTGCAGCTATGTCCGTAATGGAAGTAGTTGAGCTGGTTTCTGCTATGGAAGAAAAATTCGGCGTTTCTGCTGCTGCTGCTGTAGCTGTTGCTGCTGGCCCGGCTGAAGCTGTTGAAGAGAAAACTGAATTCGACGTTATCCTGAAAGCTGCTGGCGCGAACAAAGTTGCTGTAATCAAAGCCGTTCGTGGCGCAACTGGTCTGGGCCTGAAAGAAGCTAAAGACCTGGTTGAAGCTGCTCCAGCTGCAATCAAAGAAGGCATCAGCAAAGACGACGCAGCTGCACTTGAAGCTGCTCTGAAAGAAGCTGGCGCTGAAGTTGAAGTTAAGTAAGACAACCCTCGGGTTGCAGTCTGCGTAAACAGACTGATGGCTGGTGACTTTTTGGTCACCAGCCTTTTTGCGCTACAGGGGAACGATGGCGTTTCGCACTGTTTGTCCATTGTTCCTCTTCAATATCTTTTTCTATCGACGACTTAATATACCGCTTTCCTGTGAGGGTTCCCTGCCTGCGCAACGGCGATGAAATGATTTAAGAGTGATAGAAAGATGTATTGCATGGGGTGCTGCGCATCGCATGAAAAACAAAATAGTGTTGCATGAACTGTCCCTTCAGGACGGACAGCGTGGGTCGACTTGTCAGCTAGCTGAGGAACCCTATGGTTTACTCCTATACCGAGAAAAAACGTATTCGTAAGGATTTTGGTAAACGTCCACAAGTACTGGATGTGCCTTATCTCCTTTCTATCCAGCTTGACTCGTTCCAGAAGTTTATCGAGCAAGATCCAGAAGGCCAGTACGGTCTGGAAGCAGCCTTCCGTTCCGTGTTCCCAATCGCGAGCTACAGCGGCAACTCTGAGTTGCAGTATGTCAGCTACCGTCTGGGTGAGCCGGTGTTTGACGTGACAGAATGTCAGATCCGTGGCGTGACGTATTCCGCACCGCTGCGCGTTAAACTGCGTCTGGTGATCTACGAGCGCGAAGCGCCGGAAGGCACCGTCAAAGACATCAAAGAACAAGAAGTGTACATGGGCGAAATTCCGCTCATGACCGACAACGGTACCTTTGTCATCAACGGTACTGAGCGTGTTATCGTTTCTCAGCTGCATCGTAGTCCTGGCGTATTCTTTGACAGCGATAAGGGTAAAACGCACTCTTCCGGTAAAGTGCTGTATAACGCACGTATCATCCCTTACCGCGGTTCATGGCTCGACTTCGAGTTTGACCCGAAAGACAACCTGTTCGTCCGTATTGACCGTCGTCGTAAGCTGCCGGCCAGTATCATCCTGCGCGCGCTGGATTACACCACTGAGCAGATTCTCGATCTGTTCTTCGAAAAAGTGGTGTTTGAAATCCGCGACAACAAGCTGCAGATGGAACTGGTGCCTGAGCGCCTGCGTGGTGAAACCGCCTCCTTCGATATCGAAGCCAACGGCACGGTCTACGTTGAGAAAGGTCGTCGCATCACTGCGCGCCACATCCGTCAGCTGGAAAAAGACAACATTCAGCACATCGAAGTGCCGGTCGAGTACATCGCGGGCAAAGTGGTCGCGAAAGATTACATCGATCTGAACACCGGTGAGCTGATCGTGCCGGCGAACATGGAGCTGTCACTGGATCTGCTGGCGAAACTGAGCCAGTCCGGTCACAAGCGCATCGAAACCCTGTTCACCAACGACCTGGATCACGGCCCGTACATTTCTGAGACGCTGCGCGTTGACCCAACCAACGACCGCCTGAGCGCGCTGGTTGAGATCTACCGCATGATGCGTCCTGGCGAGCCGCCAACGCGTGAAGCCGCAGAAAACCTGTTCGAGAACCTGTTCTTCTCCGAAGATCGTTACGATCTGTCGGCCGTTGGCCGCATGAAGTTCAACCGTTCTCTGCTGCGTGACGAGATCGAAGGTTCCGGTATCCTGAGCAAAGACGACATCATCGAAGTGATGAAGAAGCTCATCGGTATCCGTAACGGTATTGGCGAAGTGGATGATATCGACCACCTCGGCAACCGTCGTATCCGTTCGGTAGGCGAAATGGCGGAAAACCAGTTCCGCGTTGGCCTAGTGCGTGTAGAGCGCGCTGTGAAAGAGCGTCTGTCTCTGGGCGACCTCGACACGCTGATGCCACAGGACATGATCAACGCCAAGCCAATTTCGGCCGCGGTGAAAGAGTTCTTTGGTTCCAGCCAGCTGTCCCAGTTTATGGACCAGAACAACCCGCTGTCTGAGATTACGCACAAACGTCGTATCTCTGCTCTGGGCCCAGGCGGTCTGACCCGTGAACGCGCCGGCTTCGAAGTGCGTGACGTACACCCGACTCACTACGGTCGCGTATGTCCAATCGAAACCCCGGAAGGTCCGAACATCGGTCTGATCAACTCACTCTCTGTTTACGCGCAGACTAACGAATACGGCTTCCTCGAAACGCCGTACCGCCGCGTGGTTGACGGTAAAGTGAGTGATGAAATTCATTACCTCTCTGCTATCGAAGAGGGTAACTACGTTATCGCTCAGGCGAACACCAACCTCGCCGATGACGGCAGCTTTGTTGACGATCTCGTCACCTGCCGTAGCAAAGGTGAATCGAGCCTGTTCAGCCGCGATCAGGTTGACTACATGGACGTTTCCACCCAGCAGGTGGTTTCTGTCGGTGCGTCACTGATCCCGTTCCTGGAGCACGATGATGCTAACCGCGCCCTGATGGGTGCGAACATGCAACGTCAGGCTGTACCTACCCTGCGTGCTGATAAGCCGCTGGTTGGTACCGGTATGGAACGTGCTGTAGCGGTCGACTCCGGTGTAACTGCCGTCGCGAAACGTGGTGGTACCGTGCAGTACGTCGATGCGTCACGTATCGTTATCAAAGTTAACGAAGACGAGATGTATCCGGGCGAAGCAGGTATCGACATCTACAACCTGACCAAGTACACCCGTTCTAACCAGAACACCTGCATCAACCAGATGCCGTGTGTTTCTCTGGGTGAACCTATCGAGCGTGGCGACGTGCTGGCTGACGGCCCGTCTACCGACCTCGGTGAGCTGGCGCTGGGTCAGAACATGCGCGTGGCGTTCATGCCATGGAACGGTTACAACTTCGAAGACTCCATCCTCGTTTCTGAGCGTGTAGTACAGGAAGACCGTTTCACCACCATCCACATTCAGGAACTGGCTTGCGTGTCGCGTGACACCAAACTGGGGCCGGAAGAGATCACCGCTGACATCCCGAACGTGGGTGAAGCCGCGCTCTCCAAACTGGATGAATCCGGCATCGTGTATATCGGTGCGGAAGTGACCGGTGGCGACATTCTGGTAGGCAAGGTCACGCCGAAAGGTGAAACCCAGCTGACGCCAGAAGAGAAACTGCTGCGTGCAATCTTCGGTGAAAAAGCCTCTGACGTGAAAGACTCGTCACTGCGCGTGCCGAACGGCGTTTCCGGTACGGTTATCGACGTACAGGTCTTCACCCGCGATGGCGTGGAAAAAGACAAGCGCGCGCTGGAAATCGAAGAGATGCAGCTGAAGCAGGCGAAAAAAGACCTGTCTGAAGAACTGCAGATCCTCGAAGCGGGCCTGTTCAGCCGTATCCAGGCCGTCCTGATTTCAGGTGGCGTGGAAGCGGAGAAACTGGACAAGCTGCCTCGTGAGCGCTGGCTGGAACTCGGTCTGACCGACGAAGAGAAGCAGAACGCGCTGGAGCAGCTGGCTGAGCAGTATGACGAGCTGAAGCACGAGTTTGAAAAGAAACTCGAAGCGAAGCGTCGCAAGATCACCCAGGGCGACGATCTGGCACCGGGCGTGCTGAAAATCGTCAAGGTGTATCTGGCCGTTAAGCGTCAGATTCAGCCTGGTGACAAAATGGCGGGGCGTCACGGTAACAAAGGTGTTATCTCGAAAATCAACCCAATCGAAGACATGCCATACGATGAGAACGGTACGCCGGTCGACATCGTACTGAACCCGCTGGGCGTACCATCGCGTATGAACATCGGTCAGATTCTGGAAACCCACCTGGGTATGGCGGCGAAAGGCATTGGTGAGAAGATCAATGCGATGCTGAAGAAGCAGGAAGAAGTCGCCAAACTGCGTGAGTTTATCCAGCGTGCTTACGATCTGGGCACCGATGTGCGTCAGAAAGTTGACCTGAACACCTTCTCGGACGACGAAGTGCTGCGTCTGGCAGAGAACCTGAAAAAAGGTATGCCAATCGCGACGCCAGTGTTCGACGGTGCGAAAGAGAGCGAAATCAAAGAGCTGCTGCAGCTCGGCGGTCTGCCTTCTTCCGGTCAGATCACCCTGTTCGACGGCCGTACCGGTGAGCAGTTTGAGCGTCAGGTAACCGTAGGTTACATGTACATGCTGAAACTGAACCACCTGGTCGACGACAAGATGCACGCCCGTTCTACCGGCTCTTACAGCCTGGTTACGCAGCAGCCGCTGGGTGGTAAGGCGCAGTTCGGTGGTCAGCGCTTCGGTGAGATGGAAGTGTGGGCACTGGAAGCATACGGTGCCGCGTATACCCTGCAGGAAATGCTTACCGTTAAGTCTGATGACGTCAACGGCCGTACCAAGATGTATAAAAACATCGTTGACGGCAACCATCAGATGGAACCGGGCATGCCGGAATCCTTCAACGTACTGTTGAAAGAGATTCGCTCGCTGGGTATCAACATCGAGCTGGAAGACGAGTAAGCACTCGCAAGTACTGGTTATGGGACGCGCCTGGCGCGTCCCTGAGAGTTCCACTCCGACGGGAGCTAATCCGTGAAAGACTTACTTAAGTTTCTGAAAGCGCAAACTAAAACCGAAGAGTTTGATGCGATCAAAATTGCGCTGGCCTCGCCAGACATGATCCGTTCCTGGTCTTTCGGTGAAGTTAAAAAGCCGGAAACCATTAACTACCGTACCTTCAAGCCGGAGCGTGACGGTCTTTTCTGTGCCCGTATTTTCGGACCGGTAAAAGATTACGAATGCCTGTGCGGTAAGTACAAGCGTCTGAAACACCGTGGCGTGATCTGTGAGAAGTGTGGCGTTGAAGTCACGCAGACCAAAGTGCGTCGTGAGCGTATGGGCCACATCGAGCTGGCTTCGCCGACCGCGCACATCTGGTTCCTGAAATCACTGCCGTCCCGCATCGGTTTGCTGCTGGATATGCCGCTGCGTGATATCGAGCGCGTACTGTACTTCGAATCTTATGTTGTGGTCGAAGGCGGCATGACCAACCTGGAAAAACGTCAGATTCTGACCGAAGAGCAGTACCTTGACGCGCTGGAAGAGTTCGGTGACGAATTCGACGCGAAGATGGGTGCGGAAGCTATCCAGGCGCTGCTGAAAAATATGGATCTGGAGCAGGAGTGCGAGCAGCTGCGTGAAGAGCTGAACGAAACCAACTCTGAGACCAAACGTAAAAAGCTGACCAAGCGTATCAAGCTGCTGGAAGCGTTCGTACAGTCTGGCAACAAGCCAGAGTGGATGATCCTGACCGTTCTGCCGGTGCTGCCGCCAGATCTGCGTCCGCTGGTACCGCTGGACGGCGGTCGTTTCGCTACGTCGGATCTGAACGATCTGTATCGTCGCGTGATCAACCGTAACAACCGTCTGAAGCGTCTGCTGGATCTGGCTGCGCCAGACATCATCGTACGTAACGAAAAACGTATGCTGCAGGAAGCGGTAGATGCCCTGCTGGATAACGGCCGTCGCGGTCGTGCCATCACCGGCTCTAACAAACGTCCTCTGAAATCTTTGGCCGACATGATCAAAGGTAAACAAGGTCGTTTCCGTCAGAACCTGCTGGGTAAACGTGTTGACTACTCAGGTCGTTCGGTTATCACCGTAGGTCCATACCTGCGTCTGCATCAGTGCGGTCTGCCGAAGAAAATGGCACTGGAGCTGTTCAAACCGTTCATCTACGGCAAGCTGGAACTGCGTGGCCTCGCGACCACCATTAAAGCGGCCAAGAAAATGGTTGAGCGCGAAGAAGCGGTGGTCTGGGATATCCTGGATGAAGTGATTCGCGAACACCCGGTACTGCTGAACCGTGCACCAACCCTGCACCGTCTGGGTATCCAGGCGTTTGAACCGGTTCTGATCGAAGGTAAAGCGATCCAGCTGCACCCGCTGGTGTGTGCGGCGTATAACGCCGACTTCGATGGTGACCAGATGGCTGTTCACGTACCGCTGACGCTGGAAGCCCAGCTGGAAGCGCGTGCGCTGATGATGTCTACCAACAACATTCTGTCTCCAGCGAACGGCGAGCCAATCATCGTTCCTTCACAGGACGTTGTTCTGGGTCTGTACTACATGACCCGTGACAAAGTGAACGCCAAAGGCGAAGGCATGGTACTGACCGGCCCGAAAGAAGCTGAGCGTGTTTACCGCGCTGGCCAGGCCGAGCTGCATGCACGCGTTAAAGTGCGTATCACTGAATACAGCAAAAATGAGCAGGAAGAGCTCGTTGCGAAAACCAGCCTGATCGACACCACCATTGGTCGTGCGATCCTGTGGATGATCGTACCGAAAGGTCTGCCTTACTCCATCGTCAACCAGGCGCTGGGTAAGAAAGCGATCTCTAAGATGCTGAACACCTGTTACCGCATCCTGGGACTGAAGCCGACCGTTATCTTTGCTGACCAGACCATGTACACCGGCTTTGCCTATGCAGCCCGTTCAGGTGCCTCAGTCGGTATCGACGACATGGTGATTCCTGCCAAGAAAGCAGAAATCATTGCAGAAGCCGAAGCGGAAGTGGCCGAGATCCAGGAGCAGTTCCAGTCTGGTCTGGTTACCGCGGGCGAACGTTACAACAAAGTCATCGATATCTGGGCTGCGGCTAACGAACGCGTATCCAAAGCGATGATGGATAACCTGCAGACCGAAACCGTGATCAACCGTCACGGCGAAGAAGAGCAGCAGGTTTCGTTCAACAGCATCTACATGATGGCCGACTCCGGTGCGCGTGGTTCTGCGGCACAGATTCGTCAGCTGGCAGGTATGCGTGGTCTGATGGCGAAGCCAGATGGCTCCATCATCGAGACGCCGATCACCGCGAACTTCCGTGAAGGTCTGAACGTACTCCAGTACTTCATCTCGACCCACGGTGCGCGTAAAGGTCTGGCCGATACCGCACTGAAAACGGCGAACTCCGGTTACCTGACCCGTCGTCTGGTTGACGTGGCGCAGGACCTGGTAGTCACCGAAGACGACTGTGGCACATTCGAAGGCATCATGATGACTCCGGTCATCGAAGGTGGCGACGTTAAAGAGCCGCTGCGTGAGCGTGTACTGGGTCGTGTGACGGCAGAAGACGTGCTGAAGCCGGGCACTGCGGACATCCTGATCCCGCGTAACACCCTGATCGATGAGCACTGGTGTGACGTGGTTGAACTGAACTCCGTGGACGCAATTAAAGTGCGTTCCGTGGTGAGCTGTGAAACCGACTTCGGTGTGTGTGCACACTGCTACGGTCGCGATCTGGCACGTGGTCACATCATCAACAAAGGTGAGGCCATCGGCGTTATCGCAGCACAGTCCATCGGTGAGCCGGGTACCCAGCTGACCATGCGTACCTTCCACATCGGTGGTGCGGCATCGCGTGCGGCAGCTGAATCCAGCATTCAGGTGAAGAACAAAGGTACTATCAAGCTGACCAACGCCAAGTCAGTAACCAACTCCTCCGGGAAACTGGTTATCGTCTCGCGTAACGTTGAGCTGAAGATGATCGACGAGTTCGGTCGTACCAAAGAGAGCTATAAAGTGCCTTACGGTGCGGTCATGGCGAAAGGTGATGGCGAGCAGGTTGCCGCGGGCGAAACCGTTGCAAACTGGGATCCACACACCATGCCGGTTATCACCGAAGTGGGCGGTTTCATCCGCTTCACCGACATGATCGACGGTCAGACCATTACCCGTCAGACTGACGACCTGACCGGTCTGTCATCGCTGGTGGTACTGGATTCTGCAGAGCGTACTGCGGGCGGTAAAGACCTGCGTCCGGCACTGAAAATCGTTGATGCCAACGGCAACGACGTATTGATCCCGGGCACCGACATGCCGGCACAGTACTTCCTGCCAGGTAAAGCGATTGTGCAGCTGGAAGATGGCGTGAAGATCAGCTCGGGTGATACCCTGGCGCGTGTTCCGCAGGAATCTGGCGGTACCAAGGACATCACCGGTGGTCTGCCGCGCGTTGCCGACCTGTTCGAAGCGCGTCGTCCGAAAGAGCCAGCTATCCTGGCGGAGATCAGCGGTATCATCTCCTTCGGTAAAGAGACCAAAGGCAAGCGTCGTCTGGTGATCACCCCGGTTGACGGTAGCGATCCGTATGAAGAGATGATTCCGAAATGGCGTCAGCTCAACGTATTCGAAGGTGAACGTGTAGAACGTGGTGACGTCGTATCCGACGGCCCAGAGTCTCCGCACGACATCCTGCGTCTGCGTGGCGTCCATGCTGTGACCCGTTACATCACTAACGAAGTGCAGGAAGTTTACCGCCTGCAGGGCGTTAAGATTAACGATAAGCACATCGAAGTCATCGTGCGTCAGATGCTGCGTAAAGCAACCATCCTGAACGCGGGTAGCTCGGAGTTCCTGGAAGGCGAGCAGGCGGAAGTCTCTCGTATCAAGATCTCCAACCGCGATCTGGAAGCGAACGGCAAAATCGGCGCGACGTACATGCGTGACCTGCTGGGTATCACCAAAGCCTCGCTGGCAACCGAATCGTTCATCTCTGCGGCATCGTTCCAGGAGACCACCCGTGTCCTGACCGAAGCAGCGGTAGCCGGCAAGCGCGACGAACTGCGCGGCCTGAAAGAGAACGTTATCGTGGGTCGTCTGATCCCGGCCGGTACCGGTTATGCTTACCACCAGGATCGTATGCGTCGCCGTCAGGCGGGTGAAGCACCGGTTGCACCGCAGGTGACTGCGGATGAAGCCTCTGCCAGCCTCGCTGAGCTGCTGAACGCCGGTCTGGGCGGTAGCGACGACGAATAATCGTCTGCTCTGCTGACCATGAAAAAACCCTGCCTCGGCAGGGTTTTTTTTCGTCTGAAAACCGCGTTATTTCTGATTGATATCCTGACGCGTCAGCCCGATGTCACGTAGCTGCGCATCACTCAGGTGCGAAAGAATCTCCCGCGTTTCCCGCCTGGCCTGCCAGCGTTTGATTGCGCGCACGCCGCCACGGAAGATATCGAGTAAGGTCACGCTGAACGGTTTTGCCGCCCGGTTCTGATCGAATTCCATAATCCCAGCCCTCAGTATGATGTCTGAACAACATTTTCCCTCTGATGGCGAATGCAATACAGATTCAAAAATCACTTATCTTTAACATACAGATTGCGCCCGTACCGATCTGAATGGTAGAAATAGGCGTCATCTGTACTGATTTTTGATCACCGTTAACGCAGCGAGGCACACAATGACGCGCTATCAACATCTGGCCTGTCTGCTTTCAGACCGTATTGAGCAGGGGCTGTATCGCAGCGGCGAACGCTTGCCCTCGGTGCGTACGCTCAGCATTGAGCACGGTGTCAGCATCAGCACCGTGCAGCAGGCTTATCATCTGCTGGAAGAGAAGCAGCTTATCGTGCCGCAGCCGCGTTCCGGCTATTTTGTCGCTACCCGTAAAGCCACGCCGCCGGTGCCCGCGATGACCCGACCCGTACAGCGTCCGGTTGAGATCACCCAGTGGGAATCGGTGCTGGAGCTGCTGAGCAGCCGCATTAATGGCGACGTGCTGCAGCTGGGCAGCGGCATGCCGGACCTGACCCAGCCGACGCTCAAGCCGCTGTGGAAAATCATGGGCCGCATGGCGCAGAAGCAGGACATTGATCAGCTCAACTACGACAGCCTGCTCGGCGTGGCAGCGCTGCGCGAGCAGATTGCGCGGCTGACAATTGACAGCGGCTGTCAGCTGACGGCGGAAGATATTGTCATCACTACCGGTTGCCATGAAGCGCTGTCGGTGTCGATTCGCGCCGTGTGCGAGCCAGGCGATATCATTGCCGTCGAGTCGCCAGGCGTTTCACGGCACCATGCAGACACTGCGCGGTCTGGGCATCCGCGCCATTGAAATCCCTACCGATGCGGTCAGCGGGATCAGTCTTGAGGCGCTGGAGCTGGCGTTTGAGCAGTGGCCAATCAAAGCGGTGGTGGTGGTACCCAACTGTAATAATCCGCTTGGATTTATCATGCCGGAAGCGCGTAAGCGCGCGCTGCTGACGCTGGCGCAGCGCTTTGACGCGGCGATCATTGAAGATGATGTTTACGGCGAGCTGGCGTGGGAGTATCCGCGTCCGATCACCATCAAATCGCTGGATATGGATGGCCGCGTGCTGCTGTGCAGCTCGTTTTCCAAAACCCTGGCGCCCGGCTTGCGCGTGGGCTGGGTCGCGCCGGGACGCTATCGCGATCGCGTACTGCACATGAAATATATTGGCACCGGTTCGACGGCAACGCAGCCGCAGTATGCGGTCGCGGAGTTTATTCGTCAGGGCCATTACCTGCCGCATTTGCGCCGCATGCGTCAGGTGTATCAGCGTAACTATGAGACGTTCAGCTGCTGGGTGCGCCACTATTTTCCCTGCGGCATTTGCGTCTCGCGGCCGCAGGGCAGTTTCCTGATGTGGATTGAGCTGCCGGAAGCCTTCGATGCGGTGCGGCTGAATGCGGAGCTGCGGGAGCTGAAAATCCAGGTGGCGGTCGGTTCGCTGTTTTCGGCGGCGGGTAAATATCGCAACTGTCTGCGCCTCAATTATGGTCTGCCAATGAATGAGCAAACCGAGCAGGCGATTGCCAGCCTCGGCGCAGCTGTGGAGCGTGCCATGCAGGCCTGCAGTGCGGAAACGCGCCATATCACCTCCCTGACAGAATAACGGTGGAAAGGCAGGGCCGGACAGAGAGTCGGGGAAGCCAGCCCTGGCCCGCTGCAAGCGACAGCGGGCAGGCTCACTTTAGCGATTGTCCCCGGTCGCGCCAGCCCTGACTGCTGCCGTTTGCGCGCCGTATTCGCGGATTTTTAGCGCCGTTGCAGTCAGTTACAACGCTTTTGCAACATGCTCTGGGGATTCTACCAGCGCCAGCAGCTGGCGGGTGGCCGCCTGCCAGTCTTCCGCCTGGGTAATCGCGCTGACCACGGCAATGCTGCCGACGCCGGTCGCCAGCACCTCCGGCACGCGAGCCAGCGAAATGCCGCCAATCGCCACGGTGGGGATGTGCTGCAGCCGCGCCAGATGGCGCTTCAGCTCGGCTATGCCCTGTGGTGCAGAGGGCATATCTTTGGTTTGTGTCGGAAAGATGTGGCCGAGCGCAATATAGGACGGACGCAGCGCCAGTGCGCGATCCAGCTCGGCGTCATCGTGTGTCGACAGACCCAGGCGTAAGCCGGCGTGGCGGATAGCGTCCAGGTCGGCCACATCCAGATCCTCCTGACCAAGATGCACACCATAAGCGTTGTACTTAATCGCTAAGCGCCAGTAATCGTTGATAAACAGCCGCGCACCGTACTGTTTGCCCAGGGCGATGGCATCGCGTACTGCGGCTTCAATCTGGCGATCATCGCCATCTTTAATGCGCAACTGCAGGGTGCGCACGCCGGCTGCCAGCAGGCGTTCAATCCACAACACGCTGTCGACAACCGGATAGAGCCCCAGTTTTGGCGCGGTGGCAGGGAAGGCTTCAGTCATCATTTTTCCTCTTTCAGGGCATCGGCGGCGTGATACAGCTCGCCGCCACGGCTACGGAAGGCATCGGACATTTGCGCCATGCCCAGCGCTATCGGCTGGGCTTCAGCCTGCTGGCGGGCGGCAAATTCGCGCACTTCCTGGGTGATTTTCATTGAACAGAATTTGGGGCCGCACATGGAACAGAAGTGGGCCACTTTGCCGGATTCCTGCGGCAGGGTTTCGTCGTGATAGGCCCGCGCGGTATGCGGATCGAGCGCCAGATTAAACTGATCTTCCCAGCGGAACTCAAAACGAGCTTTCGACATGGCGTTGTCGCGGATCTGCGCGCCGGATGGCCTTTAGCCAGATCGGCAGCGTGCGCGGCGATCTTGTAGGTAATCAGCCCCTGCTTAACATCCTCTTTATTCGGCAGGCCAAGGTGCTCTTTCGGCGTGACGTAGCACAGCATCGCGCAGCCAAACCAGCCGATCATGGCGGCGCCAATCCGGAGGTGAAATGATCGTAGCCCGGCGCGATATCGGTCGTCAGCGGGCCCAGCGTATAAAACGGCGCTTCATGGCAGTGTTCCAGCTGCTCGGTCATATTGCGGCGGATCATCTGCATCGGCACGTGACCGGGGCCTTCAATCATGACCTGCACATCATATTGCCAGGCGATTTGCGTCAGCTCGCCTAAGGTACGCAGTTCGGCAAACTGGGCTTCGTCGTTGGCGTCCTGAATCGAGCCGGGACGTAAACCATCACCGAGTGACAGCGCGACATCATAGGCGGCGCAGATTTCACAGATTTCGCGGAAATGCTGGTAGAGAAAGTTTTCCTGATGATGTGACAGGCACCACTTCGCCATGATTGAGCCGCCGCGCGACACGATGCCGGTCAGCCGTTGTGCGGTCATCGGCACATAGCGCAGCAGCACACCCGCGTGAATGGTGAAGTAATCAACGCCCTGCTCAGCCTGTTCCAGCAGGGTATCGCGGAAATGTCCCAGTTAAGATCTTCTGCGATGCCGTTGACCTTTTCCAGCGCCTGATAGATTGGCACCGTGCCGATCGGCACCGGACTGTTGCGCAAAATCCACTCGCGCGTTTCATGGATATAGCGGCCGGTCGACAGATCCATCACGGTATCTGCCCCCCAGCGCGTGGCCCACACCAGTTTTTCCACTTCCTCTTCAATCGACGAACTTACCGCCGAGTTGCCGATGTTGGCGTTAACCTTTACCAGAAAATTGCGGCCGATAATCATCGGCTCTGATTCGGGGTGATTGATGTTGGCAGGAATGATGGCGCGGCCGCTGGCCACTTCGGCGCGCACGAATTCGGCGCTGATATTCTCCGGCAGCTGCGCGCCAAAGCCGTGGCCGGCGTGCTGCTGCAACAGCGTTGCACTGCGGATACGCTCACGGCCCATGTTTTCGCGCAGCGCGATGAACTCCATCTCCGGCGTGATAATGCCCTGACGCGCATAGTGCAGCTGCGTGACGCGGCGACCCGCTTTGGCCTGGCGCGGCTGCGGCAGGTGTTCAAAACGCAGATGATCCAGCCCGTCATCTGCCAGCCGCTGCTGACTGTAGCTTGAGCTGAGTGCGCTGATGTTTCGCTGTCGTTGCGTTCGGCGATCCAGCCGGCGCGCAATTTTGCCAGACCCTGATGCACGTTGATGGTCGCGTGGGGATCGCCATAGGCACCGGCGGTGTCATACACCGCACCGGTTCATTGTCTGCGTATTGCGGATGATCTTTGCTGCCGCCGGTGTGCGTCGGGCTGAGCTGAATTTCGCGCATCGGGACGCGGATATCCGCGCGGCTGCCGCTGATCCAGATACGTTTGAGTTAGGGAAGGCGGTTCCCTGGAGTGAATCGATAAATTTTTGCGCCTGCGCGCGTTGTTCACGACGTGAGGTTTTAGCATCAGACATAGCAAGTTTCCTGAAAACAAGGGGAAGCTGCTTGTCCGGAGTCCGGAAGGAGTAACAGAAACGGTGCGGGCGCCTGACTGCACCGTGCTGATCACATCTACTCTTGTTCCCTTCGCAGGTACTAACCTGATCAGGTTCCGCGGATCCCGAATTAACGGTCTCAGCCCCTAAGGGCACTCCGACAAGTTTACGTTTTACGCGATAAGCGACTTTACTGACTGCTGCACGCTGCGCTTATATCGCAAAGTTTGATTGTGGATTGTCGTTAAAAAGACAATAAAAAAGCCCATTCAGCATAAAAGGGCTTTTCCTGAATAACAAGTCTTTTACAACTGCAGCGGTTCAGGCCGGACGAGCAATAGTGCTGTCATTGGCCACCGGCGGGCGCGCCAGCTGGTTATCCCAGGCGAGCTGAATCAGTTTGTCTTCCAGCGTAAAGCGTGACTCCAGCGCTTCGCCCACTTCTGACAGCGCCTGCTGGAAATCCACGCAGTTGTCGTCATTAATGGCCTGCTGCAGATGGCTGTCATACAGTTGCATCAGACGTTCAGTATTGCCTTCCAGCGCCGGATAGATCTGCGCCGCCGCAATCATCGGGCTGTCGCCGGACATCTCGCTGATGATGCGTTCGTAAACGCTGAAGTGGCCGGTAGAGAGATAGTCCACCAGACGATGGCAAAACGCATCCAGCGCCTGTTCATCCAGCGCGGTCAGCGCTTCTTTGTTCGGCTTCATGCCAATTAACTCGTAATAGGTGACGAGCAGCTGCCGACGGGCGCGCAACCATGAGTCGACTAATTCATTACCGCCACCTACACGCTCGTCAGGTTATCTAACTGGGTAAGCATACGGGGCTCCAGGTGAGTTATAGTTGTTTATTACACACTTAACATCAGGATTTCAGCGTGCCATTTGACGCTAAGGACAACGATTAAGATGCAACGTGAGATCTCAAGCGTAGACGCTGGCTGGTGGATTGTCAGCTCCGCGCAGAAACTTTGGTTGCCGCAAGGCGAGTTGCCGCATGGCTTATCCGGCGAGTTTGGCCTGACCGGCAGCAGCGGCAGAGTGATTGGCGAGTGGCAGGGCGAAAACGTCTGGCTGGTATGCGAAGCGCGTCCGGACAATATGGCCTCGGTGCGCCAGCTGATTGACGAAGATGTCGGTCTGTTTCAGCTCGCCGGGCGCGGCGTGCAGCTGGCAGAGTTCTACCGTTCGCATCGCTGGTGCGGCTATTGCGGCCATGAAATGCAGCACAGCAAGCGCGAATTTGCCTGCCTGTGCAGCCACTGCCGCGAGCGCTACTATCCGCAAATCGCCCCCTGCATCATTGTGGCGATTCGTCGCGGTGAGGAGATCCTGCTGGCAAACCATGCGCGCCATCGCAACAGCATCTACACCGTGCTGGCCGGTTTTGTCGAAGTCGGCGAAACGCTGGAGCAGGCGGTGGCCCGCGAGGTGATGGAAGAGAGCAACGTGCGGGTAAAAAATGTGCGTTACGTGACCTCGCAGCCGTGGCCGTTCCCGCACTCGCTGATGATGGCGTTCATGGCGGAGTACGATGGCGGCGAGCTGCAGCACGATGGTAAAGAGCTGCTGGATGCTGGCTGGTATCGCTACGACGATCTGCCCCTGTTGCCGCCGCCGGGCACCGTGGCGCGCCGGCTGATTGAAGATACGGTTGCGCTGTGTCGCGCCAGCGCGGCGTGAAAATGCTACACTGCCGGCCTTAGCATGAGAGAGCCCATTATGAGTGAACTGAAGAACGATCGTTATCTGCGCGCCCTGTTACGCCAGCCGGTGGATATCACCCCGGTATGGATGATGCGACAAGCCGGGCGTTACCTGCCGGAATACAAAGCCACGCGCGCTGAGGCCGGTGATTTTATGTCGCTGTGTAAGAACGCGGAGCTGGCGTGCGAAGTCACCCTGCAGCCGCTGCGCCGCTATGCGCTGGATGCCGCGATCCTCTTCAGCGATATCCTGACCATTCCGGATGCGATGGGCCTGGGGCTCTACTTTGAGACCGGCGAAGGCCCGCGTTTCTCTCACCCCATCGCCTGCCGTGCCGATGTGGATAAACTACCGGTGCCGGATCCGGAGCAGGAACTGGGTTACGTGATGAATGCGGTGCGCACCATCCGTCACAACCTCAAAGGCGAAGTACCGCTGATCGGTTTTTCCGGCAGCCCGTGGACGCTGGCAACCTACATGGTAGAAGGCGGCAGCAGCAAGGCTTTCACCAAAATCAAGAAGATGATGTACGCCGAGCCGCAGACGCTGCACGCGCTGCTGGATAAGCTGGCAGAGAGCGTGATCCTTTACCTCAACGCACAGATTAAAGCGGGTGCGCAGTCGGTGATGGTGTTTGATACCTGGGGCGGCGTGCTGACCGGGCGCGACTATCGCGAGTTCTCACTCTATTACATGCACAAAATCGTCGACAGCGTACTGCATGAGAACGAAGGACGACGCGTGCCCATCACCCTGTTTACTAAGGGCGGCGGCCAGTGGCTGGAAGAGATGGCGGCCACCGGCTGTGATGCGCTGGGTCTTGACTGGACCACCGATATTGGCGAAGCGCGGCGCCGCGTGGGCGATAAAGTCGCGCTGCAGGGCAACATGGATCCGTCTATGCTGTATGCACCCCCTGCACGAATTGAGCAGGAAGTGGCAGGGATTCTGGAAGGCTTTGGCGCAGGCGAAGGCCACGTCTTCAACCTCGGTCACGGGATTCATCAGGATGTTCCGCCAGAGCACGCTGGCGCGTTTGTGGAGGCGGTGCATCGGCTATCACGACCATATCATCAGGGATAAGCATGGATTTAGCCGCACTACGACAGCAACAGGTACAGCTCGCCGCCAGCGTGGTGCGGCAGGATGATTTTGACGTACTGCCGCCGCGCTTCATTGGCGGCGCCGATGTCGGTTTTGAACAGGGCGGCGAGGTAACGCGCGCCGCCCTGGTGATCCTCGAATACCCTTCATTAACGCTGGTGGAGCATCGCATCGCGCGTGTCGCGACCACCATGCCTTACATCCCCGGTTTTCTCTCGTTTCGCGAAATTCCAGCCCTGCAGGCGGCGTGGCAGCAATTGTCGCAGCGGCCCGATCTGCTGTTCGTCGACGGCCATGGCATCTCTCATCCGCGCCGGCTGGGCGTTGCTGCGCATTTCGGCTCGCTGCTGGATGTGCCAACCATCGGCGTAGCGAAAAAGCGCCTGTGCGGCCGTTTCGCTGAGCTGGATGCGGCACCGGGCAGTCGTCAGCCGCTGATGGATAAAGGCGAGCAGATTGCCTGGGTGTGGCGCAGCAAGACGCGCTGCAACCCGCTGTTTGTCTCAACCGGCCACCGCGTCAGCCTCGATAGCGCACTGCACTGGGTTGAAGCCTGCATGGCTGGCTACCGCTTGCCGGAGCCAACGCGCTGGGCTGATGCCGTGGCATCTGGCCGTCCCGCTTTTGTGAAGTGGCAAAATGCGCGCTAACGCTGTTTGTGTGCGGCTTTTGCGGTACACTGCCGCCAGCTAATCTACCGAGAGTAAGTTTGATGTTACAGAACCCCGTCCATTTGCGTCTGGCGAAGCTGGAAAGCTGGCAGCACATGACCTTTATGGCCTGTCTGTGCGAGCGGATGTTCCCCAATTACTGGGCCTTCTGTCAGCAGACCGAGTTTGCCGATCCGCAGCTCTATCGCCGCATTCTCGACCTGGTGTGGGAAAGCCTGACGGTGAAGGATGCCAAAATCAATTTCGACAGCCAGCTGGAGAAACTGGAAGCGGCGATCCCAAACGGTGACGACTTTGACGTTTACGGCGTGCACCCGGCGATTGACGCCTGCGTGGCGCTGAGTGAACTCCTGCACGCGCAGCTGAGCGGTGAAACGCTGGAGCACGCCATCGAAGTCAGCCGCACGTCGATCACCACCGTGGCCATCCTCGAAATGACCCAGGCCGGTCGCGAAATGAGCGACGAAGAGCTGCGTGACAACCAGGCGGTAATTGACGAATGGGACCTGCAGTGGGAGGTTTTTCGCCTGCTGGCAGAGTGCGAAGAACGGGACCTGGAGCTAATCAAAGGGCTACGTGCAGACCTGCGTGAAGCCGGAATCAGTAACATCGGTATAATTTTTCAGCAATAAGGCGAGAAAACGTGACTTCAGGCCCGAATTACCGCGCCTGGAGGCTTCACATCAGCCCCCTGTCTGGTCTACATTTGGGGGGCTGAAAATTGTGGCTATCGGTGCGTGCAGGCTGAAGAGTGCCAGAATATGGCTTTTCCCTCGCACTCGTTGCTTAGCAAGCGATAAATACACTTTAAGGATAACTTATGAACAAGACTCAACTGATTGATGTGATCGCAGAGAAAGCGGACCTGTCTAAAACCCAGGCTAAAGCTGCGCTGGAATCTACCCTGGCTGCGATCACTGAGTCTCTGAAAGAAGGTGATGCTGTACAACTGGTTGGTTTTGGTACTTTTAAAGTGAACCACCGCGCTGAGCGTACCGGTCGCAACCCGCAGACTGGCAAAGAGATCAAAATCGCTGCAGCTAACGTGCCAGCGTTCGTCTCTGGTAAAGCACTGAAAGACGCTGTTAAGTAAGTTTTCCGCATCGCGGTTTAGCTTTAAAAGAGGGGCGATTTCGCCCCTTTTTGTTACCGGGGCCTGCTATGCTGAACATCTCTCCTCAGCGCCTCTGCGCCATCCTCCTCGGGGTATTACTCACCGGCTGCAGTACCACTCCCGATCTTCCGGCTTTCACCGCCAGCGGCTATCTGTCTGACCGTGGTACGGTGCGAATCTGGCGTAAAAACGGTGACCACGAAGCCGTCCATCTGCGTACTGTCTACACCCCTTTCAATGGCGATAGCCGGGAAACCACCGACTATATCTGGCAGGCGGATAAACTGCTGAGCGTGGAACGGCACGTCACTGGCCAGCAGCCGGACGACGTAACCCTGCGCTTCGACCATCAGGGCAACCTCAATTTTATGCAGCGACAGCTGGCTGGCCGGCGTGAAGCCGTCAGCGCCGACAGCGTCGAGCTGTACCGGTTTGACGCGCAGCGCATGCTGGCGCAGAGCAATGCACTGCTGAGTGGCCGGGTACTGTTGCGGCAGGGGCACTGGCAGGGCGGTACGCAGGTTCGTGGCTGTGAGGGGCAGCAGGTGAATGTGGCGTTCGAATCGCGACACGCTGGCAACGCTGTATCGACAGCAGCAGGGGCAGCAACAGCCGATTACCCTGTCGTGGCTGGAAGCGCCAGAGGGGATTCAGCTGCTGCGTGCCACGCCGGAAGATGAGTGCCGCTGGCAGCCGAAAGAGCCTGATTTTTAGCGGCGACCAGCTGGCCGCCGCCGGGGGCTTACTTGCGGTTAATCGCGCGGTAACCGATATCATTACGGCAGAAGCTGCCGTTCCATGAGATGTGCTGCGCCAGCGCGTAGGCATTCTTCTGCGCTGCTGCCACATCTTCACCCAGCGCAGTCACGCACAGTACGCGACCGCCGCTGGTTACCACCAGGTCATCTTTCAGGGTGGTGCCGGCATGGAATACCTTCCCGTCCGGTACGTCTTCCAGCGGCAGACCGTGGATCTGATCGCCCGTGTTGTAGTCGCCCGGATAACCGCCAGCGGCCAGCACCACGCCGAGTGACGGGCGCGGATCCCACTGTGACTGCTGCTGATCGAGCGTGCCGTCGACGGCGGCGAGGCACAGCGCGACCAGATCCGACTGCAGGCGCAGCATGATCGGCTGCGTTTCCGGATCGCCGAAGCGGCAGTTGAATTCGATCACCTTCGGCTGACCGGCTTTGTCGATCATCAGACCGGCATACAGGAAACCGGTGTAGGTGTTACCTTCCGCTTTCATGCCGTTGACGGTTGGCCAGATGATCTGATCCATCACGCGCTGGTGGATCTCATCGGTCACTACCGGTGCCGGTGAGTAAGCGCCCATGCCACCGGTGTTCGGCCCGGTGTCGCCGTCGCCAACACGTTTGTGATCCTGGCTGGTGGCCATTGGCAGGACATTATCGCCGTCCACCATCACGATGAAGCTGGCTTCTTCACCATCAAGAAACTCTTCGATGACGATGCGGTGACCTGCGTCGCCAAATGCATTGCCGGCCAGCATGTCCTGTACTGCCGCTTCCGCTTCGGCCAGCGTCATGGCGACAATGACGCCTTTACCCGCGGCCAGACCGTCCGCTTTGATGACGATCGGCGCGCCTTTCTCACGCAGGTAAGCCAGCGCGGGTTCCACCTCGGTGAAGTTCTGGTATTCCGCCGTCGGGATCTGCTGGCGGGCAAGGAAATCTTTGGTGAAGGCTTTTGAGCCCTCCAGCTGCGCGGCCGCCTGCGTCGGGCCAAAGATTTTCAGGCCGGCAGCGCGAAACGCATCGACTACGCCAATCACCAGCGGCGCTTCCGGTCCGACGATGGTCAGGTCGATGTTTTCCTGCTGCGCAAACGCCAGCAGTGCCGGAATATCGGTGGCGCTGATGGCCACGTTCTGCAGGGCCGGCTCCAGCGCGGTACCGGCGTTGCCTGGCGCAACAAATACCGTTTCTGCCAGCGGCGACTGTGCTGCTTTCCACGCCAGCGCGTGTTCACGTCCACCATTACCAATCACTAAATTTTCATCGTTACGGCTCCAGGCTATTAATGGCGGAAATGACGCATGTCAGTGAAGATCATCGCGATGCCGTGCTCGTCGGCGGCAGCAATAACTTCATCATCGCGAATGGAACCGCCCGGCTGGATCACACAGGTGATGCCCACTGCTGCTGCGGCATCAATGCCATCGCGGAACGGGAAGAAGGCGTCGGAAGCCATGGCGGAACCCTTCACCTCCAGTCCTTCGTCAGCGGCTTTGATGCCGGCAATTTTGGCAGAGTAAACGCGGCTCATCTGGCCCGCGCCAATACCGATCGTCATGTTGTCGCGTGCATACACAATGGCGTTGGATTTAACGAATTTCGCCACTTTCCAGCAGAACAGCGCGTCACGCAGTTCTTGTTCGGTCGGCTGACGCTGGCTGACAACGCGCAGCTGGCTGGCATCGACCATACCGAGATCGCGATCCTGAACCAGCAGGCCACCGTTGACGCGTTTGAAGTCGAGACCGGGCCACGCGGCTCTGCCACTGACCGCACACCAGAACGCGGACGTTCTGTTTGGCTGCGGTCACGCGCAGTGCCGCTTCACTGGCCGATGGCGCAATAATGACTTCCACGAACTGACGGCTGATGATCGCCTGGGCGGTCGCTTCATCCAGCTCACGGTTAAAGGCGATGATGCCGCCGAACGCCGAGGTCGGATCGGTTTTATAAGCGCGCTCGTAGGCGGCAAGAATTGAATCGCCTGCGGCGACGCCGCATGGGTTAGCGTGCTTGACGATAACGCAGGCTGGCTCGCTGAACTCCTTGACGCACTCCAGTGCCAGCATCGGTATCGGCAATATTGTTGTAGGACAGCGCTTTGCCCTGCAGCTGCTGTGCGGTGGCGACCGACGCTTCGCTGACTTGCTCTTCAATATAGAAAGCAGCGTCCTGATGGCTGTTCTCGCCGTAACGCATATCCTGCTTTTTAATAAAGTTGAGGTTCAGGGTGCGCGGGAAGCGGCCGGCCGGCGCGGTGCTCTCGCCGTGATAGGCCGGTACCAGGCTGCCAAAGTAGTTGGCAATCATGCTGTCGTAAGCGGCAGTGTGTTCGAAGGCTTTGATGGCCAGATCGAAACGGGTTTCCAGCGTCAGGGAATTTTCGTTGGCATCGAGCTCCGCGATGATC
Organism: Allium fistulosum; assembly: GCA_030737815.1. Lineage (NCBI taxonomy): Eukaryota > Viridiplantae > Streptophyta > Magnoliopsida > Asparagales > Amaryllidaceae > Allium > Allium fistulosum. The sequence goes on along the minus strand of JASFAW010000009.1, from coordinate 51,342,597 downwards.
GCGTCGTAGTCACTGCTCTTTACCACGATCGCCACGTCTTTGTGGTTCTTGGCTGCCGAACGCACCATAGTGGGACCGCCGATATCAATGTTCTCAACGGCATCTTCCAGGCTGCAGTCGGCTTTCGCCACGGTCTGGGCAAAGGGATAGAGGTTCACCACCACCATGTCGATAGGATTGATGGCGTGCTCGGCCATGATGGCATCATCAGTGCCGCGACGGCCCAGAATGCCACCGTGCACTTTGGGGTGCAGCGTTTTGACGCGTCCATCCATCATTTCCGGGAAACCGGTGTAGTCAGAAACTTCCGTGACGGGCAGGCCGGCATCTGCCAGCAGGCGCGCGGTGCCACCTGTGGAGAGCAGCTCAACACCACGATGGGAGAGGGCCTGAGCAAATTCGAGGATACCGGCTTTGTCAGAGACACTGAGCAGAGCGCGGCGTACAGGACGACGTTGTTGCATGGTGGTTTTATCCCTTGGCTTTGTTTCGCGTAAATAAGAGCGTTACATCAGGCTTAACTTTCTCTCTCTATATATAGAAGAGAACATTTACCTCAGGTAACGCCCCAAAAGGGGCATCCTTGACGTCGCGGGGCATTGTAGCGAAAACGTTTGCGCGATGCTCGCCTAAATTTATTACCGGCTGCAGA
>JASFAW010000009.1:51279286-51336339 GCA_030737815.1 Allium fistulosum | reverse complement strand
ACCAGTGAAGAAGCCCCGGACGAGAGTCCGGGCTTTTTTACGTCCGTACTTCGGCAAATTTCCCGCTAAAAACCCTTCCATAACGACTTATTTAATCCTGAAAAAATTCTAACGCGCTTTTATTCCGACCTTATTGCTGCTGCTCACCGCGCGGCGCTCGCGGCCATTGCCGCTCAATGCTGAAACATTTTCATAAACCGCATGAAGACTCGACATCCAGCGGCAGCCAGGCTAATCTCGGGCATCTGGATGTCTAAACGTTTATATGGTTATCAGCAAGAGGTCAGCAGGTTATGCCAATCAGGATCCCCGACGAATTACCGGCAGTGAATTTTTTGCGTAATGAGAATGTCTTTGTCATGACCTCATCGCGCGCCAGTGTTCAGGAGATTCGTCCACTTAAAGTGTTGATCCTTAACCTGATGCCTAAGAAAATTGAAACCGAGAACCAGTTTCTGCGCCTGCTCTCTAACTCGCCACTGCAAATCGATGTTCAGCTGTTACGCATCGACAGCCGCGAGTCGCGCAACACGCCAAGCGAGCATCTGAACAACTTCTACTGCAACTTCGACGATATCGCTAACGATAACTTTGACGGCCTGATTGTCACCGGCGCGCCGCTGGGGCTGGTTGATTTCAATGATGTTGCCTACTGGCCACAGATTCAGCGCGTGCTGCACTGGGCGAAAGAGCACGTCACTTCTACGCTGTTCGTTTGCTGGGCGGTGCAGGCGGCGCTTAACATCCTGTATGGCATTCCTAAACAGACGCGACAGAACAAGCTGTCTGGCGTCTATGAACATCAGATCCTTCATCCGCACGCGCTGCTGACGCGCGGTTTTGATGACAACTTCCTGGCGCCGCATTCACGTTATGCTGATTTTCCCAGCCAGCTGATCCGCGACTACACCGATCTCGAACTGTTTGCCGAATCAGAGAGCACCGGTGCCTATCTGATGGCGAGTAAAGACAAGCGCCTGGCCTTTGTTACCGGCCATCCGGAATATGACGCTCTCACGCTGTCGGGTGAGTACCATCGGGACTACGAGGCCGGCCTGCACCCTGAGGTGCCGTTCAACTACTTCCCGCAGGACAACCCGGAATTGCCGCCGCGCGCCACCTGGCGTAGCCACGGCAACCTGCTGTTCTCCAACTGGCTCAACTACTACGTCTACCAGATTACGCCATTCGATCTGCGCCACATGAATCCAACGCTCGAGTAAAACGCCTGCTAACAACGCGTTTAAACCTGCCGTGACAGCCGCGTGTTGTCGCGGCTTTTTTTTGCCTTTTTTCTATGATGGAACGTATTGCCTTTATTTCGTGAGATTAAATTACAGTTAAATCAGATAAATAAAATCAAATAAACACTAAAATGGAAATAGTTTTTGAAATTAAAATAAAAATGATTATGCTCTGATCTTGCCGGTTAAAAAACACCTACAGCCCGATCCTGTTGTTAGAAAAAGGATCAAACCAGGAGGCAGCCCGCATGACAGACACGGTTATCAGCCCGACACTGACCTTTAGCCAGCCCTTTACCCACGCGGAAAAGCAGCTGCTCACGCCCGAAGCCATTGATTTCCTGCACTCGCTGGTAGTGCGCTTTGCACCCGAGCGCGAGCGTCTGCTGAAAGCGCGTCAGCAGCGCCAGCAGCGCTACGATCAGGGGGCGTTGCCAGACTTTGATTCGGAAACCGCTTCCATTCGGCAAAGTGACTGGCAGGTGAGACCCATTCCTCAGCTACTGCGCGATCGCCGCGTCGAAATCACCGGTCCGCCAGATCGCAAAATGGTGATCAACGCGCTGAACGCTAACGTCAAAGTGTTCATGGCCGATTTTGAGGATTCGCTGGCACCGACCTGGCAAAAACTGCTTGATGGCCAGCTGGCGTTGCGCGATGCGGTTAACGGCACGCTGAGTTTCACCAGCGAAAACGGCAAGATCTACCAGTTACGATCCGATCCGGCGCTGCTGATGTGTCGGGTTCGCGGCTTACATCTGGATGAGAAGCATGTTGAGTGGCGCGATCGGGCCATTCCCGGCGGGTTATTCGACTTTGCGCTCTATCTGTTTCACAACGTCACCGCGCTGCTGGAGAAGGGCCACGGTCCGTGGTTCTATCTGCCGAAAACCGAGCATGCGGCGGAAGTGGCATGGTGGCGGGAAATCTTCCGCTTCAGTGAAGATCGTTTCGATCTGCCGCGCGGCACCATCAAAGCCACGGTACTGATCGAGACGCTGCCCGCGGTATTCCAGATGGACGAGATCCTGTGGGAACTGCGCGATCACGTGGTTGGCCTCAACTGTGGTCGCTGGGATTACATCTTCAGCTACATCAAAACGCTGGGCCAGCATGGTGACCGCATTCTGCCGGATCGTCAGCAGATCAGTATGGACCAGCCGTTCCTTGAGGCTTATTCGCGCCTGCTGATCAAAACCTGCCACCGGCGCGGTGCGCTGGCGATGGGCGGCATGTCGGCGCTCATCCCGGCCAAAGACGCTGAACGCAACGCCTGGGTGATGCAGAAAGTGCAGGAGGATAAGGCGCGTGAAGTGGGCAACGGCCATGACGGTACCTGGGTCGCGCATCCAGGCCTGGCAGACATCGCCATGGCGGAGTTTGACCGTCAGCTGGGCGATCGCCCCAATCAGCTGCACGTCAGCCGTGAACAGGATACGCCGATCACCGCCGAGCGCCTGCTGCGCCCGTGCCGTGGTCAGCGCACCGAAGCCGGGATGCGCGCCAACATCCGCGTTGCGCTGCAGTATCTGGAAGCGTGGATCAGCGGCAATGGCTGCGTGCCTATTGATGGGTTGATGGAGGATGCCGCTACCGCGGAGATTGCCCGTACCTCCATCTGGCAGTGGATTCACCACAAGCAAATCCTCAGCGATGGTCAGCTGGTGACCGCCGCGCTGTTCGAACAGTTTCTTGATGAAGAGCTGGCGGCCCTGCGCCACAGCCTGGGTGACACGCGCTTTGACGCCGGTCGCTATGAAGATGCGGCTGCGCTGATGGCGCAAATCACCACCGACGAACAACTGGTTCCTTTCCTCACCCTGCCGGGCTACCGCCTGCTGCCCTGACTCTGGAGATACTGCTATGTCAAATCGTACCCAACAGATCGCTCAACTGGAAAACAGCTGGCTGGCATCACGCTGGCAGGGCATTACCCGTCCTTACAGCGCCGAAGAGGTCATTAACCTGCGCGGCTCCGTCAATCCCGCCTGCACGCTGGCGGATCGCGGCGCGAGAAAGCTGTGGGCACTGCTCAACGGTGACGCGCGCAAAGGCTATATCAACAGCCTCGGTGCCCTGACCGGCGGACAGGCGGTGCAGCAGGCGAAAGCCGGCATTGAGGCGATTTATCTCTCCGGCTGGCAGGTGGCGGCCGATGCAAATCTGGCCGGGCAGATGTATCCGGACCAGTCGCTGTATCCGGTCAATTCGGTGCCGAACGTGGTGGAACGTATCAACCAAAGTTTTCAGCGCGCCGATCAAATCCAGTGGGCGAGCGGACTGTCGCCGGACGATGACGGCTTTATCGATTACTACCTGCCGATTGTCGCCGATGCGGAAGCCGGATTTGGTGGGGTGCTCAATGCTTTTGAGCTGATGAAAGCGATGATTCAGGCCGGTGCCGGCGCGGTGCACTTTGAAGATCAGCTGGCGGCGGTGAAGAAGTGCGGGCACATGGGCGGCAAAGTTCTGGTGCCGACGCAGGAAGCGATTCAGAAACTGGTGGCGGCGCGGCTGGCGGCCGATGTGATGGATGTGCCCACGGTGCTGATTGCGCGCACCGATGCCGACGCTGCCGATCTGATTACCTCCGATTGCGACGAGCGCGATGCGCCGTTTATCACCGGGGAACGGACCGCTGAAGGCTTCTTCCGCACCCATGCCGGTATCGAACAGGCGATAGCCCGCGGCCTGGCGTATGCGCCGTATGCCGATGTGCTGTGGTGCGAAACTTCCACGCCGGATCTGGCGCTGGCGCAGCGCTTCGCCGAGGCGATTCACGCGCAGTATCCCGGCAAGCTGCTGGCTTACAACTGCTCGCCTTCGTTTAACTGGAAGAAGAATCTCGACGATCGCACCATTGCCCGCTTCCAGCAGGCGCTGAGCGAAATGGGCTACCGCTTTCAGTTCATCACCCTGGCGGGTATCCACAGCATGTGGTTCAACATGTTCGACCTCGCGCACGCTTATGCGCAGGGCGAAGGCATGCGCCACTACGTGGAAAAGGTGCAGCAGCCGGAATTTGCCGCACGCGAACGCGGCTACACCTTCTCTGCGCATCAGCAGGAAGTGGGCACCGGTTATTTCGATCGCATCACCACGGTGATTCAGGGCGGCAGCTCGTCGGTTACCGCGCTGACTGGCTCCACCGAAGCCGCACAATTCTGATCAGCGTACTCGCGGTGCGCAGCATGGCGCACCGTTTCACTGGCTCACGCTTGCCGGAGATTGCCGATGTCACCGAGAGAATCCCTTATCGCCCACACGATTCTGCAGGGTTTTGATGCGCAGTACGGTCGCTTTCTCGACATTACCGCAGGCGCGCAGCAGCGCTTTGAACAGGCGGACTGGCAGGCGGTGCAGCAGGCGATGAAAGCGCGTATCCATTTGTACGACCATCACGTCGGGCTGGTCGCCAATCAGCTGCGCATCCTCAACGAGATGGCCGACTGGGATGATGCCTTCTGGCTGCGGGTGAAAAGCCACTATGCCACGCTGCTGCCGGGCTATCCGCGTCATGAAATCGCCGAAAGCTTTTTTAATTCTGTGTATTGTCGCTTGCTGGGGCACAGCCACTTATTGCCTGAACGGCTGTTTATCCTGCCGTCGCAGCCGTACGCGCCCGCGCCGCCGGCGCAGCGACCGCTGTCGCGCCTGTACCGGCCGCAGCACAGCTGGCATGAGACGCTGCGTCAGGTATTGAATGACATTCCGTTGCGGCTGACGTGGCAGGATCAGACACGCGACATCGGCTGGATTGTGCGTCATCTGCACGAGCAGTTCAGCGCGGCACAGCTGGCCAATGCCACGCTGGACGTCGCCAGCGAGCTGTTTTATCGCAACAAAACCGCCTGGATTGTGGCGCGGCTGCAGCTAAGCGCGGGTGAGATTGTGCCGTGTCTGCTGCCGATCCAGCGCGATGACGCCGGCCGGTTGTGGATTGATACCTGTCTCACCGACAGCAATGACGCCAGCATCGTGTTTGGCTTTGCCCGCGCCTATTTCATGGTGTACGCGCCGGTGCCAGCCGCGCTGGTGGCCTGGCTGCAGCCGATTTTGCCGGGCAAAACCCTTGCCGAGCGTTACATGGCGATTGGCTGCCAGAAACACGGTAAAACCGAATGCTATCGCGAATATTTAGATTACCTGGCGCACAGTCAGGAAGCGTTCACCATCGCACCCGGCGTGCGCGGTATGGTGATGCTGGTATTTACGCTGCCCGGTTTTGATCGGGTATTTAAGGTGATTAAAGATCGCTTCGCGCCGCAAAAAGAGGTGACGGATGCGCAGGTGCGCGCCTGTTACCGGCTGGTCAAAGAGCATGACCGCGTCGGGCGCATGGCTGACACCCAGGAGTTTGAGCATTTCGCCATCCCGCGCGCGCGCATTCCGGCGGCGCTGATGGCGGAATTTGAGCGCGAGATTCCGGAAAAAATCGAGCTGCGCGATGACGTAGTGATCATCCGCCACTTATGGCTGGAGCGTCGCATGCAGCCGCTTAACCTGTGGCTGATGCAGGCGACGCCGGAACAGCGCCAGCACGCCATTGAGGAGTACGGCGATGCGATTTGTCAGCTGGCGGCGGCCAATATCTTCCCCGGCGATATGCTGTTTAAAAACTTCGGCATGACGCGCCATGGCCGCGTGGTGTTTTACGACTATGATGAAATCCGCCCGATGACCGAGCTGGTGTTCCGCGATGTCCCGGCGGCGCGTTACGAAGAGGATGAGCTGCAGGCCGAGCCGTGGTACAGCGTCGGGCCGGATGATGTGTTTCCGGAAACCTTCCGCTACGCACTGTGCAGTGAGCCGGCGACCGGAAAACTGCTGCAGGCGCTGCATCCGCAGTTGTTCGATCCCGGCTGGTGGCGAGCACTGCAGGCGCGGATCCGTGCCGGGCATATTGAAGAGGTGATGGCGTGGCGCGCCGGACAGCGTTTCAGCGCGCGCTACGCGTCAGTGGCCGCCTAGCGGCCGGCATAGCTCAGCGTTACCTGCTTCGCCGCGCGGATCACCAGCGCCCCGAGTTCGGTAATGCGGTCGTCGGTCATACGCGCCAGCGGGCCGGAGATGGAGATGGCGGCAAACGGTTCGCCGTGTTCATCATAAATCGGTGCCGCCACACAGCGCAGGCCGAGCGCGTGCTCTTCGTCGTCGTGCGAAAAACCCATCTTACGGATCAGCGCCAGATTCTCCTTCAGGCTATGCGGCGACATCAGGGTTTTCGGCGTGTAGTGATGTAATCCCTTCTGATGCAGCAGGGCGGTGACCTGATCATCGCTGAGGTGAGCGAGAAACGCTTTGCCGGCACCGGACGCATGCATCGGCAACTTGCCGCCAATCGGCGCTGACATGCGCATCAGCTGGGTGCACTGTACCTGGTCAATAATCACCGCCTGATAATCACTGAGATCCAGCACCGCCAGATTCACGGTTTCGCCGGCTTCTTCCATCAGCCGGCGCAGAATCGGGTGCACAATCGCCAGCAGATTGCGGCTCTGCAGAAAACTGCTGCCGACCACAAAGGCATGAGCGCCAATGGTCCATAAACCGAGGTCGCCCACCTGATGCACAAATCCCTGCTGCTGCATGGTGGTCAGCAGGCGATGGGTGGTGGAGTTGGGTAGCCCGGCCTGTTGCGCCAGCTCGGTCAGCGCCACGCTACCGTGTGATTCGGCAATCAGCTCCAGCAAACGCAGCCCGCGCGTCAGAGATTGTACCTGGCCGCCGGCAGGGGCACTGGCCGCCGGAGCCGTACGGGTTTTTTTGCCGCGTTTCGCGGGCGCAGGGGTTGCCATAACATCTCCACAGTCATTGCAGGTATGGAAACCATTTTCGTTTTTAATGGTATGAATGCAAACGCTGGCTGACTGGTCGGATCTGCTGGTCATTTTGCCGCCGGTGGCCGCAAACGGGTGACTTTTGCTCATTTGAAAGTTGTGCCAGTATGACTGGCTGGCATTTAGCCAGCGTAATGACGTGGATGGGGCAAGAGTGAGCAATAAAACCGCAACGCTACAGCAGCAGCTGGCACAACGCATCATGATTCTGGACGGTGGCATGGGCACCATGATCCAGAGTTACAAACTGGATGAGCAGGATTTTCGCGGCAGCCGCTTCGCTGACTGGCCGTGCGATGTGAAGGGCAATAATGACCTGCTGGTGCTGAGTAAGCCGGACGTCATTCGCGAAATCCACGATGCTTACCTGGCGGCTGGCGCGGATATTCTCGAAACCAACACCTTCAACGCCACCCCGATTGCCATGGCCGATTATGAAATGGCCGCGCTGTCGGCGGAGATCAACTTCGAAGCGGCGAAACTGGCGCGCGCCTGCGCCGACGCGTGGACGGCAAAAACGCCCGATCGCCCGCGCTACGTTGCTGGCGTGCTCGGCCCGACCAACCGCACCTGCTCGATCTCGCCTGACGTCAACGATCCCGCGTTTCGTAACATCACCTTCAATCAGCTGGTGGACGCCTACCGCGAATCGACCCATGCGCTGATTAGCGGCGGTGCTGACATCATCATGATCGAAACGGTGTTCGATACCCTGAATGCCAAAGCGGCGATCTATGCGGTACAGAGTGAGATGGAAGCGATGGGCGTGACGCTGCCGCTGATGATCTCCGGCACCATTACCGATGCATCAGGCCGTACGCTCTCCGGCCAGACCACGGAAGGATTCTACAACTCACTGCGCCACGCGGAGCCGCTGTCGTTCGGCCTCAACTGCGCGCTTGGCCCGGACGAACTGCGCCAGTATGTGCAGGAGCTGTCGCGCATTGCCGAAGGCTATGTCAGCGCACACCCCAACGCCGGTCTGCCGAATGCCTTCGGCGAATATGACCTTGATGCGGCGACGATGGCGGCGCAGATTGGCGAGTGGGCGCGCGCCGGTTTCCTCAACATTATCGGTGGCTGCTGTGGCACCACGCCGCAGCACATTGCGGCGATGGCGGCAGCGGTCGAGGGCGTGCCACCGCGCCCGCTACCGGAAATAGCCGTCGCCTGCCGCTTGTCTGGCCTCGAACCGCTCAATATTCAGGCCGATTCACTGTTCGTCAACGTGGGTGAGCGCACTAACGTGACCGGCTCGGCCAAATTTAAGCGCCTGATTAAAGAAGAGAAGTACAACGAAGCGCTGGACGTGGCGCGCCAGCAGGTGGAAAACGGCGCGCAGATTATCGATATCAATATGGATGAAGGCATGCTGGATGCGGAAGCGGCCATGGTGCGCTTTCTCAACCTGATTGCCGGTGAGCCGGATATTGCGCGTGTGCCGATTATGATCGACTCCTCGAAATGGGAGGTGATTGAGAAAGGCCTGCAGTGCATTCAGGGCAAAGGCATCGTCAACTCCATCTCGATGAAAGAGGGCATCGAGCCGTTTATTGCGCACGCGCGCAAAGTGCGGCGCTACGGCGCGGCGGTGGTGGTGATGGCGTTCGACGAAGTGGGCCAGGCGGACACCCGCGCGCGCAAAATTGAGATCTGCCGCCGCGCCTACCAAATCCTCACCGAAGAGGTCGGTTTCCCGCCGGAAGACATCATTTTCGACCCCAATATCTTTGCCGTGGCCACCGGCATCGAAGAGCACAACAACTACGCGATGGATTTCATCGGTGCCTGTGAAGACATCAAACGCGAACTGCCGCATGCGATGATCTCCGGCGGCGTCTCCAACGTGTCGTTCTCGTTCCGCGGTAACGAACCGGTGCGTGAGGCGATTCACGCGGTGTTCCTCTACTACGCCATCCGTAACGGCATGGACATGGGCATCGTCAACGCCGGTCAGCTGGCGATTTATGACGATTTGCCGGCGGAGCTGCGCGATGCGGTTGAGGACGTGATCCTCAACCGGCGCGACGATGGCACCGAGCGACTGCTGGCGCTGGCGGAGAAGTATCGCGGCAACAAAGGCGAGGGTGAGCAGGACAAGCAGCAGGCCGAATGGCGCAGCTGGGACGTGGTGAAGCGACTGGAATATTCGCTGGTGAAAGGTATCACCGAGTTTATCGAGCAGGACACCGAAGAGGCGCGCCAGGCCGCGGCACGGCCGATTGAAGTCATTGAAGGACCGTTGATGTCCGGCATGAATGTGGTCGGCGATCTGTTTGGCGAGGGCAAAATGTTTCTGCCGCAGGTTGTGAAATCGGCGCGCGTGATGAAGCAGGCGGTGGCCTACCTCGAACCCTTTATCCAGGCGAGCAAAGAGGCCGGCCGCAGCAACGGTAAAATCGTGCTGGCGACGGTAAAAGGCGACGTGCACGACATCGGCAAAAATATTGTTGGCGTGGTGCTGCAGTGTAACAACTACGAAATCATCGACCTGGGCGTGATGGTGCCGGGCGACAAAATCCTGAAAACCGCGCGTGAGGAAAACGCCGACATCATCGGACTTTCCGGCCTGATTACCCCGTCGCTCGACGAGATGGTGAACGTGGCGAAAGAGATGGAGCGCCAGGGCTTTACGCTGCCACTGCTGATTGGCGGGGCCACCACCTCGAAAGCGCACACGGCGGTGAAGATTGAGCAGAATTACAGCGGCCCGACGGTCTATGTGCAGAACGCCTCGCGCACCGTCGGCGTGGTCTCTTCGCTGCTGTCACCCACGCTGAAAGAGGCGTTTGTGGCGCGCACGCGTAAGGAGTACGAAACCGTGCGGATCCAGCACGCGCGTAAAAAGCCGCGTACGCCGCCGGTCACGCTACAGGCCGCGCGCGATAATCATTACGTCATTGACTGGCAACGTTACACGCCACCGGTGGCGCATCGTACCGGCGTCAGCGCAGTGGAGGCCAGTATCGATACGCTGCGCAACTACATCGACTGGACGCCATTTTTTATGACCTGGTCACTGGCCGGCAAATATCCGCGCATTCTCGAAGATGAGGTGGTGGGCGAAGAAGCCACGCGGCTGTTTGCCGATGCCAATGCGATGCTGGATAACCTCAGCGCGCAAGGCACGCTCAGGCCGCGCGGCGTGGTCGGTATTTTCCCGGCTAACCGGGTTGGCGACGACATTGAAATCTACCGTAACGAGACCCGGCGCGAGGTGCTGTGCGTCAGCCATCATTTACGTCAGCAAACGGAAAAAACCGACTTCGCCAACTACTGTCTGGCGGACTTCGTGGCACCGAAATCCAGTGGTAAAGCAGATTATCTCGGCGCGTTTGCCGTCACCGGCGGGCTGGAGGAGGATGCGCTGGCGGCGGCGTTCGATCAGCAGCACGATGATTACAACAAAATCATGGTGAAAGCGGTGGCGGATCGCCTGGCGGAGGCGTTTGCCGAATACCTGCATGAGCGCGTGCGTAAGGTGATCTGGGGCTATGCCGCCCATGAAAATCTCAGCAACGACGAGCTGATTCGCGAAAATTACCAGGGCATTCGTCCGGCGCCGGGCTATCCGGCCTGTCCGGAACACACCGAGAAGGCACAAATCTGGCAGCTGCTGGATGTGGAACATCACACCGGCATGAAGCTGACCGAATCCTTTGCCATGTGGCCCGGTGCCGCGGTGTCCGGCTGGTATTTTAGTCATCCGGAGAGTAAATATTTCGCCGTGGCGCAGATTCAGCGCGACCAGGTGGAAGATTACGCGGCGCGTAAAGGCATGAGCGTCAGCGACGTGGAACGCTGGCTGGCACCGAATTTAGGCTACGACGCGGATTGATGAATTGCCGGCGCAGAGCGCGCGCAATGAAATGCTGGCAGGCGGTCGCCATCAATGGCGACCCTACATGGTTCACGTAGGGTGCGCATTAATGCGCACCGTTAAATAGCGCGGGTTTAACCCCGCGCTACGATTTAATAAAAACGCGCATCGCGATCGGCGGTCAGATCGTACAGCTGGTACTTACGGCCCAGCATCTGACCACCGTCACGCGTCAGCGGCACCCAGTTCACCTGCGCACGGCCACGGGTTGGCGTGACGGTAAACAGATCCATCGGAATCGAAATATAGAAACCTTTGGTGAAATCCCCTTCGCCATACGCTTCGGCTGACACGTTGGTTTTGGTGGCGTAGAAGCCGACCATCACGCCGCTGTCAAAGCGCTTCGACACATCCAGCGTGACCCCTTTGTCCTTCGCCAGATATTCACCGACGCTGGCTTTCACCAGCACATCCTGCATGAACCACGGACGCCAGTAAGCGGTAAGGTGCCCGGTCGGCGCCTTATAGTCGGTGAACTGCATCATGTTGTCCCAGTCACGCTGCTTCACGTAGTTCGCATCGAGACCGAAAGCCCAGTTGCTGTCCACCGGGCGATACAACAGCTCGCCGCCCACGCCGCCATACATGGTTTCCAGATAGCCACCGTACACCTGGCCGTAGAAGCCATTGCCGAGATAGCGCATGTAGTTGGCCTGCAGATCATTCACGTAAACGTTGTTCTCCACGTAGTCGCGAATGTGGGTGCGCACGCGCGGCAGCGTCGAGTCGGCTGGCGCGCCGTTGTAGTTGAACTTGTCATAGTTGTTGGCGATGTTGCCAAACAGGCTGCCGCCAATCAGCCAGTGATCGGTCAGCCAGTAATCGACATTGCCCATTACGCCGAGCTGATACATGTAGAAGCTTTCCGGACCGCCGACCGACTGGTTCAGCACCGGCGACAGGCTGTAGTTGAGGCGATCCTTACGGATGAAATAGCCCTGTTCGGTGGTGCCCGGATCGATCGGTTCTTCACGCGTCTGCTGCAGCGGCTGCTCGTGGCCGAGCGGATAGCCGCGCAGTTCGTTATTCAGGCTGACCACATCGGTGCGCGTGGTGACCTGCGGCATGTTAAAGCGCGACTCGGTGACTTCAATCGTATCAATGCCAGCCGGCAGATTGTTCATGATAATGCGGTTAGCGCGGTCAACGCCTTCGCGCGTGTCGCGATATTTGGTCTGCTCGCCGGAGACGTACAGCGTGCGGCCTTTGGTCTGGATGCGCGGACCATCCAGTCCGGCATTGTATTTCAGATCGGTAAGCTGATTAGCGACCACCGTCGGCTGCAGCAGATCGCCCTGCGGCTGTGGCTGATAAGCCGGTTTTGCGCTATCAAGGTGCGACTGGTGTAACGAATTAAAGTTGGTGCGCACGGTCACGCCAAACATAAAAGTATTGCCGCGCTCGTAGCTGGCGTTGATATCCGCCCAGTCGCTAAGGCGATAGATTGCGCCAACGTTGACCTTACTGCGCTGCTCCAGCCGGCCGGCAAAATCGTCCTGATAATCGTTGCCTTCATACTCCAGCTTGAGACGCAGCGGCTGCCACGGCGTCTGGTATTCGATGCCACCAAACAGTGCCGCCGGGCCGTGGAACATCTGCGAGCCGTTAATGGAACCCGCCGAACCGCCGCCGGTGCGGCTGCAGAAGCTATCGCTGTAGGAGCAGAACGGGTTTTTGATGGTGCCGCTGTTGCCGAGATAGCCCCAGCCCAGCCCGAGGCTGAAATCAAACGGTCCCCAGGCTTTACTCGCCACCAGATATTCACTGTCGAACAGGCCGGTACCGCCCAAATCGCGCGAACCGACCGCCACTTCCGGCAGCCAGAAGCTCTCCTGCCACAGGCGCAGCTTCAGGTCGAAGGCTTTGTCTTTATAGCTCTGGTTGCCGCTGAAACCTTCCACCGCACTGTAGCGGCGGGTGCGTACGTCGGTATAGCGCACCGTGGTTTCCAGCCATGGGAACAGCTGCAATGACGCAGAATAGTAACGATATTGATCGTTATCGCGGAAGTTCAGGCTAAATTCGCCCTCTTTTGCCATGCGCGCGGTCGGCGTTTGCATCAGGCCCACGCCGCCAAAATCAGATTGTGAAGGACCGACCGGTTGCGGCCAGGTTTCCGCCTGCACCTGGCATGCGGCGGCGACAGAAGCAGCCAACAGGCTGAGGAGTAATTGTTTTTTCATCAGTCTGGCATCCGGTGAGTCAGAACGGAAAGCATGCGCGCATTCAAATCAGGCTGGCCCCAGGGCAGGCTCCATGTGGAGAAGCCCAGCCAGATGATGCTGCCAGGCTCGACTTCAACATGCCGCTGATTCCAGTAAGCGATCGGCACCTGTTGTGTCTCACCTGACGGTGCAATCACCGTGGCCACGCTGCGCTCGGCACCCGATAAACGCGCATGCGGCGCGAGGTAGTCACGCACCGTGCGTCCTGGCTGCCAGCTCTCACTGCCGGGATGGCTGAGTGCGCCCATCACCCGTACCTGCGTCGGCGCTGCCGCGATGTATAGGTCGTAGCTGCCCTGCAGTTTACGGTTGGCTTCCGGACGCAGCCGCACCCAGTCGGGATCGAGCGAAGTAAACTGGCGCCCGGTAACCTGCAGGGCGCTGAGCTGCTGAATTACGCTGCCGATGGTTGCGGCCAGTGAAGTACCGCTGTCGGCCTGCCAGGCGCGCAGATCCGCGAGCAGCTGAGCGTGCTGCTGCTGCGCCACGGCGGTCGCACCGCGTTCGGCAATCACCGTGCCCGGCCACCAGCTGTGCAGCGCCGGGTTCGTTACCAGTTCGCTAAGCGTGCTGGCATGATCGATCTGGAAACTGCGCTGATCGTGCGCAGGGTGTACCGTCACCTGGCTATCCGCCAGCGCGTGGCTGGCCGCCGTGAGGGCGAATGCCGCCAGCAAAGAATTGATTTTTTTCATGATTTCGCCGGCTTCAGAAGGGTGGTTGCGATCGGGAACTGGTCAGCCGCCAGCATCTGCTGCGCCTGCAGCACCGTACCGTCGCGGTTATCGATCCAGAAGGTGTTCTGCCAGCTGACGCCGGGGCTCTCCATCTCTACCGTTTCGTGCCAGACGCGGCAGGGCACCCGCTCGCCGGCGAGGTTCAGCACTTCATCGTCGCCGCGCTGAAAGGTGGAGTGAGCGGTGGCGGCACGCACGTTGTCCTGCTCGCGCCACTGCACGACGCGCGTCCACTGCGCGCCATTTTGCAGCCGCAGCGCATCGGCCAGCGGATCCTGCGCCAGGTTACTGACGGCCTGCAGGTTGTCGCGCAGGCCGAGGGTTTTCACCAGGCGGCCGTGCTGCATCACCAGCATGGCTTTATCCTGGGTTACCCATTTCTGCTGGCCGTTTTCCAGGTAGCCCAGCACCACAAAGATGCGCGGACCGTTGTCGACGCGCGCATACAGGCTGGCATAGGGCAGATTAGCGATTTGTTCATCGCTGACGGTGACATCGTCCGGACCGCTGATGGCGAGCATTACGGTCTGTTCGAGGCCTTTTTGCGTTTGTGTGCAAGCCTGCAGCAACAGGCAAAGAAGCAGCAAAGAGAGTCGGCGCACTGTGTATCCCTGTCTCAATAGAGGCAAAAAACAAAAAATAACCACACGACTGTGTGGTTATGTTTAAAGGTGCTACATCAACGAGTGGTGCTCGTTGTGGTAGTGGTTGTTGTACCGGTATTTGCACCGTCGCCACCGCCAGCAGCGGCAACGCCGAGACCCACTAACGCACCGAGTGCGCCGATACCCACAGCGGTGGTCGCACCGGTCGAGATTGCTCCCGCCTGCACGCCTGCTGCAGCACCGGCTTCTTCCGGTGCGGCAATCGCAGCGGAAGAAACGGCAACGTAAAGTAAGGCTGCACCGGCAACCATCAGTTTTTTCATAACAACGTTTCCTGCATCTTGATAAAACGTGAATGAAGGATATTACCCGTCATACCGTACGCTGCCGTCCGATGGCCGCTGGGCCGCATGCAGCTGGCTGACCGTGGTCAGCGCGCAATAATGTTTCCCGGGCCGCCGGGCGACAGCGGGGAAGTATTCAGGGCAGCCTTGAAGGCGCGTTCAGTATAGGGCAACAAATTACCAGAGTTCAGCGCCAGAAAAAGAGGGGGATTAAGCAGGACGTTTCTGGTGATAAATAAGGCGAATTGGCGTTAGCTGCTTTTTTTAATTGCGCTTTTTTCGCTGGCTGGAATATTTGCGCAGGACATTATAGCACAGCAGCATTTTTCACTTTTGCATTAAAAAATGGCACGGAATAGGAATAATCAGATTTTCCTGAAAGGGTTAAAATAGAAATACAAATTTAATCAGTTGCTTAGGTGGGTGAGGTGGACAAATCAGATCCATTTTTTATCAGATAAGCCCGCCACGCATGATGGCATCTTCCGATTTTCCTTAGGGCATTTTAAGAATTATCTAACCGCAGCGTGGCAGCAAAATCCGCTTATTTGCCGCGGGAACAAAAAAAGGCGGCATGTGCTGCCGCCTGATGAGCCTGGGGGTGAAATTAACGCCAGGATTTGTAGCGATTAATTAAGCCATTGGTGGAGCTATCGTGACTGTTAATCTGCGCATCGTTTTCCAGCTCCGGCAGAATGCGGTTAGCCAGCTGTTTGCCCAGCTCAACGCCCCACTGATCGAAGGTGAAGATGTTGAGAATCGCGCCCTGAGTGAAGATCTTGTGCTCGTACAGCGCAATCAGCGCGCCGAGGCTGAACGGAGTAATTTCACGCAGCAGAATCGAGTTGGTCGGGCGGTTACCTTCAAACACCTTGAACGGCACGATATGCGCGACGGACTCCGCCGATTTACCGGCATCGGTAAACTCTTTCTCTACCACCTCGCGGGCTTTACCAAACGCCAGCGCTTCGGTCTGAGCAAAGAAGTTGGAAAGCAGCTTCTGGTGGTGATCGGCCAGCGCGTTGTGGGTCTGCGCCGGCGCAATGAAGTCGCATGGAATCAGCTTGGTGCCCTGATGGATCAACTGATAAAACGCGTGCTGCCCGTTGGTGCCGGGTTCACCCCAGATAATCGGACCGGTCTGGTAATCCACCGGGTTGCCGTCGCGGTCGACGTACTTACCGTTGGACTCCATGTTGCCCTGCTGGAAGTAAGCGGCAAAACGGTGCATGTACTGGTCGTACGGCAGAATCGCTTCGGTTTCGGCACCGAAGAAGTTGTTGTACCAGATACCGATCAGCGCCAGCAGCACCGGCAGGTTTTGCTCCGCCGGCGTGTTCGCGAAGTGCTGGTCCATGGCATGCGCGCCGCTCAGCAGCTGTTCGAAGTTTCGAAGCCGATGGACAGGATGATCGACAGACCGATCGCGGACCACAGTGAGTAGCGGCCACCGACCCAGTCCCAGAACTCGAACATGTTGGCGGTATCAATACCAAATTCGCCGACCGCTTTCGCGTTAGTTGAGAGCGCGGCAAAGTGCTTCGCCACGTGCTGCTGATCGCCGGCAGTGTTCAGGAACCAGTCGCGCGCGCTGTGGCGTTGGTCATGGTTTCCTGCGTGGTAAAGGTTTTCGAGTAAAGGTTTTCGACGCCACGAGGAACAGCGTGGTTTCCGGGCTAAGCGGTTTCAGCGTTTCGGCAATGTGCGTGCCATCAACGTTGGAAACAAAGTGCATGTTGAGGTGGTTTTTATACGGACGCAGCGCTTCGGTCACCATGAACGGGCCGAGGTCTGAACCGCCGATACCGATGTTCACCACATCAGTAATCGGCTTGCCGGTGTAACCTTTCCACTCGCCGCTG
Source organism: Allium fistulosum (assembly GCA_030737815.1). Lineage (NCBI taxonomy): Eukaryota > Viridiplantae > Streptophyta > Magnoliopsida > Asparagales > Amaryllidaceae > Allium > Allium fistulosum. The sequence goes on along the minus strand of JASFAW010000009.1, from coordinate 51,319,602 downwards.
ATGATGCGCTCTGAGAAGGCTTTCATCTTCGCCAGCACCGCATTCACTTCCGGCATCACATCTTTGCCATCCACGAGAATCGGCGTATTGCTGCGGTTGCGCAGGGCCACGTGCAGCACGGCGCGATCTTCGGTGCGGTTAATCTTCTCACCAGAGAACATGGATTTGATGGCGCCCGCCAGATCGGTCTCTTTCGCCAGCGCCTGAAGTTTGTCGAGGGTTTCCTGGGTGATGCGGTTTTTTGAGAAATCCACCAGCATCTGATCATCAAAGGTGGCAGAGAATTTCGCAAAACGATCGGCATCCTGCGCAAACAGGTCGGCAATCTCTACCGATTTCATCTGATCAAAATGCTGCTGCAGCGCTTTCCAGGCTGCGGTTTGTGTCGGATTGATATTTTTCATGGCAACACTCTTGTTGATATAAGAACCGTCATTCCATCCGGGCGCATCCTGTCTGGCCCGGCATGCTGAGCATTTGTTACGGCTTGCACGCGTTTCAGTATGACCACAGTTGCAACTGAAAGGAAAAAATTTGTGACGCCAGCCGCAGCGTTTCAGGTAAATCCGGCGGCGATTGTCGGCCGGTTCGCCGCGCATTACTCTGCGCGGCATCAGCAAAACACCGGTTTTTTCGCACCGCTGACTACTTTAGGCGGCTGGCGGCTTCAGGGTTTGTTTAGCAATGCGCTGCATAAGTGTAAAAATGAATTTTCCCGGCGCCGCAAGGCTGGACAGCGGAACAATTAATCAGTATTTTGTGCGCGCGACTTGCACCTCCGGGTGCAAGCCAGAAGAGGCGCGTCGCCCAGGCAGTGTGTTTGAGGATCCGTATCCAGCGAGAACACATCAGGGGGTGCGACGCCGAGGTGGTGCAACACGCGGAGTGTTGTGCTGTCGGCTGCAGGGGCTGAATCCTCTGGGTTGTCACCAGAAGCGTCCGCAGTCGGACGTTTCGCAAGGTGAAGTGCTTTTGGTGACTCATCTCCTGATCTTGTCTGTCCAATTCTGCTCTTCTCTTGTGCCAAGGCTGTTACCCGATCTTCTCTTCCGCGAATGGGAGGAGATAACCTGACACGAGGTTTTGTTACATGTCTCAATCGTTGATCGTGGCAAAATTTGGCGGCACCAGCGTTGCCGATTTCGATGCCATGAACCGCAGCGCGGACGTCGTGCTGTCTGATGCCAATACCCGTCTGGTGGTGCTCTCTGCCTCGGCGGGCGTGACTAACCTGCTGTTTCGCTGGCTGAAGGCCAGGAACTCGAGCAGCGCGCTTATCTGCTGGATCAAATCCGCACCATTCAATATGCCATCATCGATCGCCTGCAGTCGCCGGACGTCATCCGTCAGGAGATTGATCGCATGCTGGAGAACATCATCATGCTGGCGGAAGCGGCAGCATTAGCCCGTTCGACTGCGCTGACCGATGAGCTGGTGAGCCACGGCGAACTGATGTCGAGCCTGCTGTTCGTGGAGATCCTGCGCGAGCGCCAGGTGAATGCCGAGTGGTTTGACGTCCGCAAAGTGATGCGCACCAGCGACCGTTTCGGCCGCGCCGAGCCGGACGTAGCCGAGCTGAAAACGCTGGCAGCGGCTCAGCTGCAGCCGCGCACCGCAGAAGCGCTGGTGATCACGCAGGGCTTCATCGGCAGCGAAGGCAAAGGTCGCACCACCACGCTCGGCCGTGGCGGCAGCGATTACACCGCTGCGCTGCTCGGCGAAGCGCTGCAGGCGACGCGCGTGGATATCTGGACCGACGTGGCGGGCATCTACACCACCGACCCGCGTGTGGTGCCGCAGGCGAAACGCATCGAAGAGATCACCTTTGAAGAAGCGGCGGAGATGGCGATCTTCGGCGCGAAAGTGCTGCATCCGGCGACGCTGCTGCCGGCGGTGCGCAGTGATATTCCGGTGTTTGTCGGCTCCAGTAAAGATCCGGCGGCGGGCGGCACGCGCGTCTGCAACGAAACTAAAAATCCGCCGCTGTTCCGCGCGCTGGCACTGCGGCGCAAACAGACGCTGCTGACGCTGCACAGTCTGAACATGCTGCACGCGCACGGCTTCCTGGCCGAAGTGTTTGCTATCCTGGCGCGCCACAGTATTTCGGTTGATCTGGTTACCACCTCGGAAGTGAGCGTGGCGCTGACGCTGGATACCACCGGTTCGACCAGCACCGCCGACAGTCTGCTGACCCAGGCGCTGCTGACCGAGCTCTCTTCCCTGTGCCGGGTGGAAGTGGAAGAGAATCTGGCGCTGGTGGCGATCATCGGCAACAAACCTGTCGAAAGCCTGCGGCGTCGGCAAAGAGGTGTTCGGCGCGCTGGAGCCGTTTAACCTGCGCATGATTTGCTACGGCGCAAGCAGCTACAACCTGTGCTTCCTGGTGCCAACGCCGGACGCGGAAGAGGTGGTGCGCGCGCTGCATAAGAATCTGTTCGAATCTTAATTGACGCGTAAGTTACCTGAAGCCGGACAATGTCCGGCTTTTTTTATCTCTGCCGTTCAGCCTGACGCTATTTCGGACAAATGCCAGCGGAATGCCCGTGTCTGCCCGGCGATCTTTAGCAGCCGATAGGCATTTTCTGTCGTCGGCCACGCTTATGATAATGAAATGTTATGATCCGGCGCAGGTCGCTGCGGTCGTTCCCCGCGCGCCTTTTCATCTGTGGCAAAAAACCAATTAAGTAAAACGCTAAGGACATTTCTTCATGCTCGCCAAACTCACCCGCCTGTTTCCGCTCTGGGCCGTACTGCTGTCCGTTGCAGCCTATTATTCGCCGTCCACCTTCCTCGGCATCGGGCCGTGGGTAACCTACCTGCTGATGCTGATCATGTTCGGCATGGGCGTGACGCTCAACATTGATGATTTTAAACGCGTGCTGGTGCGTCCGGCGCCGGTGGTTGCCGGCACGTTCCTGCACTATCTGGTGATGCCGCTGGCGGCCTGGGCGCTGGCGAAACTGTTCCAGATGCCGCCGGATCTGGCCGCCGGGATGATTCTGGTCGGCAGCGTGGCCAGCGGGACAGCCTCGAACGTGATGATTTATCTGGCGAAGGGCGACGTGGCGCTGTCGGTGACCATCTCGTCGGTTTCGGCGCTGGTGGGCGTGTTCGCGACGCCGCTGCTGACGCGCTTCTACGTAGATACCCACATTCAGGTCGATGTGGTGGGCATGCTGCTCAGCATCGTCAAAATCGTGGTGATCCCGATTGGGCTTGGCCTGATTATTCACCACTCCATGAACAGCGTGGTGCGCCGCGTTGAGCCGTATCTGCCGGCGTTTTCGATGGTGTGTATTCTGCTGATCATTAGCGCGGTGGTCGCCGGTAGCCAGGGCTTTATCGGCTCGGTAGGGCTGATGGTGATCGCGGCGGTAATCCTGCACAACGCCATTGGGCTGCTCGGCGGCTACTGGGGTGGCAAGCTGTTTGGCTTTGACGAATCCACCTGCCGCACGCTGGCGCTGGAAGTCGGTATGCAGAACTCCGGACTGGCGGCCACGCTGGGCAAACTGTACTTCTCACCGCTGGCCGCACTGCCCGGCGCACTGTTCTCGGTGTGGCACAACCTGTCCGGTTCCCTGCTGGCGGGTTACTGGTCGGGTAAAACGATTGAGAAGAAGCAGAAATAACGGGGCATGCGTACCGGTGGTCATCAATGACGATCGGTTACGCACCATCGTCCTGTTGATGCTGGTGCGCATAAATGCGCACCCTACAAAAAACACGCAATCACCTTGCAGGGGGGCAAAAAATGCGCCCTCTGCAAAAACGCGCAATAATCTTGTAGGGTCGCCATTCATGGCGACCGCAAACACTCAACGGACATCATGGCGTCATAAATAGTCATTCAAAAATATTCCACTGGCGCACTAAACCTCACCTCATATAAATATGCAAGCACCAGGAACCCCTACACGGGCCAGCCCGATTTATTCTTTTTTTACTGATGCAGGAAAAGCCAGAAAGGGAAATAGTAAATAAGGCGCAACGATCAAAAGAATAAACACTCCCCGTGAATATCCCGCATCGTTTATTCTTCTGCTGCCACAAGCCAGCGATGGCAGAACGAAAAGCAGTAAAGGAATCCATGCTATTTCATTCGTGGATGAAGCGAACACACTGAGATAACAACAAAACCAGATAATCTGGAACATCATAAAAATGATGTAGTATAAGCGGCTATCTTTGCCACTATAATCAAACGTCTTAATCAATCCATTCTTTATGGATGTTAATAAGAGAGTCAGCGCCATTTTATTCTAACCACCACAAAATGATGTGAGACAGCAAGCTGTTCACCGTCGAAAAACACGTAAAATAGCGATTTTACGATAAACCGGATCACGCGTGTTGTGAACCTGAATGTTGTCTATTGAATACCAGACAATAACATGTGTTGAATCATGCCATTCCTGGTATTATTAATTAGCGCCTCCAGCATGCGAAACATTACAGCTTCAGGTAAACCCGAATCCCGTCCAGGAACATCTGCGTCGCCAGCATAATCAGGATCAGGCCCATTAATCGCTCCAGCGCGTTGACGCCTTTATCCCCCAGCAGGCGCAGGAACAGGCCGGACATCAGCAGAATCACCACCGTGACGCCCCAGGCAATCAAAAGGGCGCCGACCAGGTGCGTCATCTGATTGGGATACTGGTGTGACAGCAGCATCAGGGTGGCGAGCAGTGAGGGCCCGGCGACCAGCGGGATCGCCAGCGGCACCAGGAACGGCTCTTCACCGGCGGGCAGGCCGCTGGTGCTGGTCTCGCCGGACGGAAAAATCATGCGAATGGCGATCAGAAACAGAATGATGCCGCCGGAAATCGATACCGTTTCGGTGCGCAGATTAAGAAACGCCAGGATGCGTTCACCGGCGAACAGGAACAGCAGCATCAGAATCAAGGCGATCAGCATCTCGCGCATCAGCACTACGCGGCGGCGCTTCGGCTCCAGGTGCTTCAGCACCGACATGAAAATCGGCAGGTTGCCCAGCGGGTCCATAATCAACAGCAACAATATGGTCGCGGATATCATTTCAGTCATCAGAGGTAAACCATCCCTTCAGGTCGGCCACAGCCGTTATAAGTTGTACTGCTGAAAAAGTTAGCGCAATCGAATTAATTCACTTGCCAGAAGTGCTGCATTTTGTAGAGTTGTGGGTCATAGGTAAACCTGATTATTACGCAGACTGGCGCGTTGCTGGCGCTGGTCTTTTTTCGCACCACCCAGGCCCCGGCCCGAGTTCCTGAGACGGACAGAAAATGAAGAATGTAGGTTTTGTTGGTTGGCGTGGCATGGTCGGCTCTGTGCTGATGTCACGTATGAGCGAAGAACGCGATTTCGATGTGATCAATCCGGTCTTCTTCTCCACTTCGCAACTGGGTCAGGCTGCGCCGACGTTTGGCGGTAAGTCGACCGGTGCGCTGCAGGATGCGTTTGATATTGAGGCGCTGAAGGCGCTGGATATCATCATCACCTGCCAGGGCGGCGATTATACCAGTGAAGTCTACCCGAAGCTGCGCGAGAGCGGCTGGCAGGGCTACTGGATTGATGCGGCCTCCACGCTGCGCATGAAAGATGACGCCATCATTATTCTTGATCCGGTCAACCATCAGGTGATTCGTCAGGGCCTCGACAGCGGCATCAAAACCTTTGTCGGCGGTAACTGCACCGTCAGCCTGATGCTGATGTCGCTGGGCGGACTGTTCGCTAACGACCTGATCGAGTGGGCGTCGGTGGCGACGTATCAGGCGGCCTCCGGCGGCGGCGCGCGCCATATGCGCGAACTGCTGACCCAGATGGGCATGCTGCACGACCACGTTGCGACTTCGCTGCAAAATCCGGCCTCCGCTATTCTCGACATCGAGCGCAGCGTGACTGACTTTACCCGTTCCGGCACGCTGCCGACCGACAACTTCGGCGTACCGCTGGCCGGCAGCCTGATCCCGTGGATCGACAAGCAGCTGGACAACGGCCAGAGCCGCGAAGAGTGGAAAGGCCAGGCGGAGACCAACAAAATTCTCTCGACCCGTCACACCATTCCGGTCGATGGCCTGTGCGTGCGCGTCGGCGCGCTGCGCTGCCACAGCCAGGCGTTCACGTTGAAGCTGAAGAAAGATGTGCCGCTGAACGAAATCGAACAGTTGCTGGCCGCGCACAACGAGTGGGTGAAAGTGGTGCCGAACGATCGCGACATCACCATGCGTGAACTGACGCCCGCCGCGGTGACCGGCACGCTGACCACGCCGGTGGGCCGTCTGCGTAAGCTGAACATGGGGCCGGAGTATCTGTCGGCCTTTACCGTCGGCGATCAGTTACTGTGGGGCGCTGCCGAACCGCTGCGTCGCATGCTGCGTTTGCTGATTGACTAAGCGCAGCGCGAATCCAGACAGGCCGGGGTTTCCCGGCCTTTTTTCTTTCCACGGGAGTGCAAAACTTAACCCAAATTGCGCCCGACAAGTGATCAGCTTCCCCTTTTTGCTCGCCCGATAACAATTTTTTGCGTTCCACCCTGGCTTCTGCCAACCCCAAGCTATGATTTAACAGTGATGTGCCGGTTGTTAACTGTTTTTACTTTGCGAATGGAATAGTTGTTGTACACGGCCAGGATCTTTCCCACGGAGGGTGTCCTTCCTTGCTGCTGTATGTATGGCTCATGAAAAGCAGCGCACCTATAGCGACAATCCTGTCTCTCCGGTCGCCTGCGCAAAAAATCATAGGAAGAAAGTCATGTCAGAGCTTCCCGATCGCCATGCGATCAATGCCCTTTTCGCCGGGAATTATGCCGACCCCTTCTCAGTACTGGGGATGCACCAGACCACACAAGGTCTTGAAGTGCGTGCGCTGTTACCGGATGCATCCGAAGTCTGGGTGATTGAAACCAACACCGGCCGCAAATGCGCCCAGCTTAAATGTCTTGATTCGCGCGGCTTCTTCAGCGGCGTGATCCCGCGCCGTAAAAACCTGTTTCGCTACCAGCTGGCAGTCAACTGGCACGGCCAGCAAAACCTGATCGACGATGCCTACCGCTTTGGCCCGCTGCTGGCGGAGATGGATGCCTGGCTGCTGGCCGAAGGCACGCACCTGCGGCCGTATGAAACGCTCGGCGCGCACGGCACCACCATTGATGGCGTTGCCGGCACGCGCTTCGCCGTCTGGGCCCCGAACGCGCAGCGCGTTTCGGTGGTGGGCGAGTTTAACTTCTGGGATGGCCGCCGCCATCCGATGCGTTTCCGCCGCGAACTCGGCATCTGGGAGCTGTTTGTCCCCGGCGCGGTTAACGGCCAGCTGTACAAATTCGAGATCATTGATGCGCACGGTCAGATGCGCATCAAAGCCGATCCGTTCGCCTTCGAGGCGCAAATGCGTCCGCAGACCGCCTCGATGATCTGCGGCCTGCCGCCGAAGCTGGAGATGCAGCCACAGCGCAAAATCGCCAACGGCTTTGACCAGCCGATCTCCATTTACGAGGTGCATCTCGGTTCGTGGCGTCGCCACACCGACAACAATTTCTGGCTGAGTTACAAAGAGCTGGCCGAACAGCTGGTGCCCTATGTCAAAGAGATGGGCTTTACCCATATCGAGCTGTTACCGATCAACGAGCATCCGTTCGACGGCAGCTGGGGCTATCAGCCGCTCGGCATGTACGCGCCGACGCGCCGCTTCGGCACGCGCGATGAGTTTCGTCACTTTATCGCCGCTGCCCACGAGGCAGGTCTCAACGTGCTGCTCGACTGGGTGCCGGGCCATTTCCCCAGCGACGATTTTGGCCTCGCCAAATTCGACGGTACCGAGCTGTACGAGCACAGCGATCCGCGCGAAGGCTACCATCAGGACTGGAATACGCTGATCTACAACTTTGGCCGGCGCGAGGTCAGCAACTATCTCTCCGGCAATGCGCTGTACTGGATGGAGCGCTTCGGCATTGATGGCCTGCGCGTCGATGCGGTGGCGTCGATGATCTATCGCGACTACAGCCGCAAAGAGGGTGAGTGGGTGCCTAACCAGTTTGGCGGCCGTGAAAACCTCGAAGCCATCGCCTTCCTGCGCCATACCAACCGCACGCTGGGCCGCGCCGCACCCGGCAGCATCAGCGTGGCGGAAGAGTCTACCGATTATCCGGGCGTGACGCGGGCCATCCGAAGATGGCGGGCTGGGCTTCTGGTTCAAATGGAACCTCGGCTGGATGCACGACACCCTCGACTACATGAAGCTCGATCCGGTGCATCGCCGCTACCATCATCAGCTGATGACCTTCGGCATGCTGTACAACTACACGGAAAACTTCGTGCTGCCGCTGTCGCACGACGAAGTGGTACACGGCAAAAAGTCGATCCTTGACCGCATGCCGGGTGATACCTGGCAGAAGTTTGCCAACCTGCGCGCCTATTACGGCTGGATGTGGGGCTTTCCCGGCAAAAAACTGCAGTTTATGGGCAACGAATTCGCTCAAGGACGCGAGTGGAACCACGACACCAGCCTCGACTGGCATCTGCTGGAGGGGCTGGATAACTGGCACCACGGCGTGCAGCGACTGGTACGTGACCTGAACCACAGCTATCGCCACTTTTCGCCGCTCTATCAGCTCGATTTTGATGCCAGCGGCTTCGAGTGGCTGGTGGTCGACGATCACGAAAACTCGGTCTTTGTGTTTGTGCGCCGCGACCGCGAGGGCAACGAACTGATTGTCGCCAGTAACTTTACGCCGGTGCCGCGCCACAACTATCGCTTCGGCGTGAATCAGCGCGGCGGCTGGCGCGAAGTGCTGAACACCGACCAGCACGATTATCACGGCAGCGATCTGCGCAATCACGGTATCGTCCATACCGATGACATCGCCAGCCACGGGCGCGCGCAGTCGTTAAGCCTGACGCTGCCGCCGCTCGCCACGCTGTGGCTGGTGCGGGAGGGCGATTGATGCTCCAGCCGGGCCAGCCGGTACCGCCGGGTGCCCATTATGACGGGCGCGGCGTCAACTTTACGCTGTTCTCGCGCCACGCGGAGCGGGTGGAGCTGTGCCTGTTTGATGAGCAGGGGAGTGAGCAGCGTTTCCCTCTGCCGGCGCGCAGCGGTGACATCTGGCACGGTTATGTTCCGGCGCTAAAGCCGGGGCAGCGCTATGGCTACCGCGTGCATGGGCCGTGGCAGCCAGAGCGCGGTCATCGTTTCAATCCGGCCAAACTGCTGGTCGATCCCTGTGCCAAAGCGGTATGCGGCGCGGTGCCAGACGACGCGCGCCTGCTGGGTGGAGAGTGGCAGCAGGATGATGCCGACAGCGCCGCTGTGGCACCCAAATCGCTGGTGATCGCCGACGATTTTGACTGGCAGGACGATTGTGCGCCGCGCACGCCGTGGGGCAAGACGGTGATTTACGAGGCACACGTACGCGGCCTGACGCAGCAGCATCCGGAAATTCCGGAAAGGCTACGCGGGACATATGCGGCGCTGGGGCATCCTGCTATGGTGAGCTATCTGCGCCGGCTGGGTATCACCGCGCTGGAGCTGCTGCCGATAGCCGCGTTTGCCAGCGAGCCGCGCCTGCAACGGCTCGGCCTGAGCAACTACTGGGGCTACAACCCGTTTGCGCTGTGGGCGCTGCATCCGCATTACACGGCGGGTGAAGCGGGCCAGACGCCGCTGCAGGAGTTTCAGCAGGCGGTAAAAGCGCTGCACGCGGCGGGCATTGAAGTGATTCTGGACGTGGTGTTCAACCACAGCGCCGAGCTGGAAGAGATTGGCCCGACGCTGTCGCTGCGCGGCGTCGACAACGCCAGCTATTACTGGCTGGGCGATAACGGTGAATATCACAACTGGACCGGCTGCGGTAATACGCTGAACCTCAGCGATCCGCAGGTGCTTGACTGGGCGCTGGGCGCGCTGCGTTACTGGGTGCAAACCTGCCACGTTGACGGCTTTCGTTTCGATCTGGCCAGCGTGCTCGGGCGCACGCCGGATTATCGCCAGGATGCGCCGCTGTTTGTGGCCATGCAGGCCTGTCCGGTGCTGTCGCAGGTGAAACTGATCGCTGAACCCTGGGATATTGGGCCCGGCGGCTATCAGGTGGGGCAACTTTCCGCCCGGCTTCGCCGAATGGAACGACCACTTTCGCGATACGGCGCGCCGCTACTGGCTGCACGGTGAGTTGAGTAACGGTGATTTTGCCCGCCGCTTTGCCGGCTCCAGCGATGTATTTCAGCGCGCGGCGCGTCTGCCGCACGCCAGCATTAATCTGATCACCGCGCACGACGGCTTCACGCTGCGTGACGTGGTGAGTTATAACCAGAAGCATAATCAGGCCAACGGCGAGGATAATCGCGACGGCAGCAGCAGTAATTTCAGCCATAACCATGGTTTTGAAGGGCTGCAGGGCAACTTCGATGTGGTCGAGCGGCGGCGGCGCAGCGTGCACGCGTTGCTGACCACGCTGCTGCTGGCGCAGGGCACGCCGATGCTGCTGGCCGGTGACGAACGCGGTCACAGCCAGCACGGCAACAATAATGCGTACTGTCAGGATAACCCGCTCACCTGGCTGAACTGGCAACAGGATGATTTTGGACTGGTCGACTTCACTGCCGCGTTAATCCGGCTGCGTCAGCGTATTCCCGCGCTGACGCAGGACAGCTGGTGGCAGGAGGGCGATGGCAACGTGCAGTGGTTGAATGCCAGCGGCAAACCACTGGAAAGGGATGAGTGGGAACAGGGGATGCACAGACTGCAGATCCTGCTCTCCGGCCGCTGGTTACTAACGATAAACGCCACGGATTCGGTGAGTGACCTTGCCTTACCAGACGGAGAATGGCGAGCCATTCCTCCTTTCGCCGGGGAAGATAACCCCATCCTGACAACTGTCTGGCACGGGCCCGCACACGGCGTGTGTGTGTTCCTAAAGCAATCATAAGGAGTCAGACATGGTGAAATTAGATAGAAACGACCCCCTGATGCTGGCGCGCCAGCTCCCTACACAGACGGTTGCCCTGATCCTTGCTGGCGGGCGCGGTACGCGCCTGAAAGATCTTACCGCTAAACGCGCCAAGCCTGCCGTGCACTTCGGCGGCAAGTTCCGCATCATCGACTTTGCGCTCTCCAACTGTATCAACTCCGGGATTCGGCGCATCGGCGTCATCACCCAATATCAGTCACATACGCTGACGCAGCACATTCAGCGCGGCTGGTCCTTGTTCAACGAAGAGATGAATGAGTTTGTCGATCTGCTGCCGGCGCAGCAGCGCGCCTCGACCGAACACTGGTATCGCGGTACCGCCGATGCGGTCACGCAGAATCTCGACATCATTCGCCGCTACAACGCGCAGTACATCGTGATTCTCGCCGGGGATCACATCTACAAAATGGATTACTCGCGCATGCTGCTCGACCACGCCGATCGTGGCGCCAAGTGCACCATCGCCTGTCTGCCCGTACCGCTGCATGAGGCCACCGCGTTTGGCGTGATGGCAGTCGATGCGGACAACAATGTAATCGATTTCGTTGAGAAACCGGCGCAGCCGCCGTCCATGCCGGGCGACGACAGCAAAGCGCTGGCCAGCATGGGCATTTACGTGTTCAACGCCGATTACCTCTATGAGCTGCTGGAGGAGGATTTGCAGATCGCCGACTCAAGCCACGATTTCGGTAAAGATCTGCTGCCGAAGATCGTCGCCAGCGGCGAAGCCTACGCCCACTCCTTCACGCTGTCGTGCGTACAGAACGACGAAAACGCGGAACCTTACTGGCGCGACGTCGGTACGCTGGAAGCTTACTGGCGCGCCAACCTCGATCTGGCCTCGGTGACGCCCGAACTCGATATGTATGACCACGAATGGCCGATTCGTACTCACATGGAGCCGCTGCCGCCGGCCAAATTTGTCCAGGATCGATCCGGCAGTCACGGCATGACCATGAACTCGCTGGTCTCCGGCGGCTGCATTATTTCCGGCTCGGTGGTGGTGAATTCGGTGCTATTCCCGCGCGTGCGCGTTAACTCGTTTTGCAATATTGATTCGGCGGTGCTGCTGCCCGATGTGGTTATCGGGCGATCGTGCCGTTTGCGTCGCTGCGTCATAGACCGTGCCTGCGTCATTCCGGAAGGCATGGTGATTGGCGAAAATCCGGATGAGGATAGTCGCCGTTTTTACCGTTCAGAAGAGGGCATCGTACTGGTGACGCGCGCCATGCTGGCCAAATTGGCCGCTGCGGGTCAGTAAGTGACGAAAGGCAAAGAACATTGCCGCGTGGAACGCGGGCGATAACACAATAGGGGTTCAGGATGCAGGTTTTACATGTCTGTTCAGAGCTTTTCCCGCTGCTAAAAACCGGCGGACTGGCTGATGTCGTCGGTGCATTGCCTCAGGCACAAATTGCCGAAGGTATGGACACGCGGGTGCTGATTCCGGCGTTTCCGGATCTGCGTAAAGGGATTCCTGATACCGAAGTGGTGGCGGAGCTGCAAACCTTTGCCGGGCCGGTCCGCTTGCTGTTTGGGCCCTTCAACGGCGTGGGGATATATTTGATTGATGCGCCGGGACTGTACGATCGTCCCGGCAGCCCGTACCACGATACGTCGCAGTTTGCCTATGTCGATAACTACCTGCGCTTTGCGCTGCTCGGCTGGATGGCGGCCGAGCTGGCCAGCGGGCTGGATACTTACTGGCAGCCGGACATCGTGCACGCGCACGACTGGCACGCCGGTCTGGCACCGGCCTATATCGCCGCACGCGGACGTCCGGCGAAAACGGTGTTTACCGTGCATAACCTGGCGTATCAGGGGCTGTTTTCCGCGCGGCATCTGGACGAAATCCAGATCCCGCGCGCCTATTTTGAAATGCACGGGCTGGAATTCTACGGCCAGATTTCTTACCTAAAGGCCGGCCTGTTTTATGCCGATCATATAACTGCGGTCAGCCCGACCTATGCGCTGGAGATCACCCGGCCGGAGTTCGGCTACGGCATGGAAGCGCTGCTGGAGCAGCGGCTGCGCGAAGGACGGCTGAGCGGGATTCTCAACGGCGTCGATCCCGGCATCTGGGATCCGGCACACGACCTGCTGCTCACCGCCCGCTACGACCGCGACACGCTGGAGAGCAAAGCGGAGAATAAACGTCAGCTGCAGATTGCCATGGGGCTGAAGGTCGATGACAAAGTGCCGGTGTTCTGCGTTATCAGCCGTTTAACCAAACAGAAAGGGCTGGATCTGGTGCTGGAAGCACTGCCGGGACTGCTGGCGCAGGGCGGGCAACTGGTACTGCTGGGTCAGGGCGATGCGGAACTGCAGCAGGGCTTCCTCGCCGCAGCCGCTGAGCATCCGGGCAGCGTCGGCGTGCAAATTGGTTATCACGAAGCGTTCTCGCACCGCATTGTCGGTGGTGCGGACGTCATTATGGTGCCCAGCCGTTTCGAACCGTGCGGTCTGACGCAGTTGTACGGTCTGAAATATGGCACGCTGCCGCTGGTCAGGCGCACCGGTGGACTGGCGGATACCGTACAGGACAGCTCGCTGGAAAACCTCGCCGACGGCGTAGCCAGCGGCTTCAGCTTCGAAGACAGCAATGCCTGGTCACTGCTGCGCGCGATTCGTCGTGCTTTTGTTTTATGGTCCCGTCCTTCACTCTGGCGTTATGTTCAGCGCCAGGCGATGGGGATGGATTTTAGTTGGCAGGTGGCAGCACAAGCCTACCGCGATCTTTATCAACGCTTGCTGTAATGAGAGATTGGGATACCGCATATGAACGCACCTTTCACCTATGCCTCACCCACGCTGACGGTTGACGCCCTCAAGCACTCAATCGCCTATAAGCTGATGTTTACCATTGGTAAAGATCCGTCGATCGCCAACAAGCATGAGTGGCTGAACGCCGCGCTGCTGGCGGTACGCGATCGCATGGTGGAGCGCTGGCTGCGCTCCAGCCGTGCGCAACTTGTCGCAGGATGTGCGTCAGGTTTATTACCTGTCGATGGAGTTTCTGATGGGGCGCACGCTGGGCAATGCCTTGCTGGCGATGGGTATCTATGACGACCTCAACCAGGCGCTGGATGAGATGGGACTCGACCTCAGCGAGCTGATGGAAGAAGAGAACGACCCCGGACTCGGCAACGGCGGTCTTGGCCGGCTGGCGGCCTGCTTCCTCGACTCGCTGGCCACGCTGGGCCTGCCCGGGCGCGGCTACGGCATTCGCTACGATTACGGCATGTTCAAACAGAACATTGTTGACGGCCAGCAGCGTGAATCGCCGGATTACTGGCTGGAATACGGCAATCCGTGGGAGTTTCAGCGCTTTAACACCCGCTACAAAGTGCGTTTTGGCGGGCGGTTGCAGCATGAAGGCAGCCGGGTACGCTGGGTGAGACCGAAGAGATCGTGGCGATGGCCTACGATCAGATCATCCCTGGCTTCGACACCGATGCCACCAACACGCTGCGGCTGTGGGGCGCGCAGGCCAGTAACGAAATCAACCTCGGCAAGTTCAATCAGGGCGACTACTTCGCGGCGGTGGAAGATAAAAACCACTCGGAGAACGTGTCGCGCGTGCTCTATCCCGACGACTCGACCTACTCCGGGCGCGAGCTGCGTCTGCGCCAGGAGTATTTTCTCGTCTCTGCCACGGTGCAGGATATCCTCAATCGCCACTGGCAGATGCATGAAACCTGGGACAACCTGGCCGACAAAATTGCCATCCACCTCAACGATACCCATCCGGTGCTGGCGATTCCTGAGCTGATGCGTCTGCTGATTGATGAGCACAAGTTTACCTGGGACGACGCCTTTGAAGTCACCTGCCAGGTGTTCTCGTACACCAACCATACGCTGATGAGCGAAGCGCTGGAGACCTGGCCGGTGGACATGATCGGCAAGATCCTGCCGCGTCACCTCAGCATCATTTTCGAAATCAATGACTACTTCCTGAAGACCATTCAGGACTACTATCCGGACGACTGGGATCTGATGGCGCGCATCTCGATCATCGACGAAAACGATGGTCGCCGCATCCGCATGGCGTGGCTGGCGGTGGTGGTTAGCCACAAGGTCAACGGCGTGTCGGAGCTGCACTCTAATCTGATGGTGCAGTCGCTGTTCGCCGATTTTGCCCGCCTGTTCCCGGGGCGCTTCTGCAATAAAACCAACGGCGTGACGCCGCGCCGCTGGCTGGCGCTGGCCAACCCGGCCTTGTCTGAGGTGCTGGATGACGCGATTGGCCGCACCTGGCGTACCGATCTGGCTCAGCTGAGCGAGCTGGTGCCGCACATTGACTATCCGGCGTTTATTGAACAGATCGCCGACGCCAAGTTCGCTAACAAGAAGCGCCTCGCGGAGTGGGTGGCGAAGAATATGGATATCGTGCTGGATCCGCAGGCGCTGTTCGACGTGCAGATCAAGCGTATTCACGAATACAAACGTCAGCTGCTGAACGTGCTGCACGTCATCACGCGTTACAACCGTATCAAAGCCGATCCGACCGCAGAGTGGGTGCCGCGCGTCAATATCTTCGCCGGGAAAGCGGCGTCGGCCTATTACGTCGCCAAGCACATCATTCACCTGATCAACGATGTTGCCAACGTGATCAACAACGATCCGCAGGTGAAGAACAAGCTGAAGGTGGTGTTTATCCCTAACTACGGCGTCAGCCTGGCGCAGATCATCATTCCGGCGGCGGATCTCTCCGAGCAGATCTCTACCGCCGGCACCGAAGCTTCCGGCACCAGTAACATGAAATTTGCGCTAAACGGCGCGCTGACCATCGGTACGCTGGACGGGGCCAACGTGGAGATGCGCGAGCACGTCGGCGCAGAGAATTTCTTTATCTTCGGCAACACCACGCCGCAGGTGGAGAAGCTGCGCACTGAGGGCTATAACCCGCGCAAATACTATGAAGAGGATGCGGAACTGCACCAGGCGCTGACGCAAATCGCCAGCGGCGTCTTCAGCCCGCAGGAGCCGGGGCGCTACCGTAACCTGTTCGACGCGCTGGTCAACTTTGGCGATCACTATCAGCTGCTGGCGGATTACCGCAGTTACGTGGATACCCAGGATAAGGTGGATAAGCTTTATCGCCAGCCGGAAGAGTGGCAGCGGCGTGCGGCGCTGAACATCGCCAATATGGGTTATTTCTCCGCCGACCGTACCATTCAGGAGTACGCGGATGAGATCTGGCATATTTCGCCGGTGAGGTTATAAACGAGGCACATTCTGTAGCGGCGCAATTCATTGCGCGGTTTTTAACAACGCGCGATAAATCGCGCCGCTACCGTTGGTGCAAACTTACTTCAGGGTAATACTCTTCACAATCGCATCGGCATCGCTCTGCGCCTGCTGCTGATTGTCGGCGGGCAGGGTGATCTGCAGCGTCAGCAGTTTACCGTCCACCTTCGCCAGAATAACCGAGGACCAGGAGGTCTGGTTATTGGCGGAAATCACCGTATCCAGCTGCTGTGCCGGCTGGTCTTTCAGCGTTACCGCTTTGTTCGACACCACCTGCAGCTGCGGATCGCGGTTGCGCTGCTGCTGCTCCAGACGCTGAGCCAGCGCATCCAGTCCTTCACTGGTCGGATCGCCCGCAATCACGATAATTGCGCGCTGGCCGGTTTCATCAGCATACACGTGCATATTGGTGGATTCCGAACCCAGCTTGCCGCTCTTATCCGACATGCCTGCTGGCAGGCTGAAACTCAGCTTACCGTCCATCAGGTTCACCGTCTGTGCTGACTGACTGGCGCTGGCGCCGTTGCTGTTTGCCGCCGTGTCGTCTTTCTTCTGATCACACGCCGCCAGGCCTAACACCAGCAGGCCGATGCCCGCATATTTCACTAAGTTACGCATTCTTATCCCTTCGTAAGGTTTCCATCAGCCGTTATCAAAACGGAATCGGTGCTTAAAAGCAATCAGCGCTTTGTCAGGAAATCTTAGCGTGCCGTGGCGTTTCGTCTACGTTCAATTAGCCGAAATTCATCTGGCGCTGAGCCGAACGTTCCGCCAGGCGCTTAAGTGCCGCATTGAGCAGAACACCGTAAGCAGGCAGGAAGAAAACCATGCAGATCAGCACTTTGAAGCTGTAATCCACCAGCGCGATCTCCACCCAGTGGCTGGCCATGAACGGGTCCGGACTCTTATAAAAGGCGATAAAGAAGAAGGCCAGCGTATCGCTGATATTGCCGAGGAACATGGCACAGGCAGGCGCAATCCACCACTGCGGCAGTTTACGCAGGCGGTTGAACACGTGCACATCAAGAATCTGCCCCAGCGCATAGGCCATAAAGCTGGCGCAGGCGATACGCGCCACGAACAGATTGACCTCCTGCAGCGAGGCCCAGCCCTGCCACGCGCCCTGATAAAACACGCACGACACGATGTAGGAGATAAACAGCGCCGGAATCATCACCGCAAGGATAATGCGCCGTGCCAGCGGTGCGCCAAAAATACGCACGGTGAGATCGGTGGCGAGAAAAATAAACGGGAAGCTAAACGCACCCCAGGTGGTGTGGAAACCGAAAATCGCGACCGGCAGCTGCACCAGATAGTTACTGGAGGTAATCACCAGCAGGTGAAACAGCGATAGCCAGAATAGCGCATGCATGCGCTGACGAGCAGAGAAGTTGATCATAAAGGCCTTTTTTTAAAATGGGGTGAGGGAACCCATCCTCTTCATACTTCAGGTTTTATGTGCGTTGGCTGCGCCTGCTCACCCCAGTCACTTACTTCAGTAAGCTCCTGAGGTGAGCAGGCTTGCCGCCTTCCTAAAACCTAAATTATTTTGAGGAATTGGCAGTAACATTAAAAAATCGGACGGCATCTTAGCGTGTTGCGCAACAAATGCAATGGTTAATTTTAACGCAATCGTTCTCGCCTTGCGCGCGCGCTGTAGCGCGTTAGAATGAGCGCCCACCCTGAATAAAGACAGAGAATCATGAGCGATCCTTTTTCCGCTGCGGACCATACGCTTGATGCACTTGGGCTGCGCTGCCCGGAGCCGGTGATGATGGTGCGCAAAACCGTGCGTACCATGCAGGCGGGCGAAACGTTGCTGATCATCGCCGACGATCCGGCGACCACGCGTGATATTCCCGGCTTCTGCCGCTTTATGGAGCATCAGTTGCTGGCACAGCAGACCGAGAGCCTGCCGTACCAGTATCTGATCCAGAAAGGCGCGGATGCCTGATCGCGCCATCCGCCCGCCTCAGCGCTGACGCAGCAGGCGCAGCGCGTTGGCGGTGACCAGCGCGGTGGCACCGGAATCGGCCAGCACCGCCAGCCACAGGCCGGTAAAGCCGAGCAGCGTGGTGACGAGGAAAATCGCCTTCAGCCCCAGCGCCAGCGCAATATTCTGACGGATAATGGCGCGCGTGCGGCGTGCCAGCTGCACGGTGCGCGGCAGAATCGCCAGGTTATTCTGCGTCAGAGCCGCATCGGCCGCTTCCAGCGCCACATCAGTGCCGCTGCCCATGGCAATCCCCAGCGTCGCGGCCTTCATGGCTGGCGCATCGTTGATGCCATCGCCGACCATCGCCAGCGGCTGCTGCTCGCCCAGTTCACGCACGGCGGCTACCTTATCCGCAGGCAACAGACCGGCGCGATAGCTGATGCCGAGTTCGGCGGCAATCACGGCGGCGGCGCGCGGATTATCGCCGGTCAGCATCACGCTGCGAATTCCCAGCGCCTGTAGCGCCGCCAGCGCACTGCGGGCCTCCTCGCGCAGCAAATCCTGCAGCGCCAGCAGCCCGAGCGGCTGTGCTTCG
This sequence comes from Allium fistulosum, assembly GCA_030737815.1. Lineage (NCBI taxonomy): Eukaryota > Viridiplantae > Streptophyta > Magnoliopsida > Asparagales > Amaryllidaceae > Allium > Allium fistulosum. The sequence continues at coordinate 51,300,879 of JASFAW010000009.1, read as the reverse complement.
CGCAGCAGCACCACCACGGTTTTGCCCTGTGCTTCCAGCTGCGCAATCTGCTGCTGCTGCGCGTCACTCAGCGCCGCCGCATCACGCGGTGCCAGCAGTTGATGCATCACGCCGTCGATCTGCGCGCGAATGCCGCTGCCGGCCAGCGTTTGCTGATGCTGCGCCGGTGGAATCACCTGCTGCTGGCGCTGCGCTTCCGCGACTATCGCCCGCGCCAGCGGATGGCCGGAGCCCTGCTCAATGGCGGCCGCGAGGCTAAGCAGCTGTTGCTGTGCATCCGCGCCAAACGGCTGCACGTCGGTAACCTGCGGTTTACCGGCGGTCAGGGTGCCGGTTTTATCAAACGCCAGCGCCTGCACCCGGCTGAGGCGTTCGAGCGCCGCGCCGCCTTTAATCAGCGCGCCCTGGCGAGCCGCCGCCGCCAGGCCGGAAGTGATAGCGGCAGGCGTGGAGATCACCAGCGCGCACGGACAGCCAATCAGCAGCAGCGTCAGCCCTTTGTAGATCCACGGCAGCCAGGCGCCTAATCCGAGCAGCGGCGGCAGCACCATCACCAGCAGTGCCAGCAGCATGATGGCCGGCGTGTAGAGGCGGCTGAAGCGATCGATAAAACGCTCCACCGGCGCGCGGTGACTTTCAGCTTCTTCTATCAGCTGCAGAATGCGGTCGATAGCGCTGTGGCCCGGCTGTGAGGTCACGCGCAGCGTCACCAGCCGATCCACGCTGGTGGCGCCTGCCATTACGGCATCGCCCGGCTGATGCGCCACCGGTAATGATTCGCCGGTCAGCGCGCTCTCATCAAAGCTGGCGCTGGCGTGCAGCAGCTCGGCATCGGCGGGCAGACGACCGCCTGCCGCTACTTCAATCACATCACCGGGCTGCAGCGCCGCCAGTGCCACCTGCTCACGCTGTGTGCCATTGACGCGCGTGGCGGTGTCCGGACGCAGCGCCATCAGCGCGGTGACGCCACGGCGCGCCCGCGCGGCGGCATAGGCTTCCAGCCGTTCTCCCAGCTGAAACAGCAGCAACACCATGGCAGCTTCGGCGTGGGCGCCAATCACCAGCGCGCCCGCGGCGGCGAGGGTCATCAGGGTTTCAATGCTGAACGGTGAGCCGCTGCGTATGGCCTGCCACGCGCTGCGGGCTACCGGCACCAGACCGACCAGCGTGGTAAGCACAAACAGGCGATCGCCCCACAGCGGCGTGAGCTGGCTCAGCAGCCAGCTGGCGATCATCAACAGCGTGAGCAGTATGAGCGAGGCATTATCGCGCCAGCGGCGCGCCGCCGGTGCGGGGTTCTCAGTGGATTTCAGGCTAAAGCCGGCGTGGTTAACGGCCTGTTCGATAGCCGGACGAATATCGCTGTGCGCCTCCACCAGCAGATTTTCACTGGCGAATATCACCCGCGCGCTGGCGACCTGCGGCAGCTTTTGCACGGCGGTTTCGATTTTGCGGGCGCAGCTCGGGCAGTCCATGCCGGCAATCTGCCAGCGGAACTGATAGGGCGCGGACGCGCGCCTGTCGCTGTCGGCGTCGGCGCCGCCGGGACTGTCGTCATCGCTGGTGCAGCAGCCGCAATCACTGGACGCGGCCACCGGCTGTGCGGCAGAAATCTTCAGGGATGCAGGCTGAACGCTGCGTACCGCACATAGCGGTTTTGGCTGACGGTGTGATTTGCCACAGCGGCAAGAGTGGGCATGTTGATGCATGTGACCTCCGGTTGCAGAAGCGGGCCGATGCCCGCAGTCTGCATGCTACACTCTGGAGTGGACTCCAGAGTCAAGCAATGAGGTCACTTTTTTCAGTACAGCCACAGTGAACGCACAATCATGAAGTGACCGGCGAAGTAGCAGGCGGCAACGATGGCGCTGTCAGCGCTGAAGCGACGGCGATAGTGCGAGATAACCACACGATGTTAGCCAGCAACAGCAGCACGGCACCCACCAGCAGCGAGAAGCTGTAATCGGTCGGACGGAAGAAGTAGTTTTCCGCCGCCATCCAGTTCATCACCAGCGTCATGCCAATCAGCGTACAGATCGGCCAGCGCAGCGTATCCAGTTTTGACCAGATGATGCCGATCACGATGATACCAATCACCAGGAAGGTGAGCGGAATCGGCCAGAAGAAGCTCATGGTCATGTGCGCGGCAAAGCTGATTGGTGTACAGCAGATGCGAAAGGAAAAAGGCACCGAGCGCATATAGCATCTGCTGACGCGGCAGCAGGGTTAACGCAATCGCCCACCAGCGTAGCGACCAGGCCAGCCAGAATCAGGTAGTCGGTGGTGTTAAGCGTGGGAGCCTGCCACGCCCAGGCAACCAGCAACAGCAGCGTAACGGGTTTGAACAGCCAGCGCTGCCACTGCGGGCCGCGGTAGGAGGCATCGACATACAGCCAACCGGAAAAAGGACTGCAAGGAAAGACCAAAGCATTTTTTCTCCCTTTTGTGAACGTGTCGCCCACATTGATGAATTTTCCCAAAATCGCGATCTCAGTTTAAGTTACTGGCGGCAAATGTGACAATCGGGCAACTCTGGTTGTATGCTTTGGCGTCTTTTATCTGTTAACCCCCGACGTAAAGTGCGAGAGAAAACATGAGCAAACCACCGCTAATCTTTTTTATCGTCCTGGCTGTAATTGCCATCCTGGCAACCCGTCAGTTTATCAAGCAGCGCCGCGAAGCCGCGGTCAACGACGCTTCACCGGTGCGCTCAATGAGTGTGGAAGTGAAAACCAAGCGAGAGTTCCGGCCCCCAATCGCCGTTCGCGTCAGCGCGAAGAGATTTGTGGCGGAAGAGATGAAGTATGAAGCCTGGTTCCATCCGCTGAACGGCGCCGGTGATTTTAAGGTCAACGTCAGCGCCAGCGATTATCACCAGATGGACAAAGGCGTGAAGGGTGAGCTGAAAATGCAGGGCACGCGCTTTGTCAGCTTTACCCCGGCGCAATAGGCACTAAAGCGCACGGGGCTGAAGCCGCGCGCGCTGTCTTACGTTACGACGGATAGTGCTTTTTCTGCCACGCCAGCAGCTCAAATACACCAAAGAAGAAGATTTTCGCCTGCGTGGCGCGGCTCAGCTTTGGCGCTTCCTTTGGTTGCGTAGCACGCAGCAGCACCAGCTGCAGGCCGTGCATCACCACCATAAAGAACAGCGCAACGTGGACAAAGTAGCGCAGCGGCGTCGGGAAAGGGTGCACCAGGTTAAGCAGCAGAAATGCCCAGACGCAAATCATCAGCAAACGTCCCAGATTAAGCCACATCATCGGTCTCCTGTTGGCGTTGATAGAGGCGATAGGCCACCTGACCGGCAATCTTCTCGCGATACAGGTCCCAGTTAGCCGGTGCAAGCGGGGTGCCGTGTTCCACTTCGCTCTCAACATAAATCAGCGCGTGGGCGGCGAGCCAGCCATTGTTCTCCAGCAGCGTTAGTGTCTCCTGCAGCAGGCCTTTGCGGAACGGCGGATCAACAAACACCACGTCAAACGGCTCGCCGGCTGGCTTAGCCACTGCAGCGTATTGGTCTGGACGACGCTGGCGTTACTGGCGCGCAGCGTGTGCAGTTTTGCGTCAGCTGCTGCGCCACGTGACGTTCCAGTTCCAGCAGGGTCGCGGAGGCGGCATAGCGTGACAGCGCTTCTAAGCCCAGCGCGCCGCTGCCGCATAGCAATCGAGGCAGCGCGCCTGCTGGATATCCGGCGCCAGCCAGTTAAATAGCGTTTCACGCACGCGGTCGGTGGTCGGGCGCAGGCCGGCGCTGTCCGGCACCGGCAATTTGCGGCCGCGCCACTGTCCGCCAATCAGGCGAATCTGGCCTGCCGCGCCGCTGTTGCGGGGGGATTTACTCATTTCGCTCACAACTCGTCATAATTTGTTGCGTAGTTTAACGGGCGTAGCAGGCAGAAGAAACGTTAAAAAAGGTGCTGTGGTGCGCTGGCAGGAAAGTGTTAGACTACTAGTTGATAAAGCGGACGTAATTGCCTGATTTTTACGCCGCTCACGCGCGAAAAAGTGAATTTTTTATCCCCTGGGAACAGCGTGCTACCGGGAATAAGCCATCGAGGAGTGTGGTCACACAATGGCAAAAGAGAAAAAACGCGGCTTTTTTTCCTGGCTGGGCTTTGGCAAAGAAGAGCAGCAGCCAGCGGAAGAGCAGGCGCAGCAGCAGCCGACCGATCAACCGGCACCCGCCGCTGAAGAGAGCGCGTTAGCAAGCGCCGAAGCGCAGGCCGCCGAAACCGTGATCGTCACTGAGCAGGTGGCAGAACAGCAGGCCGAATCGCCGGTTCACGCCGACGCTGAAACGCATCCCGTTGCGGAAGCAGAAACCGCAGCCGAATCCGATGCTAACGCTGATGACGCAGAAATTGCTTGCCGTCAGCGCGATTGAAGAAGAGGTACTGCCGGAAGATCATCCGCAGCCGGAGCTGATGCGGTTGAAGAGGAGCCGCAGGCGAAGAACTGATTATTGAAGCACCGGTCTTATCTGAGGAGCCTCAGCCAGAGGACGCAGAGGACGCAGACGCACCGCTGAGCGATGAAGAGCTGGAAGCGCTGGCGTTAGCGGAAACCTACGCGAAGACGCGGCTGAAGAGCGAGTGGCGACAGACACCGTGAGCGATCTGCCGCTGGCGGCCGCGCCGATTGTGGCCCAGGAGCAGGAGCGCCCCACCAAAGAGGGCTTCTTTGCCCGCCTGAAACGCAGCCTGGTCAAAACGCGTGAAAACCTCGGATCCGGCTTTATCAGCCTGTTCCGCGGCAAAAAAATCGATGACGAGCTGTTTGAAGAGCTGGAAGAGCAGCTGCTGATTGCCGATGTCGGCGTGGAAACCACGCGCCGCATCATCACCAGCCTGACGCAAACAGGCCAGCCGTAAGCAGCTGCGCGATGCCGAAGCGCTGTATGGCCTGCTGAAGGCTGAAATGGCCGGCATTCTGGAAAAGGTCGATGCCCCGCTGGACGTGGCGGGCAAAACGCCGTTCGTTATCCTGATGGTCGGCGTTAACGGCGTGGGTAAAACCACCACCATCGGTAAGCTGGCGCGTCAGTATCAGGCGCAGGGCAAGTCCGTCATGCTGGCGGCGGGGGACACCTTCCGCGCGGCGGCGGTAGAGCAGCTGCAGGTCTGGGGCCAGCGCAACAATATTCCGGTGGTCGCGCAGCATACGGGCGCGGATTCTGCGTCGGTCATTTTTGACGCCATCCAGGCGGCGAAATCGCGCCACGTTGACGTGCTGATCGCCGATACCGCCGGCCGCCTGCAGAACAAAGCGCACCTGATGGAAGAGCTGAAAAAAATCACCCGCGTGATGAAGAAGCTGGACGAAGAGGCACCGCATGAGGTGATGCTGACGATTGACGCCAGCACCGGCCAGAACGCCATCAGCCAGGCGAAGCTGTTCCACGAAGCGGTCGGCCTGACCGGTATCACCCTGACCAAGCTCGACGGCACCGCAAAAGGTGGCGTGATCTTCTCGGTGGCCGATCAGTTTGGCATTCCGATTCGTTACATCGGTGTCGGGGAAGGCATCGAAGATTTACGGCGTTTAAGGCCGCCGACTTTATTGAGGCACTGTTTGCCCGAGAGGAATAATTGGCATGATTCGCTTTGAAGAGGTCAGTAAGGCTTATCTGGGAGGACGCCAGGCGCTGCAGGGCGTGGATTTCCATTTGCGTCCCGGTGAGATGGCGTTTCTGACCGGCCACTCAGGCGCGGGGAAAAGTACCTTACTGAAGCTGATTTGTGGCATTGAGCGCCCGAGCGCCGGGCAAATCTGGTTCAGCGGTCACGATATTTCCCGGCTGCGTCACAGCGAAGTGCCTTCCTGCGCCGCCAGATCGGCATGATTTTCCAGGATCACCACCTGCTGATGGATCGTTCGGTCTACGACAACGTGGCGATCCGCTGATTATTTCCGGCGCCAGCGGCGAGGATATTCGCCGTCGCGTGTCGCGGCGCTGGACAAAGTCGGCCTGCTCGACAAAGCAAAAAGTTATCCGATTCAGCTCTCTGGCGGTGAACAGCAGCGCGTCGGCATTGCCCGCGCGGTAGTGAATAAACCGGCCGTGCTGCTGGCGGATGAACCGACCGGTAACCTTGATAACGCGTTGTCGGAAGATATTTTGCGCCTGTTTGAAGAGTTCAACCGCGTGGGCGTTACGGTACTGATGGCGACGCACGACATCGGGCTGATCGCACGCCGCAATTATCGCGTGATGACGCTTAATCAGGGACGTCTGCACGGAGGCCACGATGGTCAATAAACGTAACAAGCGTCCGGCTGCGCCGAAAGCGGCGAAGCAGCCGTCAAAGAGCAAAGCGCTGAAGGGCGGCTGGCAGGAGCAGTGCGCTACGCGTGGCGCGGTACGCTGTCCGACATGTATCGTCAGCCGCTGGCGACGCTGCTGACGGTAATGGTGATCGCGATTTCGCTGACGCTGCCCAGCGTGTGCTACATGGTGTGGAAAAACGTCAGCCAGGCCGCTGCGCAGTGGTACCCGGCGCCGCGCTGACGGTTTACCTCGACAAAGCGCTGGATGTCGACAAAGCGCTGGATGACACGGCGGCAGAGAACGTGACCGCCGAGCTGAAAAAGCTCGATGGCGTGGACAAGGTGAACTACCTGACGCGTGAAGAGGCGCAAAGCGAGTTCCGCAACTGGTCGGCTTTGGTGGTGCGATGGATATGCTGGAGCAGAACCCGCTGCCGGCGGTGGCGATCATCACGCCGAAGCTGAACTTCCAGAACTCCGATACCATGGCCAATCTGCGCGATCGTGTGGCGAAAGTGCAGGGCGTGGATGAAGTGCGCATGGATGACAGCTGGTTTGCGCGTTTAGCCGCACTCACCGGGCTGGTGGGGCAGGTGGCGTCAATGATCGGCCTTCTGATGGTGGTGGCGGTGTTCCTGGTGATTGGCAACAGCGTGCGCCTGAGCATTTTTGCCCGACGCGACACCATCAACGTGCAGAAGCTGATTGGCGCGACCGATGGCTTTATTCTGCGGCCCTTCCTCTACGGCGGCGCGCTGCTCGGTTTCAGCGGTGCGGTGCTGTCGCTGATTCTGTCGGAAGTGCTGGTGCTGCGCCTGCAGTCGGTGGTGGCGCAGGTCGCCTCTGTCTTCGGCACCAGCTTCGCGCTGGAGGGCTTTTCATGGGATGAAGGTCTGCTGCTGCTGTTAATCGCGGCCATCATCGGCTGGATTGCCGCGTGGCTGGCGACGGTGCAACATTTACGTCGTTTTAACGCCGCAGTAACCCATAGCAACGATTTTTTGATATACTCTTCCTCTGCTGCCGACGACCTGGGAGCAGAGGATTTCTCCGATTTCCCCGCCGTCATCTGTGTGTAAAATATTCACTGCTATAATTGAACTTGTGGATAACTTTGACGTCCAAGTAGCACAGATTGCTTTTGGTTTTCACGCGTCGTTGACATAATGTAACGGCTGCGCAGGGAAACGAGCAGCAAGTCCATTGAATTGTGAGGGTTTGAATGACCAAAGAAATGCAAACTTTAGCGATTGCTCCTCTGGCAACCTGGAATCTTACGTCCGGGCTGCTAACAACTGGCCGGTATTAACGGCAGAAGAGGAAAAGCACTGGCTGAGCGGCTGCATTACCAGGGCGAATCTGGATGCAGCTAAGACGCTGATCCTGTCTCACCTGCGCTTTGTTGTTCATATCGCTCGTAACTATTCCGGTTACGGCCTGCCGCAGGCGGACCTGATCCAGGAAGGTAACATCGGCCTGATGAAGGCGGTGCGTCGCTTCAACCCGGAAGTCGGGGTGCGTCTGGTGTCGTTTGCCGTGCACTGGATCAAAGCGGAGATTCACGAGTACGTGCTGCGTAACTGGCGTATCGTGAAAGTTGCCACCACCAAAGCACAGCGCAAACTGTTCTTTAACCTGCGTAAAACCAAGCAGCGTCTCGGCTGGTTCAATCAGGATGAAGTCGAAATGGTGGCGCGCGAGCTGGGTGTCAGCAGCAAAGACGTGCTGGAAATGGAGTCGCGCATGGCGGCCCAGGATATGACTTTTGACATGTCGTCTGATGACGATGCGGGCGAAGGCAAGCCGATGGCACCGGTGCTGTATCTGCAGGATAAAACCTCTGACTTTGCCGACGGCATTGAAGAGGATAACTGGGATGCGCACGCCGCTGACAAGCTGAGCGATGCAATGCTGAGCCTCGATGAGCGTAGCCAGCACATTATCCGCGCCCGCTGGCTGGATGATGACAACAAAACCACGCTGCAGGAGCTGGCCGACCAGTACGGTGTGTCTGCCGAGCGCGTGCGTCAGCTGGAAAAGAACGCCATGAAGAAACTGCGTATGGCGATTGAAGCCTGATTAACGGCTGACAGATAAATGGGGCGACCACCGGGTCGCCCTTTTTTATGCGCGCAATAACCTGCGATGACTTATGACCTGTGCGGATTACAGCACGGTCGCCATGAATGGCGACTCTTCAGGACGCGCATTCATAGGCATCGTTAATCACGATCCCACGCAATCTGTACGCTCGTTCGCAATCCCGTAGGGTGCGCATTCATGCGCACCGTTAATCACGCTCCTGCGCCACATACGTATTCATGCGCACCGCTCTGCACGGCGTAAAATCGCCGCTTAACGCACCCACCCGTCGCTCTGCGCGCGAAAGCCACACGCCTGCATAAACGCCGCGCGCACGCGCTGATGGTCTTCGCCGTCATCGGCAACCCACCAGTGATCCAGCGCGCTGTTCTGCGCTATCGTCTCTTCCAGCAGATATTGCCCTACGCCGCGCCGCCGCGTGACTTCACGCACTTCCAGCTGCGTAATCTTGCCCAGCGTGCCGCGAATCTCCAGCCGCAGCGCCCCAAGCAGGCGATCGTTAAAGCGCGCCGCATACAGCCGCTGCGCTTCACTGAGGCTGGCTTCCAGCTGCGCGATATCCTGCTGCGGCCAGACTTTGGCTAAATCCAGTCGATCCTGCGGCGTCAGCGTGCTGATGCGCTGAATAGTGAGCTTCATAACCCTTACCTGTACTGGCAGAAAGGCCTTAGTGTAGCGAATTTAGACAGTCAGAGCGCTGTCACTTTTTTGCGATGAAAGAGGTCAATGCCAGCCACTTTGCCAGGATTGTGGAGTAAGCCCGCATCGATCGCTGAAAAAGCCAGCATAACGCGCTGGCCTGGTGGTGAAAAACCGGCCATAAAAACCAGAGTAATCTGCTGTTCCCGTCAGCTTTTACTGAATATGTCAGTTGATTTACAGAAGAAAGTTCCTGTTTAATAACCTGAAAAATAAAGCCTTCTTAACAAAAAATGCCAGAAAAGAGCGCTAACTCATTATTCTCAAATCAGTTTTGCTCTTTGACTGGCAGATAAATAACCAATCACAACAGACACGACACAACAGATGGGGAAGTTCGCATGAAAATGAGTAAAGGACGCGCATTACTGGCGGGTTGCGTAGCGCTGGCGATGAGCCATGCGGTACTGGCGAAAGACATCAAAATTGCGATTGTCGGTGCGGCAACCGGCCCGGTGGCGCAGTACGGTGACATGCAGTTCACCGGTGCGGCCCAGGCGATCAAGGACATCAACGCCAAAGGCGGCGTAAACGGCGACAAGCTGGTCGGCGTAGAATATGACGACGCCTGCGACCCGAAACAGGCGGTTGCGGTGGCCAACAAAGTGGTCAATGACGGCATCAAATACGTTATCGGCCACCTGTGCTCCTCCTCCACTCAGCCAGCATCAGACATTTATAACGATGAAGGCATTCTGATGATCACCCCGGCGGCTACCGCGCCTGAACTGACCGCGCGCGGCTATGCCGACGTGATGCGTACCACCGGTCTGGATTCCGATCAGGGCCCGACCGCTGGCCAACTACATCCTCGATCAGATCAAACCAAAACGTATTGCCGTGGTACATGACAAGCAGCAGTACGGTCAGGGCCTGGCGGAATCCGTGCAGAAAACCCTGAAGGCGAAAGGCGGCAACGTGGTGCTGTTCGAAGGGATCACCGCTGGCGATAAAGACTTCTCCACGCTGATTGCGCGCCTGAAGAAAGAGAACGTCGACTTCGTTTACTACGGTGGTTACTACCCGGAGCTGGGCCAGATTCTGCGTCAGGCCAAAACCGCCGGTCTGAAAGCCGGCTTTATGGGACCTGAAGGGGTCGGCAACGCTTCCCTGTCTAACATCGCGGGTGACGCCTCTGAAGGCCTGTACGTGACGCTGCCGAAGCGCTACGACCAGCTGCCAGACAACAAAGCGATTGTGGACGCGATCAAAGCCAACAGCGCATCAACCGCAAAGATCCAACCGGCCCGTTCGTCTGGACCACCTATGCGGCTATTCAGTCACTGGTGGCGGGCATTGAGCGCAGCAAAAGCGATGAGCTGATGCGATTGCTAAAAACCTGAAAGAGGGTGCGCCGGTACCCACCGTGATGGGTAACCTGAGCTGGGACCAGAAGGGCGATCTGAAGGGCTTCGAATTGGCGTCTTCAAATGGCACAAAGACGGTTCTTCTACCGCGGTTAAGTAAGCACGCTCCTGAATTGTCCCTCTCCTGATGGCGAGGCAGGGTGCGGCACCGCGCGCACGCGCTGAATGAGGCGCTGCGACGCGGTGCTCTCACCCTAACCCGGTGCCGAACGCATCGGGGATTTCCCGTTTACATGCAGGTCCTCACTATGTCCGAGCAGTTTCTCTATTTCATTCAGCAGATGTTCAACGGGGTCACCCTCGGGAGCACCTACGCGCTGATCGCCATCGGTTACACCATGGTTTACGGCATCATCGGCATGATCAACTTCGCCACGGCGAGGTGTACATGATCGGCAGCTATGTCTCCTTTATCGTGATTGCCGCCCTGATGATGATGGGCATCGACACCTCGTGGCTGATGATTGCCGCCGGGTTCGTGATGGCGGTGATTATCTCCAGCGCCTACGGCTGGAGCATCGAGCGCGTGGCGTATAAGCCGGTGCGCTCCTCCAAACGCCTGATCGCGCTGATCTCGGCGATTGGTATGTCGATCTTTCTGCAGAACTACGTCAGCCTGACGCAGGCTCGCGCGATCTGGCGCTGCCCAGCCTGATCACCGGCCAGTGGACGCTGGGTGAGAGCAACGGCTTTGCCGCCACGCTCACCACCATGCAGCTGGTTATCTGGGTCGTCACCTTCCTCGCGATGCTGGCGCTGACGCTGTTCATTCGTTATTCGCGCATGGGCCGCGCCTGCCGCGCCTGCGCTGAAGATCTGAAAATGGCCAGCCTGCTGGGCATCAACACCGACCGCGTCATCTCACTGACCTTTGTGATCGGCGCAGCGATGGCGGCTGTGGCTGGCGTGCTGCTGGGGCAGTTTTACGGCTCATTAACCCGTTCATCGGCTTTATGGCCGGCATGAAAGCCTTTACCGCGGCGGTACTGGCGGCATCGGCAGCATTCCGGGCGCGATGATTGGCGGCCTGGTGCTGGGCATTGCGGAAGCGCTGACGTCAGCCTATCTGTCGACCGAATATAAAGACGTGGTGTCGTTCGCGCTGCTGATCGTGGTGCTGCTGGTGATGCCAACCGGTATCCTGGGCCGTCCGGAGGTGGAGAAAGTATGAAACGCCTCGGTCTGGTTAACGCCGTGGTCTCCACGGTGATGCTGCTGGTGCTCGCCAGCTTCTTTATGGGTATGCGCCTCGATCTCGACGGTACCAAACTGGTAGTGGCGAATGCGGGCACCGTGCGCTGGAACTGGATCTTCCTCGGCTGCGCGGTGGTGTTTGTATTCCAGCTGCTGCGTCCGCTGTTGCAGGGCAAGCTCAAACGCAGTGGCAAAGGGCTGGTGCTGCCGGGTTTTGACGGTTCGACACCAAAACAAAAGCTGCTGATGCTGCTGGTGATTATTGCCGCCGTCGCCTGGCCCTTCTTCGTGTCGCGCGGCAGCGTGGATATCGCCACCCTGACGCTGATCTACGTGATGCTCGGCTCGGCCTGAATGTGGTAGTGGGCCTGTCCGGCCTGCTGGTGCTGGGCTACGGCGGCTTTTACGCCATCGGTGCTTACACCTTTGCGCTGCTGAATCACTATTACGGCTTTGGCTTCTGGGAAAGTCTGCCGCTGGCGGCATTGTTGCCGGTGCCTTTGGCCTGCTGCTGGGCTTCCCGGTGCTGCGGCTGCGCGGTGACTATCTGGCGATTGTGACGCTTGGCTTTGGTGAGATCGTGCGTATTCTGCTGCTCAACAGCACATCAATCACTGGCGGTCCCAATGGAATCGCGCAGATTCCCAAGCCGAGCCTGTTTGGTATTGAATTTGGCCGGCGCGTCAGTGAAGGCGGCTGGACCACCTTCCACGATCTGACGGGCCTGGCGTACGATCCCAATCACCGCGTGATTTTCCTTTATCTGGTGGCGCTGCTGCTGGTGGTGCTGACGCTGTTCGTCATCAATCGTCTGCTGCGCATGCCGCTGGGGCGCGCATGGGAAGCGCTGCGTGAAGATGAGATCGCCTGCCGTTCGCTCGGTCTCAGCCCGACGCGCATCAAGCTGACGGCCTTTACCATCAGCGCGGTGTTCGCCGGTTTCGCCGGTACGCTGTTTGCCGCGCGTCAGGGCTTTGTCAGCCCGGAATCTTTCACCTTTGTCGAGTCCGCGTTTGTGCTGGCGATTGTGGTGCTGGGCGGCATGGGTTCGCAGCTGCGGTGATCCTGGCCGCGATTCTGCTGGTGGTGTCGCGCGAGCTGATGCGTGATTTGAACGAGTACAGCATGCTGGTGCTCGGTGGGTTGATGGTGCTGATGATGATCTGGCGTCCGCAGGGGCCTGCTGCCGATGAAGCGTCCGCACCTGAAGCTGAAACAGGCAAAACAAGGAGAGCAGGCATGAGTCAGCCTTTATTAGCCGTTGAAGGCCTGATGATGCGCTTCGGCGGCCTGCTGGCCGTCAACAACGTGGCGCTGGAACTGCATCCGCAGGAGATCGTCTCGCTGATTGGCCCGAACGGGGCGGGGAAAACCACGGTATTCAACTGCCTGACCGTTTCTATAAGCCAACGGGCGGCACCATCAAACTGCGCGATCAGCCATTGCAGGGCCTGCCGGGGCAGAAGATCGCGCGCATGGGCGTGGTGCGAACTTTCCAGCACGTGCGCCTGTTCCGTGAGATGACGGTGATTGAAAACCTGCTGGTGGCGCAGCATCAGCATTTGAAAAGCGGCGTGTTCTCCGGGCTGTTTAAAACCCCGGCGTTCCGGCGTGGCGAGAGCGAAGCGCTGGACCGCGCGGCAGCTGGCTGGAGCGCATTGGCCTGCTGGAGCTGGCTAACCGCCAGGCCGGCAATCTGGCTTACGGCCAGCAGCGCCGGCTGGAGATCGCCCGCTGCATGGTGACGCGTCCGAAATCCTGATGCTCGACGAACCGGCCGCCGGCCTCAACCCGCGCGAAACGCACGAGCTGGATGAGCTGATCGCTGAACTGCGTGGCGAACACAAGGTGACGGTGTTGCTGATTGAACACGATATGAAACTGGTGATGGCATTTCTGACCGCATTTATGTGGTGAATCAGGGAACGCCGCTGGCCAACGGTACGCCGGAAGAAGTGCGTAACAACCCGGATGTGATCCGTGCTTATTTAGGTGAGGCGTAACATGGCGAACCCGATTTTAACTTTACAGGGTGTCAGTGCGCACTATGGCCCGATCCAGGCACTGCATAACATTAATCTGCGCATCAGTCAGGGCGAAATCGTGACGCTGATTGGCGCTAACGGCGCGGGTAAAACCACGCTGCTCGGTACGCTGTGTGGCGAACCGCGTGCCACCAGCGGCACCATCACCTTTGATGGCAAACCATTACGACTGGCAGACGGCAAAAATCATGCGTGAAGCGATTGCCATCGTACCGGAAGGCCGCGCGTGTTTTCGCGCATGACGGTGGAAGAGAACCTGGCGATGGGCGGTTTCTTCGCGACGCGTCAGCAGTATCAGGAGCGCATTGAGCGCGTTTATCAGCTGTTCCCCCGACTGGCGGAGCGCAAAGTGCAGCGCGCCGGCACCATGTCCGGCGGTGAGCAGCAGATGCTGGCGATTGGCCGCGCGCTCATGAGCCAGCCGCGCCTGTTGCTGCTGGACGAGCCGTCGCTGGGTCTGGCGCCGATCATTATCCAGCAGATTTTCGACACATCATCGAACAGCTACGTAAAGAGGGCATGACCATCTTCCTCGTCGAGCAGAACGCCAACCAGGCACTGAAGCTGGCCGATCGTGGTTACGTGCTGGAGAACGGTCACGTGGTGCTGAGGATAGCGGTGAAGCGTTGTTGTCCAATGAAGCGGTGAGAAGCGCGTATTTAGGCGCCTGACCTGGCTTACTTGTCAGATTGCGGTTGGGCAGTGCTCACCATCCTCACGTACTAGATGTACGCTGCGGTGGCTGCGCGCTGTCCGCCCGTAATCTGACTGCGCCGCCGACGGTCATTAACCTGAGTGCGGAATAACCAATAATTCCCACCCACTTACACTCCATCGCCCCTGCACTAACCCCGTCACACTCCCGTCATAATCCTGTTATTTTTCCGTCATTTCCCGTGTCATGTTACTTCGCGAACAAAAAATGCGTGATATCGCGCGCGCCACAAGCACAGGAAACCTTATGTCCGCTTTTACGCTTCGTCCCCGCCTGATGAGTCTGCTGCTCGGTCTGGCGATCAGCGGTAATGCGCTGGCTGCTACCGAAATCCCTTTCTGGCACTCAATGGAAGGCGAGTTAGGCAAAGAAGTCGATTCTCTGGCACAGCGTTTAACCAGGCTCACCCGGATTACAAAATCGTTCCGACCTACAAAGGCAACTACGAGCAGAGCCTGGCTGCGGGTATCGCTGCGGTGCGCAGCGGTAAGGCACCGGCCATTCTGCAGGTTTACGAAGTGGGCACCGCCACCATGATGGCCTCTAAAGCCATCGTGCCGGTGCATGAAGTGTTTAAAGACGCCGGCGTGCCGATGGACCCGAAACAGTTTGTTCCTGCGGTTGCCGGTTACTACAGCGACAGCAACGGCCAGCTGATCTCACAGCCGTTTAACAGCTCCACGCCGGTGCTGTACTACAACAAAGACGCGTTCAAAAAAGCCGGTCTTAACCCGGATCAGCCACCGAAAACCTGGCAGGCGCTGGCGCAGGATGCCGCCGCGCTGCGTAAAGCCGGCATGAGCTGCGGCTATGCCAGCGGCTGGCAGGGCTGGATTCAGATCGAAAACTTCAGCGCCTGGCATGGCCTGCCGGTTGCCACCAAAAACAACGGCTTTGACGGTACCGACGCGGTGCTGGAGTTCAACAAACCCGTGCAGGTGCGCCACATCCAGCTGCTGGAAGAGATGAATAAGAAAGGTGATTTCACTTACTTTGGCCGTAAAGATGAGTCGACGTCCAAGTTCTATAACGGCGACTGCGGTATCACCACCGCCTCATCCGGTTCGCTGGCCGACATTAAGCATTACGCCAAATTCAACTTTGGCGTGGGCATGATGCCGTACGATGACACTGTGCCGAACGCACCGCAGAACGCCATTATCGGTGGCGCCAGCCTGTGGGTGATGAAAGGCAAAGATGCAGCGACTTATAAAGGTGCGGCGGAGTTCATGAAGTTCCTCGCCCAGCCGGATATCGCGGCAGAATGGCACCAGAAAACCGGTTATCTGCCGATCACCACCGCGGCTTATGAGCTGACCAAACAGCAGGGCTTCTATGACAAAAACCCGGGCGCGGACATCGCCACGCGGCAGATGCTGAATAAAGATCCGCTGCCGTTCACCAAAGGGATGCGTCTGGGCAACATGCCGCAGATTCGTACCATCGTCGACGAAGAGCTGGAAGGCGTGTGGACCGGCAAACAGTCGCCACAGGCAGCGCTGGACAACGCGGTGAAACGCGGCAACGAACTGCTGCGTCGCTTTGAACAGCAAGTGAAGTAACTCCGTAATGGCGGGATGGACGGGTAAGTCCGTCCCGCGGTCTCATTCTGACGAGCCTGCTATGTCCCTCATCATCACGTCCGGTTTTCCGCGCCCGTTTGTTGCCGTATCTGCTGGTGGCACCGCAACTGGCGATCACCGCGATCTTTTTTCTCTGGCCCGCCGGAGAGGCGCTGTGGTACTCGCTGCAAAGCATCGATCCGTTTGGCATCTCCAGCACCTTTGTTGGCCTTGATAACTTCCGCCGCCTGTTCAGTGACGACTACTACCTTGATTCGTTCTGGACCACCCTCGTGTTTAGCGCGCTGGTGACGGTATGCGGCATGACATTCTCGCTGCTGCTGGCGGCACTGGTGGATTACGTTATCCGGCTGAAAAAGCTCTATCAGACGCTGCTGCTGCTGCCCTATGCGGTGGCGCCGGTAGTTGCGGCGGTGCTATGGATGTTCCTGTTCAATCCGGGGCTGGGGCTGTTCAGCCATCTGCTGAACCAGCTTGGCTACAACTGGAACTATGCGCAGAACAGCGGTCAGGCGATGTTCCTGATTGTACTTGCGTCGATCTGGCAGCAAATGAGCTACAACTTCCTGTTTTTCTTTGCCGCGCTGCAGTCCATTCCTAAATCGCTGGTGGAAGCCGCGGCGATTGACGGTGCCGGACCGGTGCGCCGTTTCTTTAAATCTGTCGCTGCCGCTGATTACGCCGGTCAGCTTTTTCCTGCTGGTGGTGAATCTGGTTTACGCCTTTTTCGACACCTTCCGGTGATCGATGCCGCCACCGGCGCGGGCCGGTACAGGCCACCACCACGCTGATCTACAAAATCTACCGCGAAGGCTTCACCGGACTCGATCTCTCGTCGTCCGCCGCGCAGTCGGTGGTGCTGATGTTGCTGGTTATCGGCCTGACCATTCTGCAATTCCGCTTTGTCGAGCGTAAGGTGCAATACCAATGATTGAAAACCGACGCGGGCTGGATATCTTCGCCCACACGCTGCTGCGCTGGGGGTGCTGACCATTCTGTTCCCGCTGTACGTGGCGTTTGTCGCCGCGACGCTGGATAACAACGCGGTGTATCAGGTGCCGATGACGCTGGTGCCGGGCCCGCATCTCATCGACAACATCACCCACATCTGGCGCGATGGCGTCACGGCAGCGCGGCGTTTGGCCTGATGATGCTGAACAGCCTGATCATGGCGCTGGGCATCACCGTGGGCAAAATCACGGTGTCGATGCTCTCGGCGTTTGCGCTGGTATGGTTTCGCTTTCCGCTGCGCACGCTGTTTTTCTGGCTGATCTTTATCACCCTGATGCTGCCGGTAGAAGTGCGTATTTTCCCGACGGTGGAGGTGATCTCCACGCTGCACATGCTGGACAGTTACAGCGGTCTGACATTGCCGCTGATGGCCTCCGCGACCGCCACGTTCCTGTTCCGCCAGTTTTTTATGTCGCTGCCGGATGAGCTGATTGAAGCGGCGCGCATTGACGGCGCCAGTCCGATGCGTTTCTTCTGGGATATCGTGCTGCCGCTGTCAAAAACCAATCTCGCCGCGCTGTTTGTCATCACCTTTATTTACGGCTGGAACCAGTATCTGTGGCCGCTGTTGATCATCAACGATGCGGACTGAGCACTGCCGTGGCGGGGGTTAAAAGTATGATCAACACCAGCGGCGGTCCGACGCAGTGGAACGAAGTGATGGCGGCGATGTTATTAACCCTGATCCCACCGGTGGTGGTGGTGCTTGTGATGCAGCGCGCCTTTGTGCGTGGCCTGGTGGAGAGTGAGAAATAGATGGCAGCGGTAACCCTTCAGACCGTTACGAAATCGTATGACGGCAAAAACCAAATCATTCAGCCGCTGAACATCACCATCAATGACGGTGAGTTTATGGTGATGGTCGGCCCATCCGGCTGCGGGAAATCGACGCTGCTGCGCATGGTGGCCGGGCTGGAGCGCGTCACCTCGGGCGATATCTACATCGATGATCGGCGCGTCACCGACATGGAGCCGAAAGATCGCGGCATCGCCATGGTATTCCAGAATTACGCGCTCTACCCGCACATGACGGTGGGAGAAAACATGGCTTACGGTCTGAAGATCCGCGGCATGGGCAAGGAACAGATTACCAGCGGGTGATGGTTGCGGCGCGCAGTCTGGAGCTTGATCACCTGTTGCAGCGCCGTCCGCGTGAGCTCTCCGGCGGCCAGCGTCAGCGCGTGGCCATGGGCCGCGCCATCGTGCGGGAACCGGCGGTGTTTCTGTTTGATGAGCCGCTGTCGAACCTGGATGCGCGCCTGCGCGTGCAGATGCGTCTGGAGCTGCAGCAACTGCACCGCCGGCTGAAAACCACCAGCCTGTACGTCACGCACGATCAGGTTGAAGCCATGACGCTGGCCGAGCGCGTGATGGTGATGAACAAAGGCGTGGTGGAGCAGGTGGGCACGCCGGTCGAAGTGTATGAGCGTCCGGCCAGTCAGTTTGTTGCGTCGTTCATCGGCGCGCCGGCGATGAACCTGCTACCCGGTCAGATTAACAGCGATGGCTCGCGCTTTACGCTCGACGCGCTCAACAGCCTGCCGCTCGGCGCTGGCAAAGCGCGATGGGCCAACCGTCCGCTGACGCTCGGCATTCGTCCCGAGCATATTCAGCTCAGCAGCCGTGAGGCCGGCGGTGTGCCGCTGGTGGTGGATACGCTGGAGATCCTCGGCGCGGACAATCTTGTGCACGGCCACATTGGCAACACACGGCTGGTGGTGCGTTTGCCGCACAGCGAGCGGCCGCAGGCTGGCAGCAGCCTGTGGCTACAACTGCCGCCAGATGCGTTACACTTCTTCGATTCTACCCATGAAAGCGTCTGGAATGAGTGTAAAAAACTGGCCCTATCCGCACATTGTTGCGCATCGCGGCGGCGGCAAGCTGGCCCCGGAAAACACCCTGGCGGCGATTGATGTCGGCGCGCACTACGGTCATACCATGATCGAATTCGACGCCAAACTGTCACAGGATAAGCAGATTTTCCTGCTGCACGATGACACGCTGGACCGCACCAGCAACGGCTGGGGCGTGGCGGGCGATCTGCCGTGGCAGCAGCTGGCGCAGCTGGATGCCGGCAGCTGGTTTAGCCGTGAATTTGACGGTGAACCGCTGGCATTGCTGAGCGAGGTGGCGGCGCGCTGCCGCCAGCATCAGATGATGGCCAACATTGAGATCAAACCCAGCAGCGGTACCGAGGTGGAAACCGGGCGCGGTGTGGCGCTGGCCGCGCGTACGCTGTGGCAGGGACAAACGGCACCGCTGCTGTCTCGTTCTCGTACGCGGCGCTGGAAGCGGCGATGCAGGCCGCGCCGGAGCTGCCGCGCGGCCTGCTGCTGGATGAGTGGCACGACGACTGGCAGACGCTTATCGCCGCGCTCGACTGCGTCTCCATCCATTTAAATCATCGCTTGCTGGACGCCGGACGCACCGCCGCGCTTAAAGCCGCCGGTCTGCGTATTCTGGCGTATACCGTGAATCAGCCCGCGCGGGCGCGCGAGCTGCTGAGCTGGGGCGTGGATGCCATCTGTACCGATCGCATTGATGCTATCGGCCGGACTTCCGTTAATTGCCGTACTGTGTTTGTGTATTGCTGTTCTGCTGGCCCGGCTGCGACTGAATCACGCGCTGCCGGGCGCTATCGCGCCGCTCCTGCAGCTTACGCTGCATCTCCTGATTTTGCTGCTGTTGATCCTGACGCAACTGCTGCTGCTGTTGCTGCTGCTGGATCTGCATGCGCGTCTGCATCCGCTGCTGGCTTGGGTTATAGCCGGGTTGATTCGGTTGGTTAGTGTTGTTCAGCATGTTCGCCATGCCGCTCAGCGCATCAGTGCCGCGATAACAATCAGCCATTTTTTCATGGTGTTCCTCCATCAGTGCGGCCTGCTGTGTGAGGTTGCTCGCCACCCGGCAGCAACCGCCGCAACCATAAGTTTATGCGATATCACAAACCCCAAAACCAGGAGTGCACCTAATTTGGCTTAACTGCTATCTTTTTTACAGTATTTGCAAACACTTGCAGCAATCAATAACAAATGTAAACAACTGAAAGGATGGTGGCGGGATGAGGATACATAACGGTGTGCGCCAGTTCGGCTGGGCGCTGTTAATGAGTTTTACCGTGGTGCAGGGGGCGCAGGCAGCGCCAGCCAGCGCACCGCCGGTGTCATATGGCGTCGACAGCGACACCTTTCACCCGGTGAAAGCACAGCACGGGATGGTTGCGTCAGTGGACGCCATGGCAACCCGGGTGGGCGTCGATATCCTCAAACAGGGGGGTAACGCGGTAGATGCAGCGATTGCGGTGGGCTTTGCGCTGGCGGTCACTCACCCGCAGGCGGGTAACCTGGGCGGTGCGGCTTTATGCTGCTGCGCACCGCTGCCGGCCGCACCACCGCCATTGATTTCCGCGAGATGGCGCCGGCGCGTGCCTCGCGCGATATGTTCCTGGATAAGCAGGGCAACGCGGATAGTAAGTTATCACTCACTTCTCATCTGGCTTCCGGCACGCCGGGCACCGTAGCCGGTTTTGCCCTGGCAGCGCAAAAGTACGGCACGCTGCCGCTCAGCACGCTGCTGGCGCCGGCGATCAAACTGGCGCGCGACGGCATCATCGTTAACGATGCGCTGGCTGACGATCTCGCTACCTACGGTAAAGAGAACCTGATCAACCACGACAACAGTCGCGCCATTTTCTACAAAGCCGACGGTCAGCCTTACCAGAAGGGTGATCGCCTGGTGCAGAAAAACCTCGCGCACAGCCTGCAGCTGATTGCTCAGCAGGGGCCGGATGCTTTCTACAAAGGCAAAATTGCCGATGAGATCGCTGCCGAAATGGCGCAGCACGGCGGACTGATTGGCAAGGCGGATCTGGCGGCCTACCGCGCAGTGGAACGCAAGCCGGTAAGCGGCAGCTACCGTGGCTACGAGGTGTTCTCCATGCCGCCACCGTCGTCCGGCGGCATTCATATCGTGCAGATCCTCAATATCCTGGAAAACTTCGACCTGGCGAAATGGGGCTTCGCAGCGCGGACGCGATGCAGGTTATGGCCGAAGCGGAAAAATATGCCTACGCCGACCGCTCCGAGTATCTCGGCGATCCCGACTTCGTTAAAGTGCCGCAGCAGGCGCTGACCAGCAAAGCCTACGCCAAAACGCTGGCCCAGCAGATTGATGTCAACAAGGCGCGCCCCTCAGCCGACATCAAGCCCGGCAAGCTGGCACCGTACGAGAGCAATCAAACCACCCACTTCTCGGTGGTGGATAAAGACGGCAACGCGGTGGCGGTGACCTATACGCTGAATACCTACTTTGGCAGCGGCGTGGTGGCCGGTAACAGCGGCATTCTGATGAACAATGAAATGGATGATTTCTCTGCAAGCCGGGCACGCCAAACGTCTATGGCCTGGTGGGCGGTGAGGCGAACGCGATCCAGCCGGCCAAACGTCCGCTGTCATCAATGTCGCCAACCATTGTGGCGAAAGACGGTAAAACCTGGCTGGTGACCGGCAGCCCGGCGGTAGTCGGATTATCACCACCGTGCTGCAAATGGTGGTGAACAGTATCGATTTCGGCATGAACGTGGCGGAAGCCACCAATGCGCCGCGCT
>JASFAW010000009.1:51204847-51279086 GCA_030737815.1 Allium fistulosum | reverse complement strand
CAGCTTACTGCCTGAATGAGCGGCGCGCGGTCATCATGGGTAAAGCGGTCAGGCGGGAAGCGGGGCCGCTGGGTCAACGGCCAGCTGCAGGCGCGACCATGCCTGCCACTCTGTGGCATCGCTGAGTCCTGGCGCTCTCGCCTGCCAGTCGATAATGTTCAGTGAAAATTTCATCTACGCGCGTCCGCGAAAAAAACCGTATTCAAAGGCAGGCTGGGCACCCGGCAGCTAAGCTGCTCTATTGTTCACGTTTGGTGCATATCAGCAGGGTATGACCGACCCCAAGGTTGTCCAGCCGCTGTTCAACGCTGAAACCTGCGCTCTCCAGGTAGCGATAGAACTTCTCTACGCTGTAAAACCGGCTATTGCCATCGCCATACAGGTGAAATAGAGCGAGGTGGCATTCAGGCTGAAAGAGGCAGCTTCAAATTTCTGAGCATCCCAGAAAAGCTCCATGATGCACAAACGTGCGCCTGGCTTCATGGCCTGTGCGACGCGCGTCAGCATGGCGACAATCTGATCCGGAGAGAAACAATCCAGGAACTGGCTCATCCACCAGACGTCGGCGTCACCCGGCAATGTTGCTGGGCTAAGCATATCGACAGCATGGAATGCAATACGATGAGAAAAACCTGCTTTTGCGATGTTTTCCTGCGCCAGCGCTATCTGCTGCGGCAGATCGAGGATCGTCACGGCAACATTTTCGTCATAGCGGCAGCAGCGTAACGACCATTTACCCGTATTTCCGCCCACATCGTACAATTTTGTCGGCGAGCTTGCGAATATATATGGCAAAGCAGCGTCAAAAGCGGCGTCAGAATAGTAATGATCGAAGGCGAACCAGCTCTCTTTCGCCGGAGCAGGTAATTGGGATAACGCCGGGTAGATGGTTGGCCAGTTGCCAAACACGGCTAATCGGCAGGTTTTTCCTCCTGCAGGGCGTCCGCCAGGTGAAATAGCCCCTTGATAACAAACGTCCTGGGTGAAATCCATATTTACGCGGTCATTTCGTCGTGCAGTAAAAAATGGCCCACTTTCGCCAGGAAATAACGTCCATTCTGTTGGGTAACAATTCGACCGCTTAATCCATATCCAGCAGTACGCTGACGCCATAGCTGCCGAGCGTGCTGTGTTCGGTTATTTCGTCGAGGCTTGCCCCGCTTTACCTTGTTTATCGAGCCAGGCGAGAACGCCTGAGTTACGCAGACAAAGCGCAGTCTGGAATAACATCGGGGCAAAGGCGATGCGCTGCGCTTCGGTAATGGCATCCAGTGCGCTGAGTGTGTCCTTTTCGTACATTCCTGCGTAACCTTTGAGGCTAATAAAAAGAGGTTATCGGGCCATACGCGGCCCGACTTTAGAAAAATATTACAGCGCGGCGCCAGTGGAGAGGTTCAGCTGAATATCGTGGTCGAGGTTATTTACCCAGCGGTTATAATTTTGTGAATTTTACCGTCTGCCGCTTTCAGGTTAAGGCTGTTTTCATAGTTGATTGAATAGCTTGTGGCCGTGTACGGAATACTTACCTGGACCGAGTGATCGCGTGACTGCAGGACGCCCCTTAATCATTCCGGGCCGGTTTCCGTCATGATCCAGTCGCGTTTTTGGCCTGCTTTCAAAATTGCCGTTTTACCTGATCGGCAGTATGGCCCGCGCTTACAATAGAGTGAACCTGAGCAATTGGGGCGGTACGCGCACAGCCTGCCAGTGCGCCAATGAATACGGCAGCAGCACACCATTTAACGATCTTTTTCATCAACAACTCCATATCAATAATAACAATTAAAGGTAGTGTTTTTTACAAATAATATTCATCCGGCTTTTTGTTATCGCTGGGTGTATTTTTAATCAATATTAATGTTTACATTACGTTGACGCGAAGACGGGCATAATAGCATGGAAAATAAATAAGAATTTCATTTTTTATAATTTGCGTTAAATCATGAATTGCGTTTGAACGTAATGCGCGCGGCGTAATTAAAAACAGAATGAGTATCGCCTTAACGCAAATAAAATACCGCGACGGATTAGGGACGCGGTAATTTACGGTGTATTACTGACGGTTTAAACCTACCTGTACAGGTAGGTCGGTTAGCCGGGTAACCGGCTTTTCGGCCTCCCCGGCCCGAGCAGGATCGCCAGCTTGCTGCCGCCTTTGGTGGTCTCCATCCAGATTTTACATACGCTGGTCAGAGGAACCGACAGCAGCATACCGACCGGGCCCAGCAGCCATCCCCAAACCAGTAAGGTAAAAACACCACCAGCGTCGACATGCCCAGACGGTGTCCCATCATGCGCGGTTCAAGAATATTGCCAGCACCATATGCACGACGAGGAACAGCGCGCCGACCAGCATGCATTCGTAGAAACCGTTAAACAGAAACGCCTGAATCATCGGCGGCACGGCGGAAAGCACCGCGCCAATATTGGGCACGTAGTTCAGCAGAAAGGCCAGCACGCCCCACATCAGCGCGAACTGCACGTCCATCAGCATCAGCCCCAGCCAGACAATCACCCGGTCCAGACGCTCAGGAGCGTTTTCAGCGCCAGATATTTGGAGACGCCCTTCAGGGCCCGGTGTAACCCGGCAATGTGAATTTGCGGATTGTTCAGCGCAAAGCGCAGCTTATAGGGGACGTGGCGGACTTCGAACAGCATAAACACAACGGTCATGACCAGCAGCAGAATGCTGGCCATCGCGCCGGAAAGCCCCGTCATCAAGGTGGTGGCGTAGGTCATGACCTTCTCGGAGTCCATCCTGCGCAGCATCCGTTCGGGTGAGATATGCAGATTGAGGAAGGGCACCATCTCCTGCAGCGCGACAATTTTACGCGTCAGCTCTTTGTTGTACTGCGGCAGCATGGTGGAGAATTCGCTCAGCGATGCCGCCAGCACGCCGAAGAGCGCCGTCAGGCCAATCAGCATGACAATAACCACGATGGTGATGGCTACCGGACGGCTGACGCCCCGGCGTAAAAACCAGGTGACCAGAGGATTAAGCACGATGGCAAAAAGAGCGCCAGCAGGAGCTGAACAATAATGTCAGCGGCAGCATGGATACCCGCAAGGATAACCACCAGACAGGCGAGTTTTAATAAGATGTGGAGTCCTGCTTTGTCGGACGGGTTAGCGATCATGCGTGTTCCTTAATATGATGACCCGATAAGTGTAGTGCCCGGGCTTCGCTTCGTCTGGCACCGTTAATCTGAAAGTCGGGGCTGATTTTCTTATTGCGCCGTGGTAATAGTGAAACACTGTTGTAAAAAAATCCAGGTAGAACCCCATGCCCGAACCTGCCGCTGAACCGGCACTGAGCGGACTGCGCCTCAATCTGCGCATCGTTTCCGTTGTGATTTTCAACTTTGCCAGCTATTTGACCATTGGCCTGCCGCTGGCGGTCCTGCCGGGCTATGTCCATGACGTGATGGGCTTCAGCGCCTTCTGGGCGGGGCTGGTGATTAGCCTGCAATATTTCGCCACGCTCCTCAGCCGCCCGCATGCCGGGCGCTACGCGGACGCGTTCGGTCCAAAAAGCATCGTAGTGGTGGGGCTGTGCGGCTGTTTTCTCAGTGGCCTGAGCTACCTGCTGGCTGCCGCAACCGGCCACTGGCCGCTGGTCAGCCTGGCGCTGCTCTGCCTGGGCCGCGTCATTCTGGGCATTGGGCAAAGTCTGGCGGGAACCGGCTCGACGCTGTGGGGCGTGGGTGTGGTAGGCGCGCCGCACATTGGCCGGGTGATCTCCTGGAACGGGATTGTCACCTACGGTGCGATGGCGCTCGGGGCGCCGCTCGGCGTGGCCTGCTATGCGCTTGGCGGGCTGTATGGGCTTTCCATCACCATTATGGCGGTCGCGCTGCTGGCAATCCTCTTTGCGCTGCCGCGTCCGAAAGTGAAGGCCAGCAAAGGCAAGCCGCTGCCGTTTCGGGCGGTGCTGGGGCGCGTCTGGCCGTACGGCATGGCCCTGGCGCTGGCGACCACCGGCTTCGGCGTGATTGCGACCTTCATTACCCTGTTCTACGACGCCAAAGGCTGGGACGGCGCAGCCTTTGCGTTAACCCTGTTCAGCTGTGCGTTTGTTGGTGCCCGCCTGCTTTTCCCTAACGGCATCAACCGCCTTGGCGGGCTGAATGTGGCGATGATCTGCTTTGCGATAGAGATTGTCGGGCTGCTGCTGACCGGAATTGCGATGGTGCCCTGGTCGCGAAAGTGGTGTGTTCCTCGCGGGGGCAGGCTTTTCCCTGGTCTTCCCGGCGCTGGGCGTGGTGGCGGTAAAAGCCGTGCCGCAGCAGAATCAGGGGGCGGCGCTGGCGACCTATACGGTGTTTATGGATATGTCTTTAGGCATTACCGGCCCGCTGGCGGGGCTGGTGATGGCTTGGGCAGGAGTTCGGTAATCTATCTTGCCGCGGCGGGTCTGGTGGTGATTGCGCTGCTGCTGACGTGGCGGCTAAAAAAATGGCCCCCGGTGCAGGCACCGGAGGCCACGTCATCGTCGTGAAGCGTTACTGGATCACGATGGTGTTAATGATGTTTTCAGCAGCCGTCTGCGCTTTCTGCTGATCTTCGGCTGGCAGGGTGATCTGCAGGGTCAGCAGTTTGTTATCAACCTTGCCCAGCACCACAGAAGAGTATGCGGTCTGACCTTTTGCAGAGATGATGCTGTCGAGCTGTTGCAGCGTGTGGCCTTTCAGCTCGATGGATTTATTGGTCACGACCTGCAGCTGCGGATCGCGGCCGCGCTGCTGATCTTCCAGACGTTTGGACAGGACGGCCAGGTCTTCGCTGGTGTCGTCGCCCACAATCACAATGACCGCTTTCTGCCCGGTTGCGTCGGAGTAAACGTGCATGTTATTCGCCTGGGTGCCCAGCTTGCCGCTCTGATCGGTCATATCGGCTGGCAGAGAGAAGCTGAGTTTGCCATCCATCAGATTCACCGGCTGGCCGGTCGCGTTGCTCTCTGCGGATGCGCCCTGAGCAGGCGTTTTCGTGTCGCTGTTATCACAGGCTGCAAGACCCACAACCAGCAGGCCAATCCCGACATATTTAACCAGATTGCGCATTGACTTCTTCCTTTCGATAAACGGCCATAACGGCTCATTCGCTCATCTTATCACAACTGATAAAGCGAACCCTTAACCAGCCTGCAATGCCGTGATTTCAGATTTATCTGCCAGCCTTTTCAGCAGCATATTGAGCAGCACGCCGTACATCGGCAGGAAGAAAACAATGCTGATGAGGACCTTGAAGCAGTAGTCCACCAGCGCGATTTCCATCCAGTGTTCGGCCATGAACGCATCCGGGCTGCGCCAGAAGGCGATGAAGAAGAAGGCCAGCGTATCGCTCACGTTACCGAACAGCGTGGAGGCGGTTGGCGCCATCCACCAGCGATGATTCTGACGCAGGCGGTTAAACACATGCACGTCGAGGATCTGCCCCAGCGCGTAGGCCATAAAGCTTGCTGCGGCGATACGGGCAACAAACAGGTTGAAGTGGGTTAACGCCTCAAAGCCCTTCCAGCTTCCCATATAAAACAGTGACGAAACCACGTACGAGATGAACAGCGCCGGGAGCATGACCGAAAAAATAATACGGCGAGCCAGCGGTGCGCCAAAAATACGCACGGTCAAATCCGTCGCGAGGAAAATAAACGGGAAGCTGAATGCGCCCCAGGTGGTATGAAAACCAAAGATGGAGATTGGGAGCTGCACCAGATAGTTGCTGGAGGTGATCACCAGCAAATGGAAAAGCGAAAGCCAGAACAACGCTTTTACGCGCTGTGATTCAGAAAACGACGTCATATTGTGACCTTTTTATACGTTGGGGTGAGGGAACCCAATAAAAACCGCAGCATGATACTGCTTTGGCAGGACATTGCAATGGTTAGTTTTTACGCAATCGTTAACCTGGTTTGCATTGATCGCAACCGGGCGTAAACTACAGCCGTTTTTACCAGACCGAGAAGACCATGACCGACCTGTTTTCCAGCCCAGACCACACTCTTGATGCCCAGGGCCTTCGCTGCCCGGAACCGGTAATGATGGTACGTAAGACCGTGCGCAACATGCAGACCGGTGAAACGCTGTTGATTATTGCCGACGACCCGGCCACGACCCGCGATATTCCCGGTTTTTGTACCTTTATGGAGCATGAGCTGGTGGCACAGCAGACCGAAGCGCTGCCGTACCGGTATTTGATTCGTAAGGGTTAGATGGGCTGTCCTCTGCGGCCTGATGCCCTCATCCCGCCCCTCTCCCAAGGGGAGAGGGAGAACGTCATCCTTTCATCCACGCGCGGATCCCGTCCAGGAACATCTGCGTTGCCATCATCACCAGAATCAGCCCCATCAGGCGCTCCAGCGCGTTCACCCCTTTCTCACCCAGCAGGCGCAGGAACAGCGACGACTGCAGCAGGATGATAAACGTCCCGCCCCAGGCGATCAGCAGGGCAATCACCAGATGGCTCATCTGGTTCGGATACTGATGCGACAGCAGCATCAGCGTGGCCAGAATGGTTGGCCCGGCGACGAGTGGAATCGCCAGCGGCACGATAAACGGCTCTTCACCCGCGGGCAGGCCGCTGCTGCTGCCTTCCGCGCTTGGGAAAATCATCTTAATGGCAATCAGGAACAGAATAATCCCGCCGGAAATCGACACGGTTTCGGCGCGCAGGTTGAGGAACGCGAGAATTTTTTCACCGGCAAACAGGAAGATAAACATCACCAGCAGGGCGATGAGCAGCTCGCGGATCATGATCGCCCGGCGGCGCTTCGGCTCGGTGTGCTTCAGCACCGACATGAAGATAGGCAGGTTTCCCAGTGGATCCATAATCAGGATCAATAAAACCGCCGCGGAAATGATTTCACTCATCTTTAAATTATCCCTGATACTTAGTAGTGTTATTCCGATGATTAGCGCTTTTTCTGATTGCCGGGCAATCATCGATTAATTTCGCTTGCGACTTTGGCAGCATTTTGTAATGTGAAGCATATCCCAGTTCAATACTGGCTTGCACAATCAGCACACACCCTCAGCAGGAAAAAAATGCTATGAAAAACGTTGGTTTTATCGGCTGGCGCGGTATGGTCGGCTCTGTACTCATGCAACGCATGGTTGAAGAGCGCGATTTCGACGCTATCCGCCCGGTCTTCTTCTCCACTTCCCAGCTCGGCCAGGCTGCTCCGTCCTTTGGTGGTACCACAGGCACGTTGCAGGATGCTTACGATCTGGAAGCGCTGAAGGCACTCGACATTATTGTGACGTGCCAGGGCGGCGATTATACCAACGAAATCTATCCAAAGCTGCGTGAAAGCGGCTGGCAGGGCTACTGGATTGACGCGGCCTCTTCGCTGCGCATGAAAGACGATGCCATCATCATTCTCGACCCGGTGAACCAGGGCGTCATCACCGACGGCCTGAACAACGGCGTGAAAACCTTTGTCGGCGGTAACTGCACCGTCAGCCTGATGCTGATGTCCCTCGGCGGCCTGTTCGCGCAGGATCTGGTTGAGTGGGTCTCCGTGGCGACCTACCAGGCGGCGTCCGGCGGCGGTGCGCGTCACATGCGCGAGCTGCTGACCCAGATGGGCCAGCTGCACCAAAGCGTCGCGACCGAGCTCGCAAACCCGGCGTCCGCGATCCTTGATATCGAACGTAAGGTCACTCAGCTGACCCGCAGCGGCGAGCTGCCGGTGGACAACTTCGGCGTACCGCTGGCCGGTGGTCTGATCCCATGGATCGACAAACAGCTGGATAACGGCCAGACCCGCGAAGAGTGGAAGGGCCAGGCTGAGACCAATAAAATCCTCGCGACCGCGAACACCATTCCGGTTGACGGTCTGTGCGTGCGTATCGGCGCGCTGCGCTGCCACAGCCAGGCCTTCACCATTAAACTGAAAAAAGATGTGTCTATTCCGACCGTGGAAGAGCTGCTGGCCGCGCACAACCCGTGGGCGAAAGTGGTGCCAAACGATCGCGATATCACCATGCGCGAGCTGACCCCGGCTGCCGTTACCGGCACGCTGACCACGCCGGTTGGCCGTCTGCGCAAGCTGAACATGGGGCCGGAGTATCTCTCCGCGTTCACCGTCGGCGACCAGCTCCTGTGGGGCGCCGCCGAGCCGCTGCGCCGCATGCTGCGCCAGCTGGCGTAATAATTTGTTAACTACCGGGGGTGATTTTCACCCCTTTTTTTTGCGTACTACATGGAGTAACACGCGTATGTCTTATTTTTTATCAGGAGTCATCTAGAGCGTTGGCTATGCTTTAAGGAAGAGTCATTTCTTACCTGAGGTTCGAACGGAGCAGAATGGATGCACATTTTTGTGCTGTCCCGTTCAGGTCACATTAAAAGTCGTCCCGGAGCGCTTAAAAAGGACGACATAAAAAACAGGATGAATACCATGTCCGATCGTGTGGATAGAGACGTGATTAATGCGCTTATTGCGGGTCATTTTGCTGACCCCTTTTCTGTGCTTGGGATGCATCAAACTGAGGATGGCCTTGAAGTTCGGGCACTGTTACCGGATGCCACAGAAGTCTGGGTGATTGAACCCAAAACCGGCCGCAAGGTCGGTAATCTTGAATGCCTCGATTCCCGTGGCTTCTTCTCGGGCGTAATGCCCCGCCGTAAAAACCCTTTTCGCTATCAGCTCGCCGTTCTCTGGCACGGTCAGCAAAACCTGATTGACGATCCTTACAGCTTTGGCCCTCTGCTTAAAGAGATGGACGCCTGGCTGCTCTCCGAAGGAACGCATCTTCGCCCTTATGAAACGCTGGGTGCCCATGCCGATACCATGGACGGCATTACCGGCACGCGATTCTCCGTGTGGGCGCCTAACGCCCAGCGCGTCTCCGTTGTTGGCCAGTTCAACTACTGGGACGGCCGCCGCCACCCGATGCGCCTGCGCCGGGAAAGCGGCATCTGGGAGCTGTTTATCCCCGGAGCGCACCCCGGGCAGCTTTATAAATTCGAGATGATCGACGCCAACGGCAAGCTGCGCATTAAAGCCGACCCGTATGCCTTCGAAGCGCAGATGCGCCCGGATACCGCGTCGCTGATTTGCGGCCTGCCGGAGAAGGTCGTCCAGACGGAGGAGCGCAAACAGGCCAACCGCTTTGATGCGCCCATCTCCGTCTATGAGGTACACCTTGGCTCCTGGCGTCGCCACACCGATAACAACTTCTGGCTGAGCTACCGTGAGCTTGCCGACCAGCTGGTGCCGTATGCCAAATGGATGGGCTTTACCCACCTTGAGCTGCTGCCGGTCAACGAGCATCCGTTCGACGGCAGCTGGGGCTATCAGCCTACCGGGCTGTATGCGCCAACGCGCCGCTTCGGCACGCGCGATGACTTCCGCTATTTCATTGATGCCGCGCACGCCGCCGGGCTGAACGTCATCCTCGACTGGGTACCGGGCCATTTCCCGTCGGATGATTTTGCGCTGGCAGAGTTTGACGGCACGAAGCTGTACGAGCACAGCGACCCGCGCGAAGGCTATCACCAGGACTGGAACACGCTGATCTATAACTACGGTCGCCGTGAGGTCGCAAACTATCTGGTCGGGAATGCCCTGTACTGGATCGAGCGGTTTGGCATTGACGCCCTGCGCGTCGATGCGGTGGCGTCGATGATCTACCGCGACTACAGCCGCAAAGAGGGCGAGTGGATCCCGAACGAGTTTGGTGGCCGTGAAAACCTGGAAGCGATTGAATTCCTGCGCAATACCAACCGCATTATCGGCGAACAGGTGGACGGTGCCGTGACCATGGCGGAAGAGTCGACCGACTTTGCGGGCGTCTCCCGTCCGCCGTCATTAGGCGGCCTGGGGTTCTGGTACAAGTGGAACCTGGGCTGGATGCACGACACGCTCGACTACATGAAGCTGGATCCGGTTCACCGTAAGTATCATCACGATAAGCTGACGTTCGGGATGCTCTACAACTACACCGAAAACTTCATGCTGCCGCTGTCGCACGATGAAGTGGTGCACGGCAAAAAATCCATTCTCGACCGCATGCCGGGCGACGCGTGGCAGAAGTTTGCCAACCTGCGCGCCTACTACGGCTGGATGTTTGCCTTCCCGGGCAAGAAACTGCTGTTTATGGGCAATGAGTTCGCCCAGGGACGCGAGTGGAACCACGACGCCAGCCTCGACTGGCATCTGCTGGAAGGCGGCGACAACTGGCACCACGGGGTGCAGCGTCTGGTGCGCGACCTGAACCTGACCTACCGCCACCACAAAGCGCTGCACGAGCTCGACTTCGATCCGTACGGCTTTGAGTGGCTGGTGGTGGACGACCACGAGCGCTCGGTGTTTGTCTTTGTGCGCCGTGACAAAGCGGGTAACGAGATCGTCGTCGCCAGCAACTTCACGCCGGTGCCGCGCGAGCACTACCGCTTCGGCATTAACCAGCCGGGCAAATGGCGCGAGATCCTGAATACCGACTCGATGCACTACCACGGCAGTAACGCCGGTAACGGCGGGCTGGTACAGAGCGACGCCATCGAAAGCCACGGGCGACCCAACTCCCTGAGCCTGACGCTGCCGCCGCTTGGCACCATCTGGCTGATGCGGGAGGGCGAATGACGCAGCTTACGGCAGGTAAACCCGAACCGCTCGGCGCGCGTTTTGACGGAAAGGGTGTCAATTTCACCCTCTTTTCCGCTCACGCTGAGCGGGTAGAACTGTGCGTGTTTGATGGGGAAGGTAACGAGCACCGTTACGATTTACCCGCGCGCACGGGGGATACCTGGCACGGCTACCTGGCCGGAGGACGGCCAGGCATGCACTATGGCTTTCGCGTACACGGTCCGTGGGATCCGGCGCAGGGGCACTGGTTTAACCCGGCGAAGCTGCTGATCGACCCGTGCGCGCACCGCGTGGACGGCGAATTTAAAGACGACCCGCTCTTCCACGTGGGCTACGGCGAGCCCGACCACCGCGACAGCGCGCCCGTCGCGCCAAAAAGCGTGGTGGTGAACGATCTTTATGACTGGGAAGACGATGCCCCGCCGCAGACGCCGTGGGGCAATACCGTCATTTATGAAGCCCACGTTAAAGGGCTGACGTACCTGCACCCGTCGATCCCCAAAGAGATGCGCGGCACCTATAAGGCGCTCGGGCATCCAACCATGATCGCCTACCTGAAGCACCTCGGCATCACCGCTCTGGAGCTGTTACCCGTCGCCCATTTCGCCAGCGAGCCGCGCCTGCAGCGGCTGGGGCTAAGCAACTACTGGGGCTACAACCCGCTGGCGATGTTCGCGCTTGAGCCACGCTATGCCGCCCATCCGGAAAAGGCGCGGGACGAATTTCGCGATGCGGTGAAGGCGCTTCATACGGCGGGCATTGAGGTCATTCTGGACGTCGTGCTGAACCACAGTGCCGAAAGCGATCTCGACGGTCCGACGCTCTCCATGCGCGGAATTGATAACCGTAGCTATTATTGGATCAGGCAGGATGGCGATTATGAGAACTGGACCGGCTGCGGTAACACGCTCAACCTCAGCCATCCGGCGGTCACGCATTTTGCTTATGAATGCCTGAAATACTGGGTGGAAACGTTCCACGTCGACGGTTTTCGTTTCGATCTGGCGCCAGTGATGGGGCGCACGCCAGCGTTCAGCCAGCAGGCGCCGCTGTTTGAGGCGATAAAAAACTGTCCGGTGCTCTCGCAGGTGAAGCTCATTGCCGAGCCGTGGGACATAGGGGAAGGCGGTTATCAGGTCGGGAATTTCCCGCCGCTGTTTGCCGAGTGGAACGATCACTACCGCGATGCCGCACGCCGCTTCTGGCTGGAACGGAATCTGTCGCTGGGGGAGTTCGCCGGACGCTTTGCCGCTTCAAGCGATCTCTTTAAGCGCGACGGCAAACGCCCGTCGGCCACCGTCAATCTGTTGACGGCACACGACGGTTTTACGCTCAGGGACTGCGTTTGTTTCAATCAGAAACACAATGAGGCAAACGGCGAAGAGAATCGCGATGGCACTAACAATAACCATAGCTTTAATCATGGTATAGAAGGGTTAGGCGGTAGCCTGGACGTCATCGAGCGGCGACGCGCCAGCGTTCATGCTTTGCTGACAACGCTTTTATTGTCGCAGGGCACGCCGATGCTGCTGGCAGGCGATGAACACGGCCACAGCCAGCACGGTAACAACAATGCGTATTGCCAGGACAACACGTTAACCTGGCTCGACTGGGGTGAAGCCAACAGCGGGCTGATTCATTTTACCGCTGCGCTGATCCATCTTCGCCAGCAGATCCCCGCGCTGACCGCCGACCGCTGGTGGGAAGAGGGTGACGGCAACGTTCGCTGGTTGAATCAAGACGCGCAACCGTTAAGCGCGCAAGAGTGGCAACACGGCGTACCACGCCTGCAAATCCTGCTGTCGGATAAATGGCTGGTCACGCTGAACGCGACGGATGACGTCGCAGAGATTGTTTTACCTGAAGGGGAATGGCGAGCTGTTCCCCCCTTTGCCGGAGCGGATAATCCGGTAGTAATGGCTGTCTGGCACGGGCCTGCGCACGGAGTGTGCGTATTCCAAAGATGATAAAAAAGGAGTTAGTCATGGTTAGATTAGAGAAGAACGATCCCTTAATGTTGGCGCGCCAGCTACCATTAAAAACGGTTGCCCTGATACTTGCGGGTGGACGTGGTACCCGTCTGAAAGATTTGACCATCAAGCGCGCGAAACCGGCCGTTCACTTTGGTGGTAAGTTCCGTATCATCGACTTTGCGCTCTCCAACTGCCTTAACTCGGGCATTCGCCGTATTGGCGTCATTACGCAGTATCAGTCGCACACGCTGGTTCAGCATATCCAGCGCGGCTGGTCATTCTTCAGCGAAGAGATGAACGAGTTTGTCGATCTCCTTCCCGCTCAGCAACGCGTCCACGGTGAGAACTGGTACCGCGGAACGGCGGATGCAGTGACGCAGAACCTCGACATCATTCGCCGCTATAACGCGGAATACATCGTGATCCTCGCCGGGGACCATATCTACAAGCAAGATTACTCCCACATGCTCATCGACCACGTCGAAAAAGGGGCGCGCTGCACCGTAGCGTGTCTGCCTGTGCCCGTTGCTGAAGCGACGGCGTTTGGCGTGATGCACGTGGATGCCGACGACAAAATTATCGACTTTGTTGAAAAGCCGGCGAACCCGCCAACCATGCCGGGCGATGACACTAAATCGCTCGCCAGCATGGGGATTTATGTCTTTGATGCAGATTATCTTTATGAGCTGCTGGAAGACGACGATAAAGACGAAAACTCCAGCCACGACTTCGGTAAAGACATCATTCCGAAAATCACTAAAGCTGGCATGGCCTATGCACATCCTTTCCCGCTGTCCTGCGTGCAGTCCGACCCCAATGCGGAACCTTACTGGCGCGATGTGGGAACCCTGGAAGCCTACTGGAAAGCGAACCTCGACCTGGCGTCGGTCACGCCTGAGCTGGATATGTACGACCAGAACTGGCCGATTCGTACCCATATGGAATCGCTGCCGCCGGCCAAATTCGTGCAGGACCGCTCGGGAGCCACGGTATGACGCTGAACTCGCTGGTGTCCGGCGGGTGCATTATTTCAGGCTCGGTGGTGGTGCAGTCGGTGCTGTTCCCCGCGTGCGAATAAATTCATTCTGTAATATCGATTCGGCAGTCTTGCTGCCTGATGTCTGGGTAGGGCGCTCGTGCCGTCTGCGTCGCTGCGTTATCGATCGTGCCTGCGTCATTCCAGAAGGGATGGTGATTGGTGAGAACGCGGAAGAAGACGCGCGTCGTTTCTATCGTTCGGAAGAGGGGATCGTGTTAGTCACACGGGAAATGTTGCGGAAGCTGCAGATCAAACAGGAGCGATGATGCAGGTTTTACATGTATGTTCTGAGATGTTCCCGTTGTTAAAAACGGGCGGTCTGGCAGATGTTCTGGGTGCATTACCGGCGGCGCAAATCGCCGGAGGCGTGGATACCCGAGTCCTGCTGCCCGCCTTTCCGGATATCCGGCGCGGTATTCCCGATGCAAAAGTGGTGACCCGCCGTGAGACCTTCGCCGGACGCATCACCCTGCTGTTTGGACATTACAATGGCGTAGGGATTTACCTGATCGACGCGCCGCACTTATACGAGCGACCGGGCAGCCCGTATCACGATACGAACCTGTTCGCCTACACCGATAACGTGCTGCGCTTTGCGCTGCTCGGCTGGGTCGGGGCAGAAATGGCGACGGGGCTGGATCCGTTCTGGCGCCCGGATGTGGTGCACGCGCACGACTGGCACGCCGGGCTTGCCCCGGCGTATCTCGCGGCGCGCGGCCATCCGGCGAAATCGGTCTTTACCGTGCATAACCTGGCGTATCAGGGGATGTACTATGCCCATCACATGAGTGAAATCGATCTGCCATTATCGTTCTATAACATGCACGGGCTGGAATTTAACGGGCAGATCTCGTTCCTGAAAGCCGGGCTGTATTACGCCGATCATATTACCGCCGTGAGCCCAACCTACGCGCGTGAGATCACCCAGCCGGAGTTTGGCTACGGCATGGAAGGGTTGCTGCAACAGCGCCACCGCGAAGGCCGCCTGTCAGGCATTCTGAACGGCGTGGATGAACAGATCTGGAGCCCGGAAACCGATCTCCTGCTGGCGGCGCGCTATGGCCGTGATTCCGTGGAAGACAAAGCGGAGAACAAACGCCAGCTGCAGATTGCGATGGGCCTGAAGGTTAACGATAAAGTGCCGCTGTTCGCGGTGGTCAGCCGCCTGACCAGCCAGAAAGGGCTGGATCTGGTGCTGGAGGCGCTGCCCGGTTTA
Source organism: Allium fistulosum (assembly GCA_030737815.1). NCBI lineage: Eukaryota > Viridiplantae > Streptophyta > Magnoliopsida > Asparagales > Amaryllidaceae > Allium > Allium fistulosum. The sequence continues at coordinate 51,264,270 of JASFAW010000009.1, read as the reverse complement.
CTGGAGCAGGGGGGACAGCTGGCGCTGCTCGGCGCGGGCGACCCGGTGCTGCAGGAAGGCTTCCTTGCCGCCGCGGCGGAACATCCGGGGCAGGTGGGTGTGCAGATTGGCTATCACGAAGCGTTCTCGCACCGCATCATGGGCGGCGCGGACGTCATCCTGGTGCCGAGCCGTTTCGAACCCTGCGGCCTGACGCAGCTTTACGGCCTGAAATACGGCACGCTGCCGCTGGTGCGCCGCACGGGCGGACTGGCGGATACCGTATCCGATAGCTCTCTGGAAAACCTGGCGGACGGTATCGCCAGCGGGTTTGTCTTTGAGGACAGTAATGCCTGGTCGCTGCTTCGGGCGATTCGGCGTGCTTTCGTCTTGTGGTCCCGTCCATCGCTCTGGCGTTACGTTCAGCGTCAGGCGATGTCCATGGACTTTAGCTGGCATGTCGCGGCGCAGTCATACCGCGATCTCTATCAACGCTTGATGTAACGAGGCGAAGTTACTGATATGAACGCTCCATTTAGCTACTCTTCACCCACGCTCAGCGTTGAGGCGTTAAAGCACTCCATCGCCTACAAGCTGATGTTCACCATCGGGAAAGATCCTGTTATCGCCAACAAGCACGAGTGGCTGAACGCCACCCTGTTTGCGGTGCGTGACCGTTTAGTGGAACGCTGGCTGCGCTCAAACCGCGCCCAGCTCTCGCAGGAAACGCGTCAGGTTTACTACCTGTCGATGGAATTTTTGATTGGCCGCACGCTGTCCAACGCGCTGTTGTCGCTCGGTATTTATGACGACGTCAAAACCGCCCTGGAGGAGATGGGGTTAGATTTAGAAGAGCTGATCGACGAAGAGAACGACCCGGGGCTCGGCAACGGCGGTCTGGGGCGTCTCGCTGCCTGCTTCCTCGACTCGCTGGCAACGCTGGCGCTGCCGGGCCGCGGCTACGGTATTCGCTACGACTACGGTATGTTCAAACAGAACATCGTCGACGGGCGCCAGAAAGAGTCGCCGGACTACTGGCTGGAGTACGGCAACCCGTGGGAGTTCAAGCGCCACAATACGCGCTACAAGGTGCGCTTTGGCGGACGTATCCAGCAGGAAGGCAAAAAGTCCCGCTGGGTAGAAACGGAAGAGATCCTGGCCGTGGCCTACGACCAGATTATCCCCGGCTATGACACCGATGCCACCAACACGCTGCGCCTGTGGAGCGCCCAGGCCAGTAGCGAAATTAACCTCGGTAAATTCAACCAGGGGGACTACTTTGCGGCGGTGGAAGACAAAAACCACTCCGAGAACGTGTCCCGCGTGCTGTACCCGGATGACTCGACCTACTCCGGCCGCGAGCTGCGCCTGCGTCAGGAGTATTTCCTCGTCTCCTCGACGATTCAGGACATCCTCAGCCGCCACCATCAGCTGCACAAAACCTACGCCAACCTGGCGGAGAAAACCGCGATCCACCTTAACGACACCCACCCGGTGCTCTCCATTCCGGAGCTGATGCGCCTGCTGATCGACGAACACAAGTTCAGCTGGGATGACGCGTTTGAAGTGACCTGTCAGGTATTCTCCTACACCAACCACACGCTGATGAGCGAAGCGCTGGAAACGTGGCCGGTAGACATGCTCGGCAAAATCCTGCCGCGCCATCTGCAGATTATCTTTGAGATTAACGACTACTTCCTCAAGACCCTGCAGGAGCAATACCCGAACGATACCGGGCTGCTGAGCCGCGCATCCATCATTGATGAATCGAACGGGCGCCGCGTGCGCATGGCCTGGCTGGCGGTCGTCATCAGCCACAAGGTCAACGGCGTGTCCGAGCTCCACTCGAACCTGATGGTGCAGTCGCTTTTTGCGGACTTCGCGAAAATCTTCCCGACGCGGTTCTGCAACGTGACCAACGGCGTCACGCCGCGCCGCTGGCTGGCGCTGGCCAACCAGCCGCTCTCTGAGGTGCTGGACGAGAATATCGGCCGTACCTGGCGTACCGATTTGAGCCAGCTGAGCGAGCTGGAACAGCATATTGATTTCCCGACGGTGAACAAAGCCGTGCGCGAAGCCAAGCTGCTAAATAAAAAGCGTCTGGCGGTCTGGCTGGCGATGCACCTCAACGTGGTGGCAAACCCGAAAGCGCTGTTTGACGTTCAGATCAAACGCATCCACGAATACAAGCGTCAGCTGATGAACGTGCTGCACGTGATCACCCATTACAACCGCATTAAGGCCGATCCAACGGCCGAATGGGTGCCGCGCGTGAAGATCTTCGCCGGTAAGGCGGCTTCCGCCTACTACATGGCCAAGCACATCATTCATCTCATCAACGACGTGGCGAAGGTAGTCAACCAGGATCCGGACATTGGCGACAAGCTGAAAGTGGTGTTCATTCCGAACTACAGCGTGAGCCTGGCGCAGATGATCATCCCGGCGGCGGATCTCTCTGAGCAGATTTCCACGGCGGGTACGGAAGCATCCGGCACCAGTAACATGAAGTTTGCCCTCAACGGCGCGCTGACCATTGGTACGCTTGACGGGGCGAACGTTGAGATGCTGGAGCACGTGGGCGAAGAAAATATCTTTATCTTCGGTAATACGACGGAAGAGGTGGAGGCGCTGCGCAGGAAAGGCTACTCGCCGCGTCAATATTACGAAGAGGATGAAGAGTTACGTCAGGTGCTGACGCAGATCGCGACCGGCGTGTTTAGCCCGGATGAACCGAGCCGCTATCGCGATCTTGTGGACTCGCTGATTAACTTTGGCGATCACTACCAGGTGCTGGCGGACTATCGCAGCTACGTGGACTGTCAGGATAAGGTTGACGAGCTGTACCGTCAGCAGGAGAAGTGGACCAGCGCCGCGATGTATAACATCGCCAATATGGGCTATTTCTCGTCCGACAGGACCATCAAGGAGTATGCCGAGACGATCTGGCATATTGATCCGGTGAGGTTGTAAAAGCAAAACGGCAACCTCGGTTGCCGTTTTTAGTGTTTGTTCCCTCTCCCTGTGGGAGAGGGTCAGGGTGAGGGCATCAGCCCGCACCGATCGTATTACGACGCCAGCGACAGCTCACGCTTCCCCGCATTTTGCTGTAACCACTGCGCCACGCGAGACTGCTGCTCGGCGTTGAGCCACATCCCTTCTTTGGTACGACGCCAGATAGCATCATCCAGACGACGAACCCACTCGTGCTCAACCAGGTAGCGCAGCTCGGCTTCGTACAGCTCGTGGCCGAAATGTTCGCCCAGATCCGCAATGTCCTTCGCGTCGGCCAGGAACAGCTCGGTATTGCTGCCGTAGGTGCGGGCATAGTGGCGCGCCATCCCTTCGGTGATGAACGGGAAGCGACGGCGCAGCTTCGCGGCGTAATCATCGCGATTGTCGCCGATATCACCGCCGGGCAGTACCGCGCCTTTGGTCCACGCCGGGCCAATGCCTTTATAGTACGGTGCCAGTTTTTCCAGCGCGTGCTCGGCCAGCTTGCGGTAGGTGGTCAGCTTGCCGCCAAACACGGAAAGCAGCGGCGCCTGACCGTCAACGTCGTGAATATCGAGCGTGTAGTCGCGAGTAATCGCCTGCGGTGAGTCAGACTCGTCATCGCACAGCGGACGCACGCCGGAGTAGGTCCAGACCACGTCGTCGCGTGACAGCTGCTTCCTGAAGTGCGTGTTATACACTTTGAGCAGGTAGTTCACTTCGCTCTCGTCGATCTCGACGTTCTTCGGATCGCCTTTGTACTCCACGTCGGTGGTACCGATGATCGAGAACTCGTCCATCCACGGAATCACAAACACGATGCGCTTGTCTTCGTTCTGCAGAATGTAGGCCTGCTTTTGCGTATGCACGCGCGGTACCACAATGTGGCTGCCCTTGATCAGGCGAATGCCGTACGGCGAAGGCAGATGCATGCCGTCGTCGAAGAACTGCTTCACCCACGGGCCGGTAGCGTTCACCAGGCCGCGCGCTTTCCAGCTGAATTTCTCGCCGGTATCGATGTCTTCCGCTTCCACGATCCACAGGCCGTTTTCACGACGGGCAGCGGTCGCGCGGGTGCGGGTTTTCACCTCGCCACCTTTCTTCTCGACCATCTGGGCATTCGCCAGCACCAGACGCGCGTCGTCCACCCAGCAGTCGGAATATTCGAAACCGCGCACGATTTCAGGCTTAAGGACCGATTCTGAGCCAAAACGCAAACCTGTCGAACCCGGGAGGCTGGTGCGTTTACCCAGATGATCGTACATAAACAGACCGATTCGGATCATCCACGCCGGACGCAGATGCGGGCGATGGGGCAGGCGGAAGCGCATCGGAATCGCCAGATGCGGGGCCATTTTCAACAGCACTTCACGTTCGGCCAGCGCTTCGCTGACCAGGCGGAATTCGTAGTGTTCCAGGTAGCGCAGGCCACCGTGAATCAGTTTGGAGCTGGCGGACGACGTCGCGCAGGCGAGGTCGTTAGCTTCCAGCATCAGTACGGATAAACCGCGTCCTGCGGCATCGACCGCAATACCGGCACCGTTGATGCCACCGCCTATCACAATCAGATCTTTGGTTTCCATAACACCCTCATGCACTTTCGTTAAAGCTCAGAAATGTTCGATATCGCTCATAATAGCAAAGGAACGCGCTTTTGGTAACATCAAAAAAACAATTTAGAGTGATATGGATAACATAATGGCGTTTACCCGCCGCCAGGACGTACACTACGGGGTAAAATAGTGCGGTCTGATGCTCTCTCCCCTCACCCTAACCCTCTCCCCAGAGGGGCGAGGGGATGGTTTGCTCCCTCTCCCTTTTAGGGAGAGGGCAGGGGTGAGGGTCAGCAGGCGGCATAAAACCTGAATAAGCGAAAGAGAACACCATGGATCAGTTTGAATGTATTAACGTAGAAGAAGCCCACCAGAAGATGCACCAGGGAAAAGCGGTGCTGGTGGACATCCGCGATCCGCAGAGTTTTGCGATGGGCCACACGCCGGGCGCATTTCATCTCACTAACGACACGCTGGGCGCGTTTATGCGCGATAACGACTTCGAGACGCCGGTGATGGTCATGTGCTACCACGGCAACAGCAGCAAAGGTGCGGCGCAGTATCTGCTTCAGCAGGGCTACGACGCGGTGTACAGCGTCGATGGCGGCTTCGATGCCTGGCATCGTCATTTCCCGGCAGAAGTGGAATACGCTTTTGAGCGCTGATCCCGCTATACTGTCCCCTTTTGTGTGGAAATAAGCGACCGCTGCCCATGTTGATGATCACTTCTTTTACCAACCCGCGCGTCGCCCAGGCGTTTGTCGACTATATGGCGACGCAGGGCGTTATTCTGACCATTCAGCAACATACGCAGACCGACGTCTGGCTGGCCGACGAGAGCCAAGCCGCGCGCGTAAACGAAGAGCTGGCGCGTTTTCTTGAGAACCCCGGCGACCCGCGCTATCTGGCGGCCAGCTGGCAGTCCGGGCAGACCGACAGCGGACTGCACTACAGCCGTTTTCCCTTCCTTGCCACCATCCGCGAACGCGCGGGCCCGTTTACGCTGCTGCTGATGGCGGCCTGCATTATCGTCTTCATTATCATGAACGTGGTGGGCGACCAGAGCGTGATGATTGCCCTGGCCTGGCCCTATGACCCGTCTCTTGAGTTTGACGTCTGGCGCTACTTTAGCCACGCGCTGATGCACTTCTCGGTGATGCATATTCTCTTCAACCTGCTCTGGTGGTGGTATCTCGGCGGCGCTGTTGAAAAGCGTCTGGGCAGCGGCAAGCTGATCGTTATCACCCTTATCAGCGCCCTGCTGAGCGGCTATGTGCAGCACAAGTTCAGCGGGCCGTGGTTCGGCGGGCTGTCGGGCGTCGTGTATGCCCTGATGGGCTATGTCTGGCTTCGCGGGGAGCGTGATCCGGAAAGCGGCATCTATCTGCAGCGCGGATTAATAACCTTTGCGTTAATATGGCTAATTGCCGGATGGTTTGATCTGTTTGGTATGTCTATCGCCAACGGTGCACACGTCGCCGGGCTGGCCGTGGGGCTGGCGATGGCCTTTGCCGACACGCTCTATGCGCGAAAACGAACATAATTCTCAGGGATAATTGATGAAACAAACACAACGTCATGACGCTATTATCGAACTGGTAAAAAAACAGGGATACGTCAGCACCGAAGAGCTGGTGGAACAGTTTGCCGTCAGCCCACAAACCATCCGTCGTGACCTGAACGACCTGGCCGATCAGAACCGCATTCTTCGCCACCACGGCGGGGCGGCGCTGCCGTCCAGTTCGGTCAATACCTCCTGGCATGACCGTAAAGCCACGCAAACGGCAGAGAAAGAGCGCATTGCCCGCAAGGTCGCCAGCCAGATCCCGAACGGGGCGACGCTGTTTATTGATATCGGCACCACGCCGGAAGCGGTCGCCCATGCGCTGCTGGATCACGAGAACCTGCGCGTGGTCACGAACAACCTGAACGTGGCCAATACCCTGATGCAGAAAGATGACTTCCGCATCATCCTCGCGGGCGGCGAACTGCGCAGCCGCGACGGCGGGATTATTGGCGAAGCGACCCTCGATTTTATCTCTCAGTTCCGCCTCGACTTCGGCATTCTCGGGATCAGCGGCATCGACAGCGACGGCTCGCTGCTGGAGTTTGATTATCACGAGGTGCGCACCAAGCGCGCGATTATTGAGAACTCACGCCACGTGATGCTGGTGGTGGACCATTCGAAGTTTGGCCGAAATGCGATGGTAAACATGGGCAGCATCAGCATGGTGGATGCGGTCTACACCGACGTGATGCCGCCGGCGGGCGTGATGCAGGTGATTAAAGATAATAATTTGCAGTTAGAGTTGTGTTGAAAAGCCGTTCTCCCTCTCCCTGTGGGAGAGGGCCGGGGTGAGGGCATCAGACCGCAGAGGTCCTACACGCCATACCCCATCATCTTCAACAGCTGCTGCGCATGCTGCACCGCATCCTGTCGATGCGCCACGCCCAGCTTCTGATACAGATTGCGGATATGCGTTTGATGGTGGTCGCCGCCACCGCAAGCTCACCGGCAATCTGCTCGTTGCTGTAGCCCTGAATAGATCAGACCCAGCACCTGCCATTCGCGCTGCGTGAGCGGACTGGTGCGGATAAGCTCCGGCACTTCCGGGTGGTTCAGCAGACGTTCAACGAAGTTCTCATCAAAATGCGCGAACTTGTGCCGATGATGCTGGTTTATCTCGCGCAGAATGCGCTGGGCGCGATGCTGATCCAGCTCCGGCAGCGTGTTGAGCTGAATAAGCTGACGCAGCTGCTGCGCCATCACTTCACCTTCAATCACAAAGTGGCTGATAAAGCCGGTGCGGTTAGCCAGCTGCAGCGCTTCCAGCAGCACGCGCTGGGCATCGTTTTTACGACCCGCCTGCCAGTAAAGCTGGTTCAGCAGCAGCAGGTTGCGGTTCAGGTCGCTCATCAGACGCAGGCTGCGCGCGTTCTCGTTCAGCTCTTCCAGCACAATCTCTGCGGGCTCTACTTCACCGAGCAGGATCTGCGCGCGGGCAATGTTCCGCCACTGGCTCTGCAGGAAGTGGTTGTTAGCAAATTCCGGTTTAGGCGTCTGACGCAGCCAGTTGGCGGCGGATTTTTTATCGCCGGTCATCTGCCAGTAAATCACCCGGACCTTATCGGCGTTAGAGACCCAGTCGCTGTGATACTGACCGTTGCCGAGCAGGTTCTCCAGGCGGTTCAGATGGTTGCGGGCGTTATCGAGATCGCCGCGCGCCAGCGAGCACTGTACCAGCAGCGCCAGACACTGCAGCTGCTGCTGAGGCTGGAAGCTGGAAAGGACATCCACACCCTGGCGGGCGCAGCTTTCTGCTTCATCCAGACGCGACCATGCCCACAGCAGCTGAGCGCGAATACGCAACAGGAACTCGTGCATCGGCAGCTGTTCCAGGTGCTGTTCACGAATCAGCTGGAACGCTTTTTCCTGGTTTTCCCAGGCGGCCTGCAGGAACCCCTGCGCGAATAAAATCTCGCTCTGTTGGATCAGGCTCCACAGCGCGTAATGCCAGACATCATGTCGACGCGCCATCTGTTCGGTTTGCTGCATCAGTGAAAGGGAACGGGTGAGGTCGCCTTTGCAGTGCAGCACTTCACCGTGCACAGAGGTCGCCACGATGCGGCTGTAGAAGTTAGCCAGCGGCAGTTCATCCAGCGCGACCATCGCCAGCCGTTCAGCTTCGTCCGGGTCGCCGTCGTTAATGGCCACCTGAGCGCGCAGCGCGTTGAACTCGCCGTGCAGGGTGGTATCCATTTCGCTTTCCATCTCCTGCTCGGCGCGCGCCAGCAGGGTGTTCACTTCACTGTAGCGGTGCTGGCTCTGCATCAGCCAGGCCTGCAGCAGCACCAGACGCGGGTTCTCCAGCAGGCTTTCCCACGGCAGGGCTTTGAGAGACTCTTCCAGCAGCGTTAGTTCGCTGTGGTTAAACAGGCCCCACGCATGGTTGAGGAGGATATCGCGCAGCATGCTGGCATCACCGGCGGCCAGCGCGTGGTGGATGGCCTCGCTCGGGAAGCCTTGCGCCATCCAGCTTTCGGCAGCGGCGCGGTGGATCTCCGGCAGTTCAACCGCCAGTTCCCACTGACAGCGCTGGCGCAGGAAGCTGCCAAACAGCGGGTGATAGCTAAACCACTCGCCGGGATCGTCCATGCGCGTCAGGAAAAGGCCCTGACGTTCAATCTCTTCGAGCTGCAGCTGACCGTTTTCACAGCCCGTTACGCGCACGATAAGCGCATCGTTCATGGAACGCAGCAGCGAGCTTTTCAGCAGGAAATTACGCGTCGAGGGATCGACGCTGTCCAGCACCTCATCCACCAGATAGTCGGAAAGGTGGCTGGCGTTGATGCCCGCCAGACGCCGCGCAGACTGATGCGCCGGACTGTTGTTTTGTCGGGCAGAGAGCGCGATGAGCTGCAGCGCCGTGGCCCAGCCGGCAACGTCATCACACAGACGGCTGCTCTCGGCGGCCTCAATCGGTGATGTCAGGCGGCAGTCAAAGAATTGTTTCGCTTCCTGGTGGGTAAAGGCCAGCTGCTGGCTGCCCACTTCCAGAAGCTGATCGCGCACGCGCAGGTTGGCAATACCCAACTGCGGCAGGTTGCGTGACAGCACCACTAAAGTCAGGTTTTCCGGCTGATGGCGCAGGAAGAAACGCATCGACTCATGAATCACCGGATTCGTGATGAGATGGTAATCGTCGATCACCACGTAGAGCGGGCGATGCCATTCGGCCAGTTCGATAAACAGCTGAGAGAAAAGAGAGGACAGGCTGGCGTACTGGCGCTTTTGCACCATCACCTCACTGGCGACGCAGTGTCCATGGGTGGCTTGCTGTATGGCGGCAATCAGATAGCTGGCAAAACGCTCCTGCTGGTTATCGCCCTCGTCGAGGGAGTACCAGCCAAGATCGCTTTTACCCGCGGCCCATTGCGAAATGAGCGTTGTTTTTCCATAGCCTGCAGGGCTCGTAACCAGCGCCAGTCGGAAATTATGCGCGCCGGAAAGTTTAGCCAACAGACGCTCGCGGACCACTGTATGGTCAAGACGAACCGGGCGACTTAATTTAGACGGAATCAACATAGGTTTCACTTCACTGTGGGGAACGAGAGATTTTATTTTTTTTGCGCTTCGTAATTAATACGATATAAGGTCGAACAGAAAGAGAACTATTGCAAGTTATGTCTGGGTTTTGTGGTTCTGAATTTGCACTCTGTCACAAAACATTCAGGCAAATGTTGGAACTTTCTCGAAAGGGCCGTAACGCCGCGTCACTGCTGGCTTGTCTGTATACATTGCCGCTGCGCTGAAACTGGTTTCAGAAAGGTATAGTGACGTCGAATTTAATAAAGTGCGGGTAAAGTTGAGGGAGAGAAATAGTCTCCGGAGATGTAACCCGATGACTAAATTATTATTCTACGTAAGTAATCATTTCAGAACGGATTAATTTCACCCGAAACTGCATTTCATTTCTTTGACATTCTCTCCGGTTACTTTTTTATCTTCCGGGCACACTCGAACTATGCTCTGAGAGTGGCCTCGATCACACTTTTATGCTCATCCCGCTACTCCTCCCTGTCTAATCCCCCACAGGAGGAGGAAGAGGGGAAATGAGCCAGGCACACTAGCGCCAACTTGTGTTTTCTTTCTAAAGGATGCCGATCCCCTATGTCACAGCCTACCTTCAACAAAGCTCAATTCCAGGCTGCCCTGACGCGTCAGTGGCAGCGTTTTGGCCTTCATGCTGCAAACGAGATGACGCCTCACCAGTGGTGGCAGGCAGTGAGCGGTGCGCTCGCAGAACAGCTGGATGCTCAGCCTTTGGCAAAGCCGGTGAAGAACCAGCGCCATGTAAACTACATTTCAATGGAATTCCTGATTGGCCGCCTGACGGGCAACAACCTGTTGAACCTCGGCTGGTATCAGGACGTTGGTGACGTCCTTAAAGAACACGACATTAACCTGACTGACCTGCTGGAAGAAGAGATTGACCCGGCGCTGGGCAACGGCGGTCTGGGACGTCTGGCGGCCTGTTTCCTCGACTCCATGGCGACCGTCGGCCAGTCGGCGATTGGCTATGGCCTGAACTATCAGTATGGCTTGTTCCGTCAGTCGTTTGCCGATGGCCATCAGATGGAAGCGCCGGACGACTGGCATCGCAATACCTATCCGTGGTTCCGCCACAACGCGCAGCTGGATGTGCAGGTCGGCATTGGCGGGAAAGTGACAAAGCAGGGGCTCTGGGAACCGGCGTTCACCATTACCGGTGAAGCCTGGGATCTGCCGGTGCTTGGCTACCGTAACGGCGTGGCGCAGCCGCTGCGTCTGTGGCAGGCGAAGCACGCGCATCCGTTTAACCTGACCAAATTCAACGACGGCGATTTCCTTCGCGCCGAGCAGCAGGGCATCGACGCCGAGAAGCTGACCAAAGTCCTCTACCCGAACGACAACCACCTGGCCGGTAAAAAGCTGCGCCTGATGCAGCAGTACTTCCAGTGCGCCTGCTCCGTGGCGGACATTCTGCGTCGCCATCATCTGGCGGGCCGCAAGCTGGCGCAGCTGCCGGACTTCGAAGTGATTCAGCTCAACGACACGCACCCGACGATTGCGATCCCGGAACTGCTGCGCGTGCTGATCGACGAGCACCAGCTGAGCTGGGATGACGCCTGGGCCATCACCAGCCGTACCTTTGCCTACACCAACCACACCCTGATGCCAGAAGCGCTCGAGTGCTGGGATGAGAAGCTGGTGAAAACGCTGCTGCCGCGCCACATGCAGATCATCAACAAGATTAACGACCAGTTTAAAAACCTGGTGGATAAAACCTGGCCAGGCAACAAAGCGGTCTGGGCGAAGCTGGCGGTTGTGCATGACAAACAGGTGCGCATGGCGAACATGTGCGTGGTCAGCGGCTTTGCGGTGAACGGCGTGGCGGCGCTGCACTCGGATCTGGTGGTCAAAGATCTCTTCCCGGAATACCACCAGCTGTGGCCGACCAAATTCCACAACGTGACCAACGGCATCACGCCGCGTCGCTGGATCAAGCGGTGCAACCCGCTGCTGGCCGGTCTGCTGGATAAGACCCTGAAGAAAGAGTGGGCCAACGATCTGGACCAGCTCATCAACCTGGAAAAACAGGCTGACGACGCGAAATTCCGGCGAGCAGTATCGCGCGATCAAGCTGGAGAACAAGGTTCGCCTGGCGGAGTTTGTGAAAGTGCGTACCGGGATTGAGATCAACCCGAATGCCATTTTCGATATCCAGATCAAACGTCTGCACGAGTACAAACGCCAGCACCTGAACCTGCTGCACATTCTGGCGCTGTACAAAGAGATCCGCGAGAACCCGCAGGCCGACCGCGTGCCGCGCGTGTTCCTGTTCGGTGCGAAAGCGGCGCCGGGCTATTACCTGGCGAAAAAACATTATCCTCGCCATCAATAAAGTGGCGGCGGCGATCAACAGCGATCCGAAAGTGGGCGACAAGCTGAAGGTGGTGTTCCTGCCGGATTACTGCGTCTCGGCGGCTGAAATGCTGATCCCGGCGGCGGATATTTCCGAGCAGATCTCGACGGCAGGTAAAGAAGCGTCCGGTACCGGCAACATGAAGCTGGCGCTGAACGGCGCGCTGACCGTCGGTACGCTCGACGGGGCAAACGTCGAAATCGCCGAGAAGGTCGGGGAAGAGAATATCTTTATCTTCGGCCATACCGTGGAAGAGGTGAAGGCCATCAAGGCCAAAGGCTATGACCCGGTGAAATGGCGTAAGAAAGACAAAGTGCTCGACGCGGTGCTGAAGGAGCTGGAAAGCGGTAAATACAGCGACGGCGACAAGCACGCGTTTGACCAGATGCTGCACAGCATGGACAAACACGGCGGTGACCCGTATCTGGTGATGGCGGACTTCACGGCCTATGTAGAAGCGCAAAAGCAGGTCGACGTGCTGTATCGCGACCAGGAAGCCTGGACCCGCGCGTGCATTCTGAACACCGCGCGCTGCGGTATGTTCAGCTCTGACCGTTCAATCCGTGATTATCAGGCCCGTATCTGGCAGGCAAAACGCTAAGGAAGCGCGATGGAGAGTAAACGTCTGGACAGCGCCGCGCAGGCGGCGGGGATCAGCCTCAGTTACATTAATGCGCACGGCAAACCTCAGTCTATTGGCGCCGACACCAAAAGACGTTTGCTGGATGCCATGCACAAAGCCGACGCGAAAGCGTCGGTTGCACCGGTGCCCAACGTGAAGGTATTCACCGCAGGCAAAAAGATGCCGCTGGCGGTGGAGGGGCGCGGCGAGTTTAGCTGGCTGCTTACCACCGAAGAGGGGCATCAGCACAAAGGCCACGCCACCGGCGGCAAAACGTTAAACCTTCCGGCGAAGCTGCCGGAGGGGTATCACACCTTAACGCTCACCCAGGACGATCGTCGTTTCCACTGCCGGGTGATCGTCGCGCCAAAACGCTGCTACGAGCCGCAGGCGTTGCTCGAGGGTAAAAAGCTGTGGGGCGCCTGCGTGCAGCTCTATACGCTGCGCTCCGACAGCAACTGGGGCATCGGTGATTTTGGCGATCTGAAAAAGATGCTGTCGGATGTGGGCGAGCGCGGCGGCGCGTTTATCGGGCTCAACCCGATCCACGCGCTCTATCCGGCCAACCCGGAGAGCGCCAGCCCGTACAGCCCGTCGTCCCGTCGCTGGCTGAACGTGATTTATATCGACGTTAACGCGTTAGATGACTTCAAAAACAGCAAAGAGGCGCAGGCGTGGTGGAAACTCAGCACCACGCAGCAGGCCCTGAAGCAGGCGCGCGACGCGGAGTGGGTGGACTATTCCACCGTCACGGCGCTGAAAATGGCCGCGCTGCGTCTGGCGTGGAAAGGCTTTTCGCAGCGCGATGACGAGCAGATGGCCGCGTTCCGCCAGTTTGTGACGCAGGAGGGCGAGAGCCTGTACTGGCAGGCGGCGTTTGATACACTGCACGCGTATCAGGTGAAGGAGGACGAAATGCGCTGGGGCTGGCCGGTCTGGCCGGAAGCGTATCAGTCCGTCGACACGCCTGAAGTAAAAGCGTTCTGTAAAAAATATGCCGATGAAGTGGACTTCTACCTGTGGCTGCAGTGGCTGGCGTACAGCCAGTTTGCCGCCTGCTGGCAGGTGAGCCAGGGCTATAAGATGCCGATCGGCCTGTATCGCGATCTGGCCGTCGGCGTGGCAGAGGGCGGCGCGGAAACCTGGTGCGACCGTGAGCTTTACTGTCTGAAAGCTTCCGTCGGCGCGCCGCCGGATATTCTTGGTCCGCTCGGTCAGAACTGGGGATTACCGCCGATGGATCCGCACGTCATGGCGTCGCGCGCCTACGAGCCGTTCATCGACCTGCTGCGCGCGAACATGCAGAACTGCGGCGCGCTGCGTATCGACCACGTGATGTCCGTGCTGCGTCTGTGGTGGATCCCGTACGGTGAAACGGCCGATCACGGGGCGTACGTGCAGTATCCGGTTGACGATCTGCTGTCGATCCTGGCCCTGGAAAGTAAACGCCACCAGTGCATGGTGATCGGTGAAGATCTCGGTACCGTGCCGGTGGAAATTGTCAGCAAGCTCCGCGACAGCGGCGTCTACTCCTATAAAGTGCTCTATTTTGAAAACGACCATGAGAAAACCTTCCGCGCGCCGAAAGCGTACCCTGAACAGTCAATGGCAGTCGCGACGACGCATGACCTTCCTACGCTTCGTGGCTATTGGGAAAGCGGCGATCTGACGCTCGGCAAAACGCTGGGACTGTATCCAGATGAAGAGGTTTTGCGCGGCCTGTATCAGGATCGCGAGCTCTCCAAACAGGGGCTGCTGGATGCGCTGCACAAGCAGGGCTGTCTGCCGAAACGTGCCGGACATAAGGCGTCATTGATGTCGATGACCGCTACCCTCAATCGCGGCTTGCAGCGCTATATTGCCGACAGCAACAGCGCCCTGCTGGGCCTGCAGCCGGAAGACTGGATTGATATGGCGGAGCCGGTGAACATTCCGGGCACCAGCTATCAGTACAAGAACTGGCGTCGCAAGCTGTCCACATCGCTTGAGAAGATGTTTGCCGATGACGGGGTGAACAAGCTGATTAAGGATTTGGACAAACGCAGAAGGGCGGTGGGCAAGAAGCGGTAGTTTCACCCTAACCCTCTCCCAGAGGGAGAGGAAATAGAATGTAGGCCGGGTAAGCGTCAGCGCTACCCGGCTTTTTTACATCAAACCACCATATTCAACAGCAGTACCCCGACCAGACCGCACACCGAAATAATGGTTTCCAGCGCGGACCAGGACTTGATGGTTTCACCGATCGTCAGGTTGAAGTACTCCTTGAACAGCCAGAAGCCAGGGTCGTTAACGTGAGAGAAAATCACGCTACCGGAACCGACGGCGATAACCATCAGTTCAGGGCTAACACCCGTGGTCGCAATCAGCGGGGCAACGATACCGCCCGCGGTGATCGCTGCAACGGTCGCAGAACCCAGCGCAATACGCAGAACCGCGGCAATAGACCAGGCCATCAGGAGCGGCGATACGTTGGTTTCATGCATCATGGCAGCGATGTATTTGTCCACGCCGCTGTCGACCAGAACCTGCTTGAATGCACCGCCACCGCCGATGATCAGAAGCATCATGGCAATGATTTTGATGGAAGAGGTCAGCGTGTCGTTGATCTGATCCATAGAACGGCCGCGGTTCAGGCCGAAGGTGAACATCGCGATCAGCACCGCAATCAGCGTTGCCATGACCGGGTCACCGAGGAATTCCGCAACGGACAGGAACGGATGACCTTTCGGCAGAATCATCTCCGCCACGGCACGCATCGCCATCAGGATCACCGGTACCAGAGAGGTCCAGACGCTGACGCCAAAGCCCGGCATCTCTTCTTCGGTGAAGGTTTTGGCGCTGTACAGACCTTCCGAATCGGCTTATCAATGCCTTTCAGGAAGCGGGCATAAACCGGGCCCGCCAGAATCACGGTTGGGATCGCCAGAATCGTACCGAACAGCAGGGTTTTACCCATATCCGCGTGGAAAATGGTTGCGATAGCGGTTGGACCCGGGTGCGGCGGCAGGAAGCCGTGAGTCACGGACAGCGCCGCAGCCATTGGCACACCGACATACAGCAGCGGGATGTTTGCCGCAGCCGCGATGGTGAACACCAGCGGCAGCATCAGCACGAAGCCCACTTCATAGAACAGCGCGAAGCCGACGGTAAAACCGGTTAATACCACCGCCCACTGGATGTTCTTCTTGCCAAATTTGGCAATCAGCGTGGTGGCGATACGCTGGGCGCCCCCGCAGTCTGCCAGCATTTTACCGAGCATGGCGCCGAAGCCCATGATCAGCGCCAGGCTGCCGAGCGTGCCGCCGACGCCGGCTTTGATGGAACTGATAACTTTAACCAGCGGCATACCCTGCATCAGACCGACTGCAAGTGCCACCAGAACCAGAGCGATAAATCCGTTCATTTTGAAACGGATCATCAAGAGCAGTAATAACACAACACCGATAGCAACGATGACTAATGGCATGATTTACCTGGCCTTTGAATTGTTATGGGTAACGTCATTGTTTCAACGACAAATTCCGATTGTCCCAACTGGGAACAGAGTGTTAACGGCACTCATACTGATGCCTTCGAAACCATTAAGTTTAGTCGGCTGTTATAAGGATGCTGAGTGCCCACGAGAATGATACGGGTAACATGGCGCGATTGAGAATCACCCTGGGAGGCTAAATTTGAATTATGAGACGCAGGTCAACATATGGGAGGTAAACGCAAAACGGTAACCATGAGGTTACCGTTTTTAATGTTTTCCACCCTCTCCCGTGGGAGAGGGCCGGGGGTGAGGGCAATCAGACCTCACTATTTCTGTAGGCCCGGTAAGCGCAGCGCCACCGGGCGATACAGACGGATACTGAATTAGTAGTAAGAGTGCTCGCCGCGCTGGTGCTCGGTCAGGTCACGCACGCCTTTCAGTTCCGGGAACTCGTTCAGCAGCTGCTTCTCGATCCCTTCTTTCAGCGTTACATCGACCATTGAGCAGCCGTTACAGCCGCCGCCAAACTGCAGAATGGCAAAACCTTCGTCGGTGATTTCCATCAGGGAAACACGACCGCCGTGGCCCGCCAGCTGTGGGTTGATCTGGGATTGCAGCAGATACTCAACGCGCTCCATCAGCGGGGCATCGTCAGACACTTTACGCATTTTCGCGTTCGGCGCTTTCAGGGTCAGCTGAGAACCCAGCTGATCGGTGACGAAGTCGATCTCCGCATCTTCAAGATACGGTGCGCTCAGCTCATCAACGTAGGCGGTGAGCTGTTCAAATTTAAGGGCAGTGTCAGTCGCTTCCACAGCGTCCGGAGGACAATAAGAAACACCACATTCTGCATTCGGAGTGCCTGGATTAATCACAAACACGCGGATCTGCGTCCCTTCTTCCTGATTTGCCAGCAGTTTGGCAAAGTGCGCTTGTGCAGAATCGGAAATACGGATCATAGCTTTGGCCTAATAGTTGACTAAATTACCTGGGTATAATCATACGCCCATTGAAGAAGGGCTACAAGGTACGGCACAGACACCATACCTGAACCGACGCGGCGCCGCTTCGCAAAAGCAGTCGGGAAAGTTCAGCAACGGTACTGCCCGTGGTGACGACATCATCCACAATCGCGATATGGAGACCGTCGACCGGCAATTCAAGGCGAAAGGCATTTTTGAGGTTTCTTTTGCGAAGCCGGGCGCTGAGCTGATGCTGGATGGCGGTGGCATGAACGCGTGTCAGCGCGCGGGCCTCATACCGGCAGCCGAGCCACCGTGCGAGGGGACGGCAGAGCAGGTCACTCTGGTTATAGCCGCGCCGCCAGTGCCGACGTCGGTATAAAGGGACATTCACCACCATGTCAATTTTCGGCAGTGCCCGGTGACGTCGCGCCTGCAAAACCGCCAGCAACAGCAGGCGGGCAAGGGGCTGTGCCAGCGAGCTCTGCCGGAAAACTTCAGCGCGTGGATCAGCCTGTTCAGCGGCGGAACATAATCATCCACTGCCACCAGCGCGCTCCACGGCGGGGATTTTTTCAGGCAGCGGCCACAGGGCAACGAGGGGTTCGTGGCCGGTAAACCACATTGTGGA
Organism: Allium fistulosum; assembly: GCA_030737815.1. Classification (NCBI taxonomy): domain Eukaryota; kingdom Viridiplantae; phylum Streptophyta; class Magnoliopsida; order Asparagales; family Amaryllidaceae; genus Allium; species Allium fistulosum. The sequence goes on along the minus strand of JASFAW010000009.1, from coordinate 51,246,591 downwards.
CAGATCCCGATACGCCATTGCAGCGATCGCGTGCAGACGGAGCAGACGCCCCACCCGCTGAGCGCCAGCGGCATTTGGCATAGCCAGCACAAGCCGGGTACTGTTAGCATGTGCAACCTCCATGTGAAAAAAAGAGAACAGTAACTGATGAAGACGCTGTGGTGGCAGACCGTAGGGACAGGAAATTGCCATCTTGTGCTGCTGCACGGATGGGGCCTGAATGCGGAGATATGGCATTGCATACGTGAGGAACTTGCCTCGCATTTCACGCTGCATCTGGTGGATTTACCCGGCTTTGGCCGCAGCCGCGGGTATGGCGCGTTGTCGCTTGATGAAATGGCGCAGCAGGTTCTGGACGCTGCGCCGCAAAACGCTGTCTGGCTGGGCTGGAGCCTGGGCGGGCTGGTGGCGAGCCAGATTGCGCTGTCGCAGCCTGAACGCGTAAAAGCGCTGGTGACGGTGGCGTCATCGCCCTGTTTTAGCGCGCAGGAAGAGTGGCCGGGGATCAAGCCTGACGTGCTGGCGGGCTTCCAGCAGCAGCTGAGCGAAGATTTCCAGCGGACCGTAGAGCGGTTCCTGGCATTGCAGACAATGGGCACTGACACCGCGCGTAAGGATGCCCGAACGCTGAAGCAGACCGTGCTTTCGCTGCCGATGCCGGAGGTTGAGGTGCTAAACGGCGGACTTGAGCTCCTGAAAACGGTTGACCTGCGCGAGCCGCTGGCCGCGCTGACGGTGCCGCACCTGCGTATCTACGGTTATCTCGACGGGATTGTGCCGCGCAAAGTGGTTCCGCTGCTGGATTCACTCTGGCCGGAGAGTGAATCGCAGATTATTGCCAAAGCCGCACATGCCCCGTTTATCTCTCATCCGACGGAATTTTGTTCAGCGCTGATTGCGTTAAGTCAACGTTTCGACTGATTATTTTCTATCCTGCCTGGAAAAAGTAACACACCGCAACCATACTCCAGATGTCGTTGCGGTTGTTCTGCCTACGATAATCAAAACAACAATCCTATGGAGAGTCAGGCTATGAAACTTGTTACAGGTATTGTCACTTCTCTGGTTATTGGGTCACTGTCATTTGGCGTCTTTGCGGCAAAAGAGCTGGAAAAAGATAAAGTTGCCGGCATGAATTTGACGAAAATTGGTGAGATTTCTACGTCTGACACCACCCGCGCCGATGGACGCGAGAAAAGAGCTGTCGAAGAAAGCGGATGAGCTGGGCGGAACGTACTACGTCGTCACCAGCGCAGAAAAACAGACCAAAAACGTACGCGCAACGGCGGACGTCTACAAGTAATACGATAAAGCCGGGCAGCGATGCCCGGCTTTGTTAACGCAGCGTCCACCACTCCCTGAGGCAGGCCTTTCCTTCCGGACAGCTTTTACAACTGCCGGAGAGACAACCGTCCGCTTCTTCCTGAATCCGCACGGCTTTCCCCATGGCTTCCAGTCTTTCCAGCATGGCATCGATCATCGGCTGCGGCGTATGCAGGCTGAGGCTCAGCTGTTTCGCCTCCATTCGCCCTTGCAGTGCCAGCAGGTCACGAACCTGAATCAACGATGCCATGCTTTACTCCTTAGTGACAGTCGCCCGCCGGGCTGCTGCAGCAGGTCGCGGCGGTTTTACGGTTTGCCAGCAGGTCGATGTCGACGCGGCTGCGCGCACGCCGCAGTAAACCGAGCACTATCACGTTAAACAGCACAACCGCGAGAATGCAGACCAGGCTGTAGCGCGGATGCTGGCTGAAATTAACGGTTTGATAAAAGAGCGTCGACAGCGAGTACGCAATGTTTAACCCCCACAGGATGGAGAAGCCCATCCAGCCGCGGCTGGACTCGCGGGCAATCGCCCCCATCACGGAGATGCACGGAATGTAGAGCAGAACAAAGATGAGGTAGCTGTAGGCCGCGGACGCGCTGCCAAATTTCTCGCCCATCACGCCCATGGCACCTGTTGCCATTTCGCCGTCGCCTTTGCTGGCCTCAATAGGGTTCGCCAGCACGCTCAGGCTGAAGGTGTCTTTCAGGCTCTGCCAGGTTTCCTCTACGGCACCCAGCAGTTCATGACCGAGATGAAACTCTGCCGGATTAAATTCCTGTTCCTGAATGTTCTCTGCGGTGTAAAGCGTGTTCAGGGTGCCCACAACCACCTCTTTCGCCATCGCACCGGTGAACAGCCCGACGGTTGCCTGCCAGTTATCCTCATGCACGCCAATCGGTTTGAAGACCGGCGTGATGACGCGGCTGACGGAGGCGAGGGCAGAGTCGTTGATGTTATCTGCCGCCTGCCCGCTGAGGGTGAAGCTGTTCAGCGCGCTCAGGAAAATGCTGACGATGACAATCACCTTACCGGCGCGCAGCACAAAGCCCTTCAGGCGCTGCCAGGTCTGGATCGCCAGGCTTTTCAGATGCGGCACGTGATACACCGGCAGCTCCATCACAAACGGCGACGCTTCACCGCGCATGATGGTGTGCTTCAGCATTAAACCGGTAAGAATAGCCATCACGATGCCCAGCACATACAGCGAGAAGACCGCCAGCGCGCCCTGCTGACCAAAGAAGGCTGCGGCAAAGACCGCAAAGATGGCCAGACGGGCACCGCAGGACATAAACGGCGCCATCATGATGGTCATCAGACGTTCACGCGGCGCATCCAGGGTGCGTGCGCCCATCACCGACGGTACGTTACAGCCGAAGCCGACAATCAGCGGGACGAAGGATTTACCCGGCAGACCCAGCGCCTGCATCAGACGATCCATCACGAACGCGGCGCGCGCCATGTAGCCGGAATCTTCCAGGAACGAGAGGAACAGATACATCATGCCGATCTGCGGCACCAGAGGCAGAACGGTGTTGATACCGCCGCCGATCCCCTGTGCGAGGAAGATGGTTAACCATTCAGGGAAGTGCAGGGTGTAACCCACCCACTGAATACCGTGCACGAAGACCGCGACGGAACCGGCGTCGAAAATAGGCTGGAGTGCGCCGCCGATGTTAATGGCGAGCAGGAACATCACGTACATGACCAGCAGGAAGATGGGCAAACCGAGGAAGCGGTTAAGCACAACCTTATCCACCGCTGCCGTAAAGCGGCTGGGCTCTGCCGTCAGGGCGTTACTGACAACGTCGCAAATCGAGGCGATGGCCTGGTAACGCGCATCGGCGATGTGCAGCGCCGGGTCGTCCAGCTCGTCGCTAAGACGGGCCACCGTCGCGTCCAGCTTATCAGCCGCATGCCCGGCGTAAGCGCGGCTGTAGATATCCCCTTCCAGCATCTGCAGGCCGAGCCACAGGCGCTGTTTTGCCGGCATGCTTTTGTCCATCTCCTGCGCCAGCACATTGGCTTCGCGCAGGAGAGGCTTCGCGTAATGCACCAGCTCAATGTCATGATTTCCCTGGTGACGGTCAATGGCCAGCTTCAGCGCATCAATACCGCGAGCGCGCGTCGAGACCAGCGGAACGACCGGGCAACCCAGGCGCGCGGAGAGGGCATCGACGTCGATACGAAGCTTTTGTTTCTCCGCAATGTCGAGCATGTTGAGCGCCACGATGCAGGGGATGCCCAGCTCCAGCAGCTGCAGCGTCAGATAAAGGTTACGTTCGAGATTGGAAGCGTCGACCACGTTGATCAGCAGGTCCGCGTCGCCGCCAAGAATATAGTGGCAGGCAATCTGCTCATCGAGCGAGGTTTGCGACGAAATGGTGGTTAAGGAGTAGGTGCCTGGAAGGTCAACCAGCGTCACCTGGTTGTCCGTTGTCGTGAACTGGCCCTCTTTACGCTTCAACCGTCACGCCCGCCCAGTTGCCCACGCGCTGGCGGGCTCCGGTTAGCTGGTTAAAAAGCGTCGTCTTGCCGGAATTAGGATTGCCAATTAAGCCAATAGTTAACTTTTTCATTTTTTTAGACTCACTGAAACCGCTGGCTTGTTATCGGGATAAGGCTTCGACTTCTATTAACGCGAGGTCTTTCTTACGCAGCACCAGATTCACGCGGCGGGTTTCGATATGAACCGGATCGCCCAGCGGCGCCACGCGCACAACCCTGGAATGACGAGCCGGGCAGCATGCCCAGCGACAGCAGCTTTTGCCGATAGGCTGGGCTAATTTCGCGGGTAAAACCGGTAATCTTCCATGCACTGTCTGGAGTGAATTGCATAACGCCTGATTCCACGAAAGGTTAAATTATCTACTATGGGATGATAATGAGAATAGTTTTTATCAGCAATATTAAAACTGTGACGGAATGTTGTTTACGGTATTAATTTACGGCCTGTTTGACCTGGCTCAATATTTGCTGAATTGCCTGGAAAACAAAAAGGGGAGTATTTGTTAACGGGGTGATAATTCGTGGTTTAAATATGGCTATGCAATCGGTTTCATATATTTCGATATGAATTTATTCCCCCCATCCATGAGGACGAGGGGGAAAGACCGCACCGTGCGATCCCCTCTCCCCTTTGGGGAGAGGGTTAGGGTGAGGGGCATTGCAACCTTAGCGTTTCTTACCCATCGCTGCCGCCAGCGCATCCATCATCGCGCTGTTGCCTGCAGGCTGAGCATCACGTCCGCGCGGTTTGCCGCTTTTGCGGCCGGGCGCTGCTGCTCGCGGCCACCGCCATTGCCGCCGCGGCGCGCGCTGGTGTCGCCCGGCTGCTCGTCCAGACGCATGGTCAGCGCGATACGCTTGCGCTGCAGATCCACTTCCAGCACTTTGACCTTCACGATGTCACCCGCTTTAACCACGGTGTGCGGGTCTTCAACGAACTTGTCGGCAAGGGAAGAGATATGCACCAGACCGTCCTGATGCACGCCGATATCCACAAACGCGCCAAAGTTGGTGACGTTGGTCACCGCGCCTTCCAGCACCATGCCGGGCAGCAGGTCGTTCATGGTTTCTACGCCGTCAGCAAAGGTCGCCGTTTTGAACTCAGGGCGCGGATCGCGGCCCGGCTTTTCCAGCTCTTTGATGATGTCGGTAACGGTGGGAACACCAAATTTGTCATCGGTGAAATCAACGGCTTTCAGGTTGCGCAGGGCGCTGCTGTCACCCATAAGATCTTTCAGTGCCTGCTGGGTGGCGGCCAGAATGCGCTCCACAACCGGGTACGCTTCCGGGTGAACGGTGGAGGCATCCAGCGGGTTATCGCCGTGGTTGATGCGCAGGAAGCCCGCACACTGCTCAAAGGCTTTTGGCCCCAGACGGCTCACCTTCAGCAGCTGCTGACGGTTCTGGAACTGGCCGTTCTCATCACGCCAGGCGACGATGTTCTGCGCCATCATGCGGGTTAAGCCCGCCACGCGGGTCAGCAGGGGAACGGAAGCGGTATTCAGGTCAACGCCGACGGCGTTTACGCAGTCTTCCACCACCGCATCCAGCTTGCGCGCCAGCTGAGTCTGGCTCACGTCGTGCTGATACTGGCCCACGCCGATGGATTTCGGGTCGATCTTCACCAGCTCCGCCAGCGGATCCTGCAGGCGGCGTGCGATAGAGACCGCACCGCGCAGGGAAACGTCCAGGTCAGGGAACTCCTGGGCCGCCAGCTCGGACGCGGAATAGACGGATGCTCCCGCTTCGCTGACGATCACTTTCTGTGCGTCACTTTCGGGAACTGCTTCTGCACGTCGAGGTAGAAACGCTCGGTTTCGCGTGAGGCCGTACCGTTGCCGATGGCAACCAGCTCGACGTTGTATTTTTCGCACAGCGCCGCCACGACGACGGCCGCTTTCGCTGCCTGGCCGGTGTGCGGATAGATGGTATCGGTCGCCACCAGCTTGCCGGTGCCGTCAACCACAGCGACCTTCACGCCGGTACGCAGACCCGGATCGAGACCCATAGTCGCGCGCAGGCCGGCAGGGGCGGCCATCAGCAGGTCGTGCAGGTTACGGGCGAAGACGTTAATCGCTTCATCTTCGGCGCGCTCGCGCACGGTGCCCATCAGCTCGGTTTCGAGGTGCATCAGCACCTTGATGCGCCAGGTCCAGCTCACTACGCCTTTGCGCCAGCTGTCCGCCGGGGCGTTGTTCAGGCGCAGGCCGAGATGGTCGATAATGATCTGCTCGCAGTGGCTCTCTTTCGGCGGCTCGTCGAACTGCGGGTCGGCGTTGAGGGAGAGCTGGAGCACGCCTTCGTTGCGGCCGCGGAACATCGCCAGCGCGCGGTGTGAAGGGGCGGTAGAAATCGGTTCGTGGTGATCGAAGTAGTCGCGGAATTTCGCGCCTTCTTCCTCTTTACCCGCGACGACGGTAGAGACGATGTGGCATTCTTCCACAGGTAATCACGCACTTTAGCGAGCAGGGCGGCGTCTTCGGCGAAGCGCTCCATCAGAATGTAGCGCGCGCCGTCAAGGGCGGCCTTGGTGTCCGCTACGCCTTTGTCGGCGTCGATAAATTTGGCAGCTTCAGTTTCCGGATCGTGGGACGGCTCGTTCCACAGCAGGTCGGCAAGCGGCTCAAGACCCGCTTCAATCGCAATCTGCCCGCGCGTGCGGCGCTTCGGTTTATACGGCAGATAGAGATCTTCGAGTTCGGTTTTGCTCAGGGTGCCGTTGATGGCGCTTTCAAGCTCGCTGGTCAGCTTGCCCTGTTCGCCGATGGATTTGAGGATCGCCTGACGACGTTCTTCCAGCTCGCGCAGATAGCCCAGACGGGTCTCCAGGTTACGCAGCTGCGTGTCATCCAGACCGCCGGTGACTTCCTTACGATAGCGTGCAATAAACGGCACGGTGTTCCCTTCATCAAGCAGGCGAACGGCAGCTTCTACCTGTTCGGCTCTGGCCTGAATATCACCCGCAATAATGCGGCAGAGCGAATCATTCATCATGGCTTTATCATCTGTTGAGTCGAAAAATCAGGGGATAGTTATACGGGCTGACACGGCAAAATGCCAGCCGGTGAGGGCGCTCTCGGACTATTTTACGTAGACGATCTCATTGACGTACCAGCTGGCTTCACCGGCTGGGGTCTGAACGACGGCCAGATCGCCCACTTCCTTTTTCAGCAGCGCGCGGGCCATCGGGGAGTCGATAGAGATGTAGTCCTTACGACCAAAAATTTCATCGTAGCCGACAATGCGAAAACGCAGAGTGTCGCCATCGTCGTTTTCAATCTCCACCCACGCGCCGAAGAACACTTTGCCCTCCTGCTGCGGGGAGTAATCGACAATTTTGAGATTCTCGAGACACTTCGTCAGGTAGCGAACCCGGCGGTCAATTTCGCGCAGCCGCTTTTTGTTGTACTGGTAGTCAGCGTTTTCGCTGCGAATCGCCCAGGCTTGCCGCCCAGGTCACCTTTTTGGTTACTTCAGGACGCTCTTCGCGCCAGAGGTAATCCATCTCTTTTTTGAGCTTTTCGTACCCTTCGCGGGTGATCAGGGGCGTTTTCATGATAAAGCCTTTGCTGCCTGCCGGTTAACTGTCTTGCGCACAATACGTACCGCACAGTGTAACAGACAGGATTAATAATGATTTATGTGATGAAATGAGCAGATAAGCTGCTGTTAAATATGCTTTGTAACAATTTCGACTAGAATTTATACCAGAATTAACTGGTCGAATACGTGCACTTTTTTAGAATACGCTGTTACAAAGACTATCCGAACCTTTGGGAGTACACACAATGCAAGAGAACTACAAAATTCTGGTCGTGGATGACGACATGCGCCTGCGCGCGCTGCTGGAGCGTTATCTGACCGAGCAGGGCTTCCAGGTTCGTAGCGTCGCGAACGCTGAGCAGATGGACCGTCTGCTGACCCGTGAATCTTTCCACCTGATGGTTCTCGACCTGATGCTGCCTGGCGAAGACGGGCTTTCTATTTGCCGCCGTCTGCGCAGCCAGAGCAACCCGATGCCGATCATCATGGTGACGGCGAAGGGTGAGGAAGTTGACCGTATCGTCGGCCTCGAAATCGGCGCGGATGACTACATTCCAAAACCGTTTAACCCGCGTGAACTGCTGGCGCGTATTCGCGCTGTGCTGCGCCGTCAGGCGAACGAACTGCCTGGTGCACCGTCTCAGGAAGAAGCCGTCATTGCCTTCGGCAAGTTCAAGCTGAACCTCGGCACGCGCGAGATGTTCCGTGAAGACGAGCCAATGCCGCTCACCAGCGGCGAGTTTGCGGTCCTGAAAGCGCTGGTCAGCCACCCGCGTGAACCGCTTTCCCGCGACAAGCTGATGAACCTGGCGCGCGGTCGCGAATACTCCGCAATGGAACGCTCTATTGACGTGCAGATCTCTCGCCTGCGCCGCATGGTGGAAGAAGATCCTGCGCATCCTCGTTATATTCAGACCGTATGGGGTCTGGGCTACGTGTTCGTCCCGGACGGCTCTAAAGCATGAGGCGAATGCGCTTCTCGCCGCGTAGCTCGTTTGCCCGCACCCTGTTGCTGATCGTCACCCTGCTGTTCGTCAGCCTGGTGACGACCTATCTGGTGGTGCTGAACTTTGCGATCCTGCCGAGCCTCCAGCAGTTTAATAAGGTCCTGGCCTACGAAGTCCGTATGCTGATGACCGACAAACTGCAGCTGGAGGACGGCACGCAGCTCGTCGTTCCCCCGGCGTTTCGCCGTGAAATCTACCGTGAGCTGGGCATTTCGCTCTACTCCAACGAAGCGGCGGAAGACGCTGGCCTGCGCTGGGCGCAGCACTACGAATTCCTCAGCCAGCAGATGGCGCAGCAGCTGGGCGGCCCAACGGAAGTGCGCGTTGAGGTCAACAAAAGCTCGCCCGTCGTCTGGCTGAAAACCTGGCTGTCACCCAATATCTGGGTGCGCGTTCCGCTGACCGAAATCCATCAGGGCGACTTCTCGCCGCTGTTCCGCTACACCCTGGCGATTATGCTGCTGGCGATAGGCGGCGCGTGGCTATTTATCCGTATCCAGAACCGACCGCTGGTCGACCTGGAGCACGCTGCGCTGCAGGTCGGTAAAGGAATTATTCCACCTCCGCTGCGCGAGTATGGCGCCTCGGAAGTCCGTTCGGTGACGCGCGCGTTTAACCATATGGCGGCAGGCGTGAAGCAGCTGGCGGACGATCGTACGCTGCTGATGGCGGGCGTAAGCCATGACCTGCGCACGCCGCTAACGCGTATTCGTCTGGCGACGGAGATGATGGGGGAAGAGGACGGTTATCTCGCCGAGTCCATTAACAAGGATATCGAAGAGTGTAACGCCATCATCGAGCAGTTTATCGACTACCTGCGCACCGGGCAGGAGATGCCGATGGAGATGGCGGATCTGAACGCGGTGCTGGGCGAAGTGGTGGCGGCGGAAAGCGGCTACGAGCGCGAGATTGATACCGACCTGCAGGCGGGTGAAATTCAGGTACGCATGCACCCGCTCTCCATCAAACGTGCAGTGGCGAATATGGTGGTCAACGCGGCGCGCTACGGCAATGGCTGGATTAAAGTCAGCAGCGGGTCTGAACTCAACCGCGCCTGGTTCCAGGTGGAAGACGACGGTCCTGGCATCAAGCCCGAGCAGCGTAAGCATCTGTTCCAGCCGTTTGTGCGCGGCGACAGCGCGCGCAGCACTAGCGGTACGGGCTTAGGCCTGGCGATTGTTCAGCGTATCATCGATAACCACAACGGACTGCTGGAGATTGGCACCAGCGAGCGGGGTGGGTTGAGCATTCGCGCCTGGCTGCCGGTACCGGTGACGCGGGGGCAGGTGAAAGAGGGTTAAAAAAAGGGTGGCAATTGCCACCCTTTTTTGTAGGTCGGGTAAGGTGAAGCCGCCACCCGACAAAATGCGGTCTCTGCGGTCTGATGCCCTCACCCCGGCCCTCTCCCACGGGGAGAGGGAGAAGGACTACAGCTTCGGTCCCGCGCTCACCAGCGCAGCACCCGCCGGGGTATCGGTATACTTCTCGAAGTTCTCAATAAACAGCTTCGCCAGCGATTCCGCCTTCTCGCGCCACTGCTCCGGAGAACCGTACGTGTTGCGCGGGTCGAGGATATGCGTATCCACACCCGGCAGCGACGTTGGGATCGCCAGGTCAAACATCGGCAGCGTGAAGGTTTCGGCGTCGTCCAGAGAACCATCCAGAATGGCGTCGATAATGGCGCGGGTATCTTTGATAGAGATACGTTTGCCGGTACCGTTCCAGCCGGTGTTCACCAGGTATGCCTGCGCGCCGGATGCCTGCATGCGTTTCACCAGCACTTCAGCGTACTGCGTCGGGTGCAGCGACAGGAAGGCCGCGCCGAAGCAGGCGGAGAAGGTTGGGGTTGGCTCCGTCACGCCACGCTCGGTACCCGCCAGCCCCGCCAGCTTGGCGGTAAAACCGGAGAGGAAGTGGTACTGCGTCTGGCTGGCCGTCAGGCGAGACACCGGAGGCAGCACGCCGAACGCATCCGCCGTCAGGAAAATGACCTTCGTGGCATGACCCGCTTTTGACACCGGCTTCACGATATTGTCGATGTGGTAGATCGGGTAAGAGACGCGGGTGTTTTCCGTTTTCGACGCATCGTCGAAGTCGATGGAGCCGTCGGCACGCACGGTGACGTTTTCCAGCAGCGCATCGCGACGGAATCGCGTGGAAGATATCCGGCTCGGCCCTCTTCAGACAGACCGAATTGGTCTTCGCGTAGCAGCCGCCTTCAAAGTTGAATACGCCGTCGTCATCCCAGCCGTGTTCGTCATCGCCAATCAGGCGACGTTTTTGGATCGGTGGACAGGGTGGTTTTCCCGGTGCCGGACAGGCCGAAGAATACCGCCACGTCGCCTTTTTCACCGACGTTAGCCGAGCAGTGCATGGAGGCGATGCCCCGCAGCGGCAGCAGAGGTAGTTCATGACCGAGAACATCCCTTTCTTCAATTTCGCCGCCGTACCAGGTACCGCCTATCAGCTGGATACGCTCGGTCAGGTTGAAGGCCACAAAGTTTTCGGAGTTCAGACCCTGCTCTTTCCACTGTGGGTTCGTGCATTTCGCACCGTTCATCACGATGAAATCCGGGGTGAAATCCTGCAGCTCTTCGTCGGTTGGACGAATAAACATGTTTTTCACGAAATGCGCCTGCCAGGGCCACTTCAGTGATAAAAACGCACGGAGAGACGGGTATCGGCGGTTAGCGCCGCAGAAAGCGTCGACAATGAACAGACGCTTGCCGGAAAGTTGATGGGTGACGAGCCCTTTCAGGTGCTGCCAGGTTTCCGGGGAGAGCGGTTTGTTGTCGTTCTTCCCTTTGCCCTTGTCAGCCCACCACAGCGTATCGCGGGTGGTTTCGTCTCGGACGATATACTTATCTTTCGGCGAACGACCGGTAAAAATACCGGTATCGACGGCGATAGCACCAAGATTCGTCAACACACCACGCTCGTATCCTTCCAGTGCTGGATTGAGCTCTTCCTGATACAGCGTATCGTAGTCGGGGTTGTAGACGATTTCCTGGACGTCGTGAATACCATAAGCCTTGAGATCTTGCGGGGTTAAACCAGTAACACGCATATCACTGCTCCTTAGCCAATATGTACTGCCTGAAATTGTAGGGTTTTTCTGAGGTTGTTAACCGCGACGGGGCTCATAGATTTACGCATCTGGACAAAACCCTTACTAACGGAAAACGCTGCGACTCCAGTCACAGCGCAGGCGGATTATCGCAGGAATCGCTTTTTGGTTGGGGAAAATGTTCCGAAAAGGTTAAAGAGTGGTGATTTTATCGAAAGAATGTGAATGTAATCGCATACACGTAAGAAAATTACGTAAGAGTTACATAAGGAAAACGATTCAGCTTGGGGGGAGTTTTTTACCCCTCACCCCGGACCGTACACCCCAAAGGGGAGAGGGGGTTCAAGTTCCCTCTCCTCTTTGGGGAGAGGGTTAGGGAGAGGGGAAAGAGGTTTAGTGAACCTGCGGATCCGCCGGGGAGGCGTTATTGCGGATCTCAGCGATATCCATCGAATTGAACACGTAGTGCGTACCGCAGTAGTCACAGTGCATATCGATTTCGCCGTCTTCCGCCATGATGCTGTCGATCTCTTCATCCGGCAGGGTTTTCAGCGCGCCAGCACAGCGCTCGCGTGAGCAGGTGCACTTAAATTCCACGGATTGCGGGTCGTAAACCGTTACTTCTTCTTCGTGGTACAGACGCCACAGCACCGTCGGTCGCCGACAGGTTGAACAGCTCTTCCGCTTTGATGGTTTCGGTCAGCGTCGCCAGGTGCTCAAAGTCATTGGTCTGTGCGTCCTGCGCAGGCAGAACCTGCAGCAGCATACCGCCCGCAGCAGGCTGACCGTCCACTTCACCGGTGCGGATGAAGAGACGCGTCGGCAGCTGTTCAGAACGCATGAAGTAATCTTCCAGGCAGGCTGCCAGGGTATCGCCTTCCAGACCCACCACACCCTGATAGCGCTCACCTTCCTCAGGGGAGATGGTGATCACCAGGTAGCCATTACCCACCAGCGTTTTGAGGTCTGCATTTTCAGGCACGTCGCCCTGAACGCGCGCCACGCCGCGCATCTGCTGCTGGTTATTGCCGTTGATCACCGCCAGCGTCATCGGGCCGTCGCCCTGCAGCTGCACGGTGATATCACCGGCAAACTTCAGCGTCGCCGTCAGCAGGCTGGTGGCAACCAGCAGTTCGCCAACAGGGTCTTCACCGGCAGCGGGTAGTTGTGGTTTTCCAGAATCTGTTTCCAGGTTTCGGATACGGTGACCAGCTCGCCGCGCACGGCGAATTGTTCAAACAGATAGCGGTGTAATTGGTCGTGTTGGGCCATTTTCATCTCTCGTGCGGGTGAGGTTAATCAGTCTCACCGTGTTTTAAATTTCATCAGATCGCGACGCTCTTTTTTATCCGGTCGCCGGTCCGGGTGGGGCATCGTCAGCGCGTTCATTTTGCGCGCCAGCGCGGTCTTCTCGCGCTTTTCAATGCTCTCCGCCGTCTCTTCATAAAGCAGTACGGCTTCCGCTGCAGGTCGACGCTGTTCGGTAATGGCTTTAATCACCACCGTACGTTCATCGTTGCCCTGCCGCAGCGTTAAGGTGGCATTCAGCTCAACCAGCTTGCTTGGTTTGCTGCGCTGGCCGTTGTAATGCACTTTTCCGCCGTCAACCATCTCGCGGGCGAGGGCGCGAGTTTTATAAAAACGCGCTGCCCACAGCCATTTATCCAGTCTTACCCCGTCAGAGGGTTTTTCTTTCATGGCGTCTCCTTCACGATCAGTGAGGGGATCATCTGGCGATAGTCGTTCAGTCCAGGGTGGCGCAGATAGCTTTTTTCAGCCAGGCCAGAGTCAGGATTGGTCACGCCCAGACAGTAGCGAATGCCAAACCTTGCGCGGAATCCAGAATGGGCTCGCTGTCATCAATGAACAACGTACGTTCTGGCTGCAAACCCGTCTCTTCCCTTACCGCATGCCACAACCGCTGATCCTCTTTCGGATAACCAAATGTGTGGGTGGAAAGTAATAAATCAAGGTGCGACGCCAGACCGGTATGCTCCAGCTTCACCGCCAGATTATGTGGATGCGCGTTGGTCAGCAAAAATACGGCGCTTGCCGCTTGCTTTCAGCGCATCCAGAAAGGGCACGGTATCCTCGCGCAGAACGGCGCGCGGCCCCTGGGCGGTGGTCATGGCACAAATATCCAAACCGAGGCGCTCGCTCCAGTAGTCAAGACAGTACCAGTTTAGCGTATGTTGCACCGCACTATATTGCGAACGAATGAATGCCTGCGCTTCTGCCGGGGAGATCCCCTGCTGCTCGCCATAGGTTTCAGGAACCAGCGTTTGCCAGAAATAGTTATCAAAGGCGAGATCGAGCAGCGTGCCGTCCATATCCAGCAGAACGGTATCTACCTCCTGCCAGGCGATATCAAGATGCATTAGGGGGGAACTCCAGCCAGAAGAAACGTGCGCGACAGGGTAGCACATCTTGTCGCGCAACGACGTTATCAGATCAGGCTCTCAGACGAGGGGATCAGCTTTGGATTGAGGCAGTTTTCATAATACTGCTGAATGTCTGCAAGCCGGGTGCGCGAGCGCTGGTAGCGGCGCAGGGCCATAAAGCCGTTCCAGAAAATGGCGATCAGCATCGCGGTCATCAGCAAAGAGGTGCCGATGTAACGCCACAAGCCTGCGCTATCCGGCATCCGGTGCAGGCCGATATGGCGAGTGCCGTTGGCGTCGGTATAAATACTCGTGACAATCCCTTCGGCGCTGAACGGCGTTTGCATCAGCATCTGCGCCAGGCGCTGGAACTGGCTCCACTGCTCCTGCGCCGGGTAGTCATAAAGCGCAACCTGCGGGTAGGGTTGATTCGACCAGGTCGCTGCCTTCATCGCTTGCTATCACAAAGCCACCCGGCGCCGGGCTGTTCAGCGCCTGAGCCGCGCGGGTGGTCTCGCGCCATCATGAACGGCGACGTCGAGGTGGCGACCAGGTTATCCAGCGATTCCGCGCTCACCGGACGCAGCAGCACGTTAACGCCATCCAGTCGTCCCGCTTCGGCGCGTTTTACCAGCGAGTCCCAGTCTTTGCTGTTCCCCCAGGTTTACCAGGGCGTTTTTAAGGCGTATGCACTCATCCTGAGAGGAGCATAAATCCTGCGTTTTCAGGACGATGTCACCAAAATCATCCAGCAGAACCATGCCTGATTTCTGAATGGCCGAGCGCAGCGCGGGGCTGACGCGCGAATCATCGTCCGGTTTCGGGTGCAGCTGGCGGTTAACCGTCTGGGTGAGAGCCGTGGCCTTATTCACCACTTCGGATTCCGGCAGCGGCAGCGGCGGCGCGTCGTTCCAGATAATTTGCGAACAGTCGAACGGCATGAACGGCGAGCTCTGACGCGTGTTCCACGCCCCCGGGGTGTGAATATTACACATCCCGGTTCCCTTCAGGCGCAGCGTGTCCCCCACGCGTACACCGGCTTCATCCAGTTTGTTGACGCTTGTCGCTTCAATGGTTTGCGCCCCTTTGATCCACGACAGGGTGAATTTAATGGGCATATCCAGCGGCACGAAAAGCAGCAGCATGGCTAAGACCAGCGCGGCGCCGCCGGCAATGACCGTACTGCGTACGCCAGTGCTGAAGCGGGAAATTTTTCACTACATCATGCAGGGATAAGAAGCGCCCCTGGCGCACAACGTGGCGGTCAAGGTAGATATCAATATCGGTTTTCTGCCCTAAATCCTGTGCGATCCACGGCTGCCAGTGGCGCGGGTAGATCAGGTCGATAATACCGAGCGAGATATTGTTGAGATGCTCCTGATCGTTTTCACCGAACAGGCCCCAGCGCTTTGGCGTCCCGCGCAGGCAGTGGATTCTCGCGCAACGAGGTTTTAGCCGGTGGAGCAAAGAGACCCCAAAGCCCGCCGGCCAGCAGCAGCACCACCGCGCCGCCAGCCAGCCAGGGGACAAACACATCCGGCGTCAGCAGGCAGATAAAAAAAGAGCAGGAAGGCAGCAACGATCAGAATGGCTTCACGGATGCCGTCCGGGCGGCTCAGGGCGTACTCTTCATGCGTTTCCTGGCGAATGTTCAGCAGTTCGATCTGCTCTGTCTCTTCGCCACGAATGGACGCCTGCGTTGAACTCGGCGCGCTCCAGCGCAAAACGCGGGGCTTCCTGAAGGTATTCATTCAGCGTATGGCCGTTAAGCGTGATTACCAGAGGCAACGAATCGGTGTGAATCAGCTCAACGCTGTTTTCGTCATTAATGTATTGCTCCCAGGACGGGGGGCAGATGCACTTCGACGGAATCAAGGTAATAGCGCCATTTGTTGGGGTCATCAGTGGTGATGCCATAGCGCGTGATGGAGCGCGTCACGCACAGCACGGTATCACTTTGCGCATTCAGCTTTAGCGCGACGGGCGCAGCGGTGGCTCCCGTTGGCCCAGGCGTTAACTGAGTACGGTTCAGGATTTCGAGATAGTTTTCAACCGCATCGCGCTCGTCCTGCGTGAGTTTACGCGTGCTCGCACCCGCAAATGCGTTTAAAAAAGGCAGACGATAACGGCGCTGTACGCGGCGCCTGTACAACCACCCTGCAACCAACGCGCCGGCCAGCATAGCAGCGAGAACAATCAAAATGGTGCTCATGCTTTCCCCATCTTACTTATCTTCTTACAGGTGTAGTCAGTAGCACCTTTACATTGAATGAGAGTCTGTGGCTGGCTATCGGCAAGTATGGAGTCGAACTTGAGCATTCTGAAGCGCATCCCAGTGACCGGTGATGATGTTATGGCGCGATATCAGCAAATTCCTGGAAACATTTCAACCTCTTGACATTTGTTTTGAATTGAGGATTGATCCCTGATACGTTGCATAAATGTAAATAAGAACGATTGACATTGCCGAAACCGTGCGGCATATCGCACAATAACGCCAGTTCTCACTGCTAAGACCCATCAAGATGAGCAAACCATTACAAAAACCCACCATTCTGAATGTTGAAACTGTCGCCAAATCGCGCCTGTTTAATGTCGAAAGTGTGGACCTGGAGTTCAGCAACGGTGTGCGTCGCGTTTATGAACGTATGCGCCCCTCTTCGCGCGAAGCGGTGATGATTGTTCCCATTGTCGACGATCATCTGATTTTGATCCGCGAATACGCTGTGGGAACGGAATCTTACGAGCTTGGGTTCTCGAAAGGGCTTATCGACCCGGGTGAAACCGTCTTTGAAGCGCAAACCGCGAGCTGAAAGAAGAGGTCGGCTTCGGTGCGAATGAGCTTTCATTCCTGAAAAAGCTGAGCATGGCGCCGTCCTATTTTTCCAGCAAAATGAATATCGTGGTGGCTGAAGACCTCTATCCTGAATCGCTGGAAGGGGATGAACCGGAGCCGCTGCCGCAGGTTCGCTGGCCGTTAGCGCACCTGATGGATCTGCTTGAAGACCCTGACTTTAATGAGGCTCGCAACGTGAGCGCGCTGTTCCTGGTACGGGAGTGGTTGAAGGGCAGGGGCGGCTGTAATGGCCTGATGCCCCATCCCAACCCTCTCCCACGGGAAGAGGGAGCAAACACAAAAACGGCAACCAGAGGTTGCCGTTTTGCTTTGTTGTCAGAACAGCTCGTGCGTCTCGCCGTTATCAATAATCTCTGTCCCCACCTCGTGCACCGCCTGCGTGGTTGGCTGCGTGCCCTCGATGAAATACTCTTCGCGACTATTACCGCCGTTGGCGAGCTGACCGGTGCTGCGGTCGATATTAACCGTCACCACGCCTGGCGGTGGCGTTAACGGCTGCTCCGGCACGCCTTCAAGAACGGACTTCATGTAGGCGTCCCAGGCCGGCTGCGCGCTCTTCGCTCCGCCTTCGTAGCCGGAAATCTGATCCTTAATCGCGCCGGAGGCCGTTGTACGACCTAAGTCACGGCGGTGATCGTCGAAACCGATCCAGACCGACGTCACCACGCCGGGCCGTAGCCGGAGAACCAGGCATCTTTCGAGCTGTTGGTTGTCCCCGTTTTACCGCCGATATCATGGCGCTGCAAATCGCGCCCTGCGCGCCAGCCTGTGCCCTGCCAGCCCGGTTCACCGAAGATGTTGGTGTTCAGCGCGCTTTTGATCAGGAACGACAGCGGCGTGTTAATCACGTGCGGGGCATACTCCGGCGCGCCGGTCTGTGCCACCAGCGACTGGTTAGCCTGCTCGAGCTGCGGCTGCGGCACGACGCCGTTCTGCTGCTCCTGAGACACGGCAGGGTCTTCCATGTCCTTATTCTCAAGCACCTCGGATTTCGGCGTATTGCCATAAATCACCGGAATATCGCAGTCAGGGCAGGCAATTTTCGGCTTCGCTTCGAACAGCACGCCGCCCTGGTCGTTCTCGATCTTGCTGATGAAGTACGGGTCAATCAGGAAGCCGCCGTTGGCCATCACCGAGTACCCGCGTGCGACCTGAAGCGGCGTAAACGAGGCGGAGCCTAACGCCAGCGACTCGGTGCGAACGATGTTCTGCGCCGGGAAACCGAAGCGCTGCAGATACTCTGCGGCATAGTCGACGCCCATTGCGCGCATGGCGCGCACCATCACCACGTTTTTTCGACTGTCCCAGGCCCTGACGGAGACGAATTGGGCCGGCATACTCCGCAGGGGAGTTCTTCGGCTGCCAGTCGGAACCGGCACCGGCATCCCAGCGGGAGATTGGCACGTCGTTAAGGATGCTGGCGAGGGTCAAGCCCTTATCCATCGCTGCCGTGTAGAGGAACGGTTTGATATTGGAACCGACCTGACGCAGCGCCTGAGTGGCGCGGTTAAATTTGCTCTGGTTGAAATCAAACCCGCCGACCAGGGCCAGGATGGCACCGTTCTGTGGATTGATAGAGACCAGGGCCGAGTTGACGTCCGGCACCTGCGCCAGCCACCAGGATTCGCCTACCTTGCGCACCCAGATTTGCTGCCCGGTCTGGACTGCATCGGTCACTTTACGCGGCGTTGCGCCCTGCAGCGTATCCGAGCGGTAAGGACGCGCCCAGCGGATACCGTCCATACGCAGGGAGACGGACGTACCGTCCGCGAGCGTCGCAACGGCTTCCTGAGGATCGGCCTGCGTGACCACGGCAGGAAGGAGCGGACCATAGGTTGGCAGCGCCTTCAGCGTACTGGTGATTTTTTTACTGTCCCACGCGCTTTCGCCCACTTTCCAGAGCACGTTTGACGGGCCGCGATAGCCGTGACGCATATCGTAGTCCATCACGTTGTTCCGCACCGCTTCCTGAGCCGCCTGCTGGACCTTACGGGTGACGGTGGTGTACACGCGATAGCCATCTTCGTAGGCCTTGTCACCATAGCGATTCACCATCTCCTGGCGAACCATTTCGGTCAGGTAAGGGGACGCGAAGGCGATCTCAGGGGCGTGGTAGTTAGCGTCAATGACATCGTTACGCGCCTGGTCGTACTCGCTCTGGCTGATGTAGCCTTCGCTCAGCATACGTGACAAAACGACGTTACGGCGCGCGGTGGCGCGATCGAGCGAGTAGAGCGGGTTAAAGGTGGACGGCGCTTTCGGCAGACCGGCGATGGTTGCCATTTCGCTTAAGGTGAGCTGCTCAACGGGCTTACCGAAGTACACCTGTGCGGCAGCCCCCACGCCATAGGCGCGGTAGCCCAGGTAGATTTTGTTGAGGTACAGCTCAAGGATTTCGTCTTTGCTCAGCAGCTGCTCAATACGGATCGCGAGGAACACCTCTTTGATCTTGCGTATCAGCGTCTTTTCAGGGCTGAGGAAGAAGTTACGCGCCAGCTGCTGCGTAATGGTACTCGCCCCCTGAGAGGCGTGACCAGAGAACAACGCAATGCTCGCGGCACGGAAAATCCCCACCGGATCGACACCGTGGTGCTCGTAAAAACGGCTGTCCTCCGTGGCGATAAAGGCTTTCACCATCACGGGGGGGATTTGGTTTAAGGTCAGCGGAATACGACGCTTCTCGCCATACTGCGCCATCAGCTCGCCATCGGCGCTATAGACTTGCATCGGGATCTGGAGGCGCACATCGCGAAGCGTGGCGACATCAGGTAGCTGTGGCTCAATATATTTGTATAAACCGTAAATCGAGCCTGCTCCCAGCAGAATGCAAAAGACTGCAAGGATGAATAAATACTTTACGAACTTCACCGGAGATTTCCCATTTGGTTTCACTTGGGCAGTTTCTAAACAATCGCGCGGTAGTATAAAGGCAAGCCTGATTCATTGATATAGCCGTCAACCCGACGGGCGATAAGGAGATCGTGAAGCATGGCTTTCAAAACATGGCAAACGGGCGTTCATATTCAACAGGATAGGGTGCAGATCGTCGCCTTGGCCCGGGATAAGTCGGGCTGGTGCTTGCGCCGCTGGTGGGCGATTCCTCTGGACGAGGGCATCATTCGTGACGGCAAAATTTGTCAGCCAGAACAGCTGGTTGATGCGTTACGCGACTGGCGCAAAACGCTGCCGCACTACCATCGGGTGTTCCTCTCTTTCCCGGCAGCACGCACTCTGCAACGGACGCTCCCCCGCCCGACCGTTGCGCTGCGCGACAGCGAGCAGCTCTCATGGCTTGGCGCGGCGCTCGCGCGCGAACTGGAGATGTCTGCCGATACGCTCTGTTTCGATTACGCGCAGGATACCTTCAGCAATACCTTTCACGTGACCGCCGCGCAAAACAACGAGGTTGATACCCTACTGGCGCTGGCGAAAACGCTGCGTTTGCGGCTGGTGGCCATTACGCCGGATGCCAGCGCGCTGGCGAATCTTCTTCCTGCGGTGGCGCCAGCGACGTGCGTCGCCTGGCGCGACGATCGGCAGTGGCTGTGGGCGATGCGCCACCAGTGGGGACGCCGCTTTACCACAGAAGCCGAAAGCGTGGCCGAGCTGGCGGCGCTGCTGGCGCTTGGTCCGGATGACATCGCGCTGTTTGATAACCGACGTGATCCGTGGGAAATCCTGGAACGCTGCCATGCCCCGCTACCGGACTGCGGCGCTGATTATACCGTTGCGCTGGCGCTGGCCATGAGCGAGGTGCCCGGATGAGCCTCATGAACTTTCTGCCCTGGCGACAGCAGCGGCGCGCACGATGCCTGCGTTTCTGGGGGGCAATGTGTGTCGGCACCGTGCTGTTGATGTTCGCGGTCATTTTCTGCCTGCGGATAAACCCTGTTATGAGGCTGCACGCGCTGCAAACGGAGCTGACGGGAATGCAGACCGTGCAGCACGCGCTTGCCTCCCGGCAGAAACTCGCCTCACAGGCGCAGAAGCCAGCGCAGACACGTCAACAACGCGCATGGCAGCCGGTGCTGGAATCCCTTTCCCGCGCCACTCCTTCACAGGTCTGGCTGACAGAGCTTCGCTATCAGCCTCCTGCTCTGATGTTGACCGGGTATGCCATAACCCTGCCAGCCCTGTCTGCTCTGCGCGATGCGCTGGGCCAAATAGTGGGTTTTACGCCCGGAACGGCGGGTGAGCTTCGGCAGGACAGCCAGGGGCGCTGGATGTTCACCCTCCATCTTAAAAGCGAGGGGTAACGCATGGATACCCTGTTAGAACGCTGGTGCGAAAGCCGTCCCTGGTATCGGGTGCTTTTCTGGTGTCTGGGGAGTCTCCTGGCAGGACTGGCCGCGTGGGGCACCTTGCTCAGACCGCTGGACAGGCAGTGTGCTGAACGACAGCGACAGCTGATTCAGGACGCGAGGACGAACGCGGCGTTATGGCCTGTCGTCAGAAAGGTGCCGTTTCTTACGGAAACAACGGAAATACGCGAGCTGACGCCGTTTTCCCCGCTCGATTTTCAGGGTGATAACGCGACGCTGGTTCACTGGAAGCCGCTGCAGAACGGAGGGGAACTGATGCTGGAGGTGGAGTGGCAGGCTCTCCCGGCGCTTTTTTCCCGGCTGGCGCAGCGGGATGTGCAGATCGCCGCTTTCGCGATTGCCCCACAAGGTACAGCGTTGCGCCTGCTGCTGGAGCTGGAAC
The DNA here is from genome assembly GCA_030737815.1 of Allium fistulosum. NCBI lineage: Eukaryota > Viridiplantae > Streptophyta > Magnoliopsida > Asparagales > Amaryllidaceae > Allium > Allium fistulosum. The sequence continues at coordinate 51,225,200 of JASFAW010000009.1, read as the reverse complement.
ATGCGAAATAGCGCGCGATATTTGCTGGTTTGCTCAGCGCTGCTATTGACCGGCATGCGCGATCCGTTTCGCCCGCCGGACGATCCCTGTGCCATTGGCGAGCTGGCGCAGTGGCGCTATCGCGGCATGGTGGGAGGACAGCAGGCTATCGGCATTTTACAGGATGGGCAAAAGCGCTGGTACCGGCTGAAAACGCATGAACGCTTCCCGGCGGGCTGGACGATAACAGCCATAAATGAAACGGAGCTGGTTGTTAATGTGGGTGACACATGTGAACCAGGAACATGGACGTGGCAACGAGAAGGAACGAATAAGAATGAATTTACGGATAATGCTGTGGCTGCTGGCGTTCAGCCATCCGCTGTGGGCCGCCGCGCCAAAACCGGTCACGCTGGTGGTGGATGACGTGCCTGTAGTCCAGGTGCTGCAGAGCCTGGTTGCACAGGAGAACCGAAATCTGGTGATATCGCCTGACGTCGGCGGCACGCTTTCGCTCAACCTGACGCGGGTCCCCTGGCGTCAAGCGTTACAAACGGTTGTCACCAGCGCTGGCCTCGTTTTGCGAGAGGAGGGCGGCATTTTTTATGTTCATACCGCGGCCTGGCAGCGTGAACAGCAGGAGCGCTCAGAACAGGAGCGAACGCGTCGACAGCTTGAGGCGCCGCTGGTTTCTCACAGCCTCGCTTTCTCCTATGCCGATGCCGGAGAGCTGCAAAAAGACGCTGAAAAACTCCTGAGCCCAAAGGGAAGTTTGTCTCTCGACAAACGCACCAACCGGCTGCTGATTCGCGATAACCAGACGGTGGTGGAAACGCTGCAGCGCTGGGCCGCTCAGATGGATATTCCTGTCGAACAGGTCGAGCTGGCGGCGCATATTGTGACCATTAATGAAAAAAGCCTGCGTGAGCTGGGAGTGAAATGGAATCTCGCCGACGCCGCCGACGCGGGAAAGGTTGGCCAGCTCACCACGCTTGGTAGCGATCTTTCCGTCGCCAGCGCCACCAGCCACGTGGGTTTTAACATCGGACGGATCAATGGTCGGCTGCTGGATCTGGAGCTTTCTGCGCTGGAGCAAAAACAGCAGGTCGATATCATCGCCAGCCCGCGGCTGCTGGCCTCGCATATGCAACCGGCCAGCATCAAGCAGGGGAGTGAAATTCCGTATCAGGTCTCAAGCGGCGAAAGCGGCGCAACCTCCGTTGAGTTTAAAGAGGCGGTATTAGGGATGGAGGTCACGCCGGTGGTCTTACCGGGAGGGCGCGTACGCCTGAAATTGCACATCAGTGAAAATATGCCGGGACAAGTCCTGCAGCAGGCTGACGGCGAAACGCTGGCGATCGACAAACAGGAGATAGAAACCCAGGTGGAGGTAAAAAGTGGAGAAACGCTGGCGTTGGGCGGAATTTTTTCGCAGAAGAACAAAACTGGCAGCGACAGCGTGCCGGGGCTGGGGAAAATCCCCTGGCTTGGGCAGCTTTTTCGCCACGATGGGAAGGATAATGAACGGCGCGAGCTAGTGGTGTTTATTACACCACGTCTGGTCGGTATTCGCTGACGGGTAACGATCCCCGCAATGATTTTGCATTCAGTTTGTTGCAGATGTTTGACGTGGGGCATGAATTAGCATACAAGGAGTACCGATTTGAGTTGGACTTACGTCTTATTACCTTATGCGCCCGGCGCGGTGATTTAATCAGTTGCCAAACAAGCCGGAGTATTGAGATAATTTTTAGTCTGACTCTCGCTCTATTGCATATGAGGTTTCAGTTCATGTCCTGCTACGCTGGGTGTCTGCGAAGCGGGAATTACCATTAACGAATAGTCTTAGTAGTACCGATAAAATGGCAGAGAAACGCAATATCTTTCTGGTTGGGCCTATGGGTGCCGGCAAAAGCACTATTGGGCGTCAGTTAGCTCAACAACTCAATATGGAATTTTACGATTCTGATCAAGAGATTGAGAAACGAACCGGAGCTGATGTGGGCTGGGTTTTCGATGTAGAAGGCGAAGAAGGTTTCCGTGACCGAGAAGAAAAAGTGATCAACGAACTCACGGAAAAACAGGGCATCGTTCTGGCAACAGGCGGCGGTTCTGTGAAATCTCGCGAAACCCGTAACCGTCTCTCCGCCCGTGGCGTAGTGGTCTATCTTGAGACGACCATTGAGAAACAGCTGGCACGTACGCAGCGCGATAAAAAGCGCCCGCTGCTGCAGGTTGAAACGCCACCACGCGAAGTTCTGGAAGCGTTGGCCGATGAACGCAATCCGCTGTATGAAGAGATTGCCGACGTGACCATTCGTACTGACGACCAGAGCGCTAAAGTGGTTGCAAACCAGATTATTCATATGCTGGAAAGCAACTGATTCTGGCTTTATATACACTCGCCTGCGGGTAAAAGCATTAAAGGTGGATGTCGCGTCATGGAGAGGATTACAGTTACTCTCGGGGAACGTAGTTACCCTATCACCATCGCGGCTGGTTTGTTTAACGACCCAGCTTCCTTTTTACCACTGAAAGCGGGTGATCAGGCGATGCTGGTCACCAATGAGACGCTGGCTCCGCTTTATCTCGACCGCGTACGCCACCTGCTTGAGCAGGCGGGCGTAAAAGTCGACAGTGTGATTCTCCCCGATGGCGAGCAGTATAAAAGCCTGACGGTACTGGATACCGTCTTTACCGCATTGCTGCAAAAACCGCACGGTCGCGATACAACACTGCTTGCCCTGGGCGGCGGTGTTGTGGGCGATCTGACCGGCTTTGCGGCCGCAAGCTATCAACGTGGTGTCCGTTTTATTCAAATCCCGACCACGTTGCTGTCCCAGGTCGACTCCTCTGTGGGTGGCAAAACGGCAGTTAACCATCCGCTCGGCAAAAACATGATTGGCGCGTTCTACCAGCCCGCATCGGTGGTGGTGGATCTCGACTGTCTGAAAACCCTGCCGAAGCGCGAACTGGCTTCGGGTCTGGCAGAAGTGATCAAATACGGCATTATTCTGGATGGCGAGTTCTTTAGCTGGCTTGAAGAGAATATGGATGCGCTGCTGTGCCTGGATGAGGCTACACTGGCATACTGCATTCGTCGTTGTTGTGAACTGAAAGCAGAAGTTGTCGCTGCAGACGAGCGTGAAACGGGCTTACGTGCTTTACTGAATCTTGGGCATACGTTTGGCCACGCCATTGAAGCCGAGATGGGTTACGGCAACTGGCTGCACGGTGAAGCCGTCGCGGCCGGTATGGTCATGGCAGCGCGCACCTCTGAACGTCTGGGGCAGTTTAAACCTGAAGAGACGGCACGCATCATTGCGCTGCTTGAGCGTGCAGGTTTGCCGGTAACCGGGCCGCAGGAGATGTCGGCGCAAGCGTATTTACCCCACATGATGCGCGATAAAAAAGTATTGGCAGGTGAGATGCGTCTTGTACTCCCGCTTGCAATAGGGAAGAGTGAAGTGCGCGGCGGAGTGCCGCACGATGTCGTTCTTGGCGCTATCGCTGATTGTCAGCAGGCGTAACAACTAGAAAGGTCAGGCCACTGTCGCAGGTGGTCGTTTAGCTTCAGGTGAAATGCAAAGTCGTTAGCATAAGCCTTTGAGTGGGGTGTTAAATGGATGAATTCAAACCAGAAGACGAGCTGAAACCCGATCCCAGCGATCGTCGTACTGGTCGTTCTCGTCAATCTTCAGAACGTGATAACGAGCCGCAGATCAACTTTGACGATGTTGATCTGGATGCAGACGATCGTCGCCCTTCGCGCAGCCGCAACGCGCACGAAGAGCGAGCAGAAGAGGATTATGAGTCCGAAGAAGATTCAATGGACGAACAGCCTGTAGAGCGTCGCCCACGTAAACGTAAAAAAGCCGCTGCGCCGAAACCGGCTTCCCGCCAGTACATCATGATGGGCCTGGGCGTTCTGGTGCTTGTGCTGCTGATTGTCGGCATTGGCTCCGCGCTTAAAGCACCGTCAACGAACTCAACCGAGCAAACTGCTTCCGCTGAGAAGAGCATCAACCTGTCCGGTAACGATGCGACCAATCAGGCGAATGGCGCACAGCCTGCACCGGGTGCGACTTCCGCAGAGCAGACCGCAGGTAACACTACAGCGCCGCAGGATGTTTCTCTGCCGCCCGTTTCTTCAACCCCTGCTCAGGGGCAGGCACCTGCCACGCCTGAAGGCCAGCAGCGCGTAGAAGTTCAGGGTGATCTGAACAATGCGCTGACGCAGCCGCAGAACCAGCAGCAGGTTGATAACGTCGTGGTTAACTCTACGCTGCCAACTGAGCCGGCAACCGTTGCCCCGATTCGCGGTGGTAACGCTCAGCCACAAACGGCTGCGACGGAAACCAAACCGCGCCAGACGCAAACTGCGACGCGTCCTGAACGTAAGCAGGCGGTGATTGAGCCTAAGCGTGAAACCAAACCTCAGGCAGTCGTAAAAGCGCCTGAAGTGAAAGCCGTACCGGCACAGCCGAAACGCACCGAAACGGCTGCGGTGAGCGAGCCTGCTAAAGCGCCAGTCACGCAGACTGCGCCGAAAGCAACGGCAACCACAGCGGCACCTGCAGCAACGGCTCCAGCAGCCACGGCAACAGCCTCCAGCAGCGCCGCAGGCAAAACTGCAGGTAACGTTGGCTCGATGAAGTCTGCGCCATCCAGCAACTACACGCTGCAGCTGAGCAGTTCGTCTAACTATGACAACCTCAACAGCTGGGCGAAGAAATCAAATCTGAAAGACTATGTTGTTTATCAGACGACCCGTAACGGTCAACCGTGGTATGTGCTGGTCAGCGGCGTTTATTCGTCCAAAGATGAAGCGAAACGTGCCGTAGCGGCACTGCCAGCGGATGTTCAGGCAAAAAATCCCTGGGCGAAGCCGATTCATCAGGTTCAGGCCGATCTGAAGTAATGTTTAAAGCGCAGGATGCTGTCGGAGCTTTCTCCACAGCCGGAGAAGGTGTAATCAGTTAGTCAGCATGAAAAAAAATCGCGCTTTTCTGAAATGGGCAGGGGGGAAATACCCCCTGCTCGATGATATTAAAAAGCACCTGCCAAAAGGCGAGTGTCTAATCGAGCCTTTCGTGGGCGCAGGATCGGTGTTCCTGAACACCGATTTTTCTCGTTATATCCTGGCGGATATCAACAACGACCTCATCAGCCTCTATAACATTGTTAAGCTGCGTACCGAAGAGTATGTCGCAGAGGCGCGCAAACTGTTTACGCCGGAGAACAATCAGCCGGACGTTTACTACCAGTTCCGCACTGAGTTTAATCAGAGTCAGGATCCGTTCCGTCGGGCGCTGCTGTTCCTCTATCTCAACCGTCATGGTTACAACGGCCTGTGCCGCTATAACCTGCGCGGGGAGTTTAACGTGCCGTTTGGTCGCTATAAGCGCCCGTATTTCCCGCAGGACGAGCTGTACCACTTTGCCGAAAAAGCGCAGAACGCAGAGTTTCATTGCCTCTCCTATGAAGAGTGTATGGAGCTGGCAGGCGTAAACTCGGTGGTTTACTGTGACCCGCCTTACGCACCACTGTCTGCAACGGCGAATTTCACCGCTTATCACACCAACAGCTTCAGCCCGGCCGAACAGGCCCGTCTGGCGGAGATGGCAGAAAAGCTGGTCAGCAAAAGAATTCCGGTGTTAATTTCGAATCACGACACGCCTGATACGCGCGAATGGTATAAAGCCGCGAAGCATTTTCAGGTCAAAGTGCGGCGTAGCATTAGCAGCAACGGCGGCACACGTAAAAAGGTGGACGAACTTCTGGCTCTTTATCGCCCCTGAGCCGTTTTGCCCGCCGGTAAACACATTTCAAGGAGAAGCGGATGAAACAGTTTTTGATTGCTCCCTCAATTCTGTCGGCCGATTTTGCCCGCCTGGGTGAAGACACCGCCAAAGCTCTCGCGGCTGGTGCAGATGTCGTCCATTTCGACGTTATGGACAACCACTACGTCCCTAACCTGACCATTGGCCCAATGGTGCTCAAGGCATTACGTAACTATGGCATTACCGCGCCGATCGACGTTCACCTGATGGTTAAGCCTGTTGATCGCATCGTGCCTGACTTCGCCGCAGCGGGTGCCAGTATCATCACTTTCCATCCTGAAGCCTCTGAACACGTGGACCGCACGCTGCAGCTGATCAAAGAGAACGGCTGTAAGGCGGGCCTGGTGTTTAACCCGGCCACGCCGCTGAGCTATCTCGACTATGTCATGGACAAGCTGGACGTGATTCTGCTGATGTCCGTTAACCCGGGCTTTGGCGGTCAGTCGTTCATTCCCCACACGCTGGATAAGCTGCGTGAAGTGCGCCGTCGTATTGATGAGTCAGGTTACGATATTCGCCTGGAAGTGGACGGCGGTGTGAAAGTGAATAACATTGGTGAAATTGCGGCAGCCGGCGCGGATATGTTCGTTGCAGGTTCGGCAATTTTCGACCAACCGGATTACAAAAAAGTCATTGATGAAATGCGCCGTGAGCTGGCGAAGGTAAGTCATGGATAAATTGCAGGCAATTCGGGGTATCGCATTTGACCTCGACGGCACGCTGGTCGACAGCGCGCCGGGCTTAACGAGCGCCGTAGACCAGGCGCTGTACGCCCTTGAACTCCCCGTTGCGGGGGAAGAGCGCGTGGTAACGTGGATTGGCAACGGCGCCGATGTCCTGATGGAGCGCGCGTTGACGTGGGCGCGTCAGGAGCGCGCGTCGCAGCGTTCCGCGCAGGGTAAACCGAGCGTTGACCACGCTGACATCCCTAAGGATGAGCAGCTGCGGATTCTGCGCAAACTGTTCGATCGTTTCTACGAAGAGACCGTCGAGGAGGGCAGTTTCCTGTTCCCGGACGTTCAGGAAACGCTGAGCGCGCTGCACGCGAAGGGCATTCCGCTGGGGCTGGTGACCAACAAACCGACGCCATTTGTTGCGCCTCTGCTGGAAGCGCTGGATATCGCGAAGTATTTCTCCGTGATTGTGGGCGGTGACGACGTGCAGAACAAAAAGCCGCATCCGGAACCGCTGTTGCTGGTGGCAGGAAAATTATCCTTAACCCCTGCGGAGCTGCTCTTTGTCGGGGATTCGCGCAATGATATTCTGGCTGCCCGAGCGGCTGGGTGTCCTTCCGTCGGATTAACCTATGGCTACAACTACGGTGAAGCCATCACATTAAGTGAGCCGGATGTGGTCTTCGACCACTTCAAAGATTTGTTGCCCGCACTCGGGCTTTCGCACAGTGAACATCAGGAATTGAATAATGACTAAGCCCATCGTTTTTAGTGGCGCACAGCCTTCAGGTGAATTGACCATTGGTAACTACATGGGTGCGTTACGTCAGTGGGTCAGCATGCAGGATGAGTACCATTGCATTTACTGCATCGTCGATCTCCATGCGATTACCGCGCGTCAGGATCCTGAGAAGCTGCGTAAAGCCACCCTGGACACCCTGGCGCTGTACCTGGCCTGCGGCATCGATCCTGAGAAGAGCACCATTTTCGTTCAGTCTCACGTGCCGGAGCACGCGCAGCTGGGCTGGGCGCTGAACTGCTACACCTATTTCGGCGAGCTGAGCCGCATGACCCAGTTCAAGGATAAATCCGCGCGCTACTCTGAAAACATCAACGCCGGTCTGTTCGACTATCCGGTGCTGATGGCGGCGGACATCCTGCTGTATCAAACCAACCAGGTGCCGGTAGGTGAAGACCAGAAGCAGCACCTGGAGCTGAGCCGCGATATCGCCCAGCGCTTTAACGCGATTTACGGCGATGTGTTCAAAGTGCCAGAGCCGTTCATTCCGAAGTCCGGCGCGCGCGTGATGTCGCTGCTGGAGCCGACCAAGAAGATGTCCAAGTCTGACGATAACCGCAACAACGTTATCGGCCTGCTGGAAGATCCGAAATCCGTCGTCAAAAAGCTCAAGCGCGCGGTCACCGACTCCGACGAGCCGCCTGTGGTGCGCTACGACGTGCAGAACAAAGCGGGCGTTTCCAACCTGCTGGATATCCTCTCCGGCGTGACTGGCCAGAGCATCCCTGAACTGGAAAAACACTTCGAAGGCAAGATGTACGGCCACCTGAAAGGTGAAGTGGCAGACGCCGTTTCCGGTATGCTGACCGAGCTGCAGGAGCGTTATCACCGCTACCGTAACGACGAAGATTTCCTGCAGAGAGTGATGAAAGACGGCGCGAAAAAAGCTACTAAACGTGCGTCTAAAACACTGAAAGCTGTATATAAAGCTATTGGCTTTGTTGAAAAGCCGCCAAGATCAAGTAACAAGAAACAAGAAGACGCCTTATATAAATCCAAGTTAAAACAATATCAGGTGTAGGTCGGGCAAGGCGGAGCCGCCACCCGACAAAAAAAATGCTCTACGCCAACAAAAAAACCGGGATATCCCGGTTTTTTTACGCCTGAAAAACGCTTACTGCTCCGCCGCCGGGCCGCAACCGCCGATGATCTTCGAAATGGAGATCGCCGGGTGCAGCAGGTAATCGTAGCTGCAGTTATTTTTGGTGTTCTGTACATGACCGGTACAGGCAGTCAGAGTCGATAACAGGCCAACCAGAACGGCGGCTTTTGCCAGTTTGAACATACGCATTCCTTGTCTTAAAAACGAAAGTTGGATGTAACTCAGGGGAATAAAGGGAGAAATTCCACTTCGGGGCGATATGTTATCGACAGCAGTAAGAGGGGAGTAGTCCGCATAAGGACTACTCCGCAAAGGAAGAATATGCGTTAGTGATTTGAGAACCAGTTCAGCTTATCGCGCAGCTCAACCACACGACCCACCACAATCAGCGCCGGGCTTTCGACCTGCTGCGCCAGCTCACCGAGCTGCGTCAGTACACCATTTACCACGCGTTGCTTGATGGACGTACCGTTTTCCACCAGCGCAACCGGCATATCAGCCTCCATGCCGTGCTCCAGCAGCTTCGCCTGAATCGTCGCGGCCTGGTTCAGCCCCATGTAGAAGACCAGCGTCTGCTTTTCCGCGGCCAGGTTATGCCAGTCCAGCTCGCAGCCGGTTTTCAGATGGCCCGTCACCAGACGCACGCTCTGGGCATAGTCGCGGTGGGTCAGCGGAATGCCAGAGTAAGCTGAGCAGCCGGATGCCGCCGTAATGCCCGGCACCACGGAGAACGGAATGCCCGCGTCACACAGGGTTTCCAGCTCCTCGCCGCCACGCCCAAAGATAAACGGATCGCCACCCTTAAGGCGCACCACGCGCTTACCTTTCTGCGCCTCGCGCAGCAGGATCTGGTTAATCTCCTCCTGCGGCACGCAGTGATAGCCCGCCCGTTTTCCAACGAATACGCGGTCGGCATCGCGGCGTACCAGGTTCATGATGTCATCGGAGACCAGACGATCGTAAACCACGGTATCGGCCTGCTGGATCTGCTGTAGCCCTTTCAGCGTCAGCAGGCCCGCATCGCCGGGGCCTGCGCCCACCAGCACCACTTCGCCGCGATGGTCCAGCGGCTCGCTGAGCAGCTGTTCGGTCGTCTCTTCAACGGCTTTGGTGTCCTGATTCGCCAGCGACTGCGCCAGCCTGTCGTTCACAAAGAATTTTTCCCAGAAGCGACGGCGCTCGCCAACGGTCGAGAAGGTTTGCTTCACGCGGGAGCGGAGCTGTCCGGCGTAATGGGCAATCTGACCAAGGTGCTGCGGCAGCACGGCTTCCAGCTTTTCCCTCAGCAGGCGGGCGAGAACCGGCGAGCGTCCGCCGGACGACACCGCAATCATCAGCGGCGAGCGGTCGATAATCGACGGCATGATAAAGCTGGCCTCTTTCGGCGCATCCACCACGTTGCAGAAGATTCGGCGCGCTTCGCAGGCGTCGCTGACGCGCTGGTTCACTTCATCATCATCCGTTGCGGCAATGGTCAGCCAGCAGGTATCCAGCAGAGATTCATTAAACTCACCCTGTTCCAGCGTGAGCATCCCTTCCTGGGCCCAGACCTCAAACTGTGGGCGAAGGTGAGGGCGTTGACGGTGAGCCGGGCGCCAGCCTCTAACAGCAGGCGCGCTTTGCGTTCAGCCACGTCGCCGCCGCCCACCAGCAGGCAGTCGCGGTTGCGTAATTGACAGAAATCGGCAGGTGATCCACGACGTTACCTCGCAGCTTTCATGGAGGGGGTAAGAATTGACGTCAGGATAACAGCAGGAATCGTACAAAACATACGGTTTTTCCTGCCGTTACCCATAAGGGGTCATAAGCTTTTCGTATTGAAAAGGCGGGGGATCAGCCTTTCAGCTGCACCTTGCCGTCCTTCACGCGAACGTCATAGTGCTTCACTGAATGACTCTCATCTTCCATGCAGTAACCGTCGCTTAAGCGGAAACGCTGCTTTTTCAGCGGGCTGGCGACCCACAGTTCGCCCCTGATGCTCGGCAATCAGTCCGCGGGAAAGCACGCTGGCCTCGAAGAACGGGTCGATATTGCTGATGGCAAAAACCTGTTCATCGTGGCGAGGGCGGAAAATCGCAACCTGCTCGCTGCCCAGCAGCGCGCATACGCCGGTGGCCGGGATGATGTCGTTAATATCGCAAATGTTTATCCACTGGCTCATGCGTTTTCCTCCACCAGCGTGACCGGAATACGTTCATACGGTGTCGCCGGACGATGCTGCTCGCGCTCGGGCACTACCTGTACGTTCGGGTCGCGCTGGGCGCTGTTGATGAAGTGTTTGAAGCGCGTCTGCGCCGCCGGGGTGTTGACGGTTTCAGTCCATTCGCATATCACCGCCTCGCGCAGGCGCGCCATCTCCGCTTCCAGGTGCTCGTTCAGGCCCAGCTTGTCGTCGATGATCACCGCTTTCAGGTAGTCGATGCCGCCTTCCAGGTTATCGAGCCAGGAAGCGGTACGGGTCAGCTTATCGGCGGTGCGGATATAGAACATCATGAAGCGGTCGAGATACTGAATCAGCGTGTCGCGATCGAGATCCGCCGCCAGCAGGTCCGCGTGGCGTGGTTTCATCCCGCCGTTGCCGCAGACGTACAGGTTCCAGCCCTTCTCGGTGGCGATGATACCCACGTCTTTACCCTGCGCTTCCGCACATTCGCGGGTACAGCCGGAGACGCCAAACTTCATTTTGTGCGGGGTGCGGATGCCTTTGTAGCGGTTTTCCAGCTCCACGCCGAAGCCCACGCTGTCGCCGACGCCGTAGCGGCACCAGGTGCTGCCCACGCAGGTTTTCGCCATGCGCAGCGCTTTGGCATACGCGTGACCGGTTTCGAAGCCGGCTTCAATCAGCTGACGCCAGATTTCCGGCAGATCGTCTTTCTGCGCGCCAAACAGGCCGATACGCTGGGAACCGGTAATTTTGGTGTACAGGTTAAATTCACGGGCAATACGGCCCACGGCGACCAGCCCTTCCGGCGTGATTTCGCCACCGGCGGAACGTGGAATAACGGAGTAGGTACCGTCTTTCTGAATATTCGCCAGGAAGTTGTCGTTGGTGTCCTGCAGCGGCGTGTGTTCCGGCTTGAGTACGTACTCGTTCCAGCAGGAGGCCAGCAGGGAGCCGACGGTCGGTTTACACACTTCGCAGCCGTAGCCCTGGCCGTGTTTCGCCAGCAGCTCGTCGAAGGACTTGATGCCTTCCACGCGGATCAGGTGATACAGCTCCTGGCGAGAATACGCGAAGTGCTCGCACAGATTGTTGTTCACTTCGATGCCCTGTTTCGCCAGTTCGGCGTTCAGCACCTGAGTGACCAGCGGAATACAGCCGCCGCAGCCGGTACCGGCTTTGGTTTCGGCTTTCAGGGCCGCAACTGTGTGGCAGCCTTTATTGATGGCGGAGATTAGCATGCCTTTGGTGACGTCGAAGCAGGAGCAAATTTGCGCGCTGTCCGGCAGTTTATCCACGCCGATAGACGGCTTGCCGCTGGACGCGTGCGCCGGGAGGATCAGCGCGTCCGGGTTTTCCGGCAGTTCGATGGCGTTCAGCACCAGCTGGAGCAGGTTGCCGAAGTCGCTGGTGTCGCCCACCAGCACAGCGCCGAGCAGGGTTTTGTTGTCCTGGCTGACGATGAGGCGTTTGTAGACTTCTTTGCTTTCGTCGAGATAGACATAGCTGCGGGAATTCGGGGTGCGGCCATGCGCATCGCCAATACCGCCCACGTCCACGCCCAGCAGCTTCAGCTTGGCGCTCATGTCTGCACCGGTAAACGCGTTTTCGCTGCCGAGGATATGGTCCACGGCAACCTGCGCCATTTTGTAGCCCGGTGCCACCAGACCGTAGACGCGGTTGTTCCAGCTGGCGCATTCGCCGATGGCGTAGATATCCGGATCGGAGGTCTGGCAGGCGTCGTTGATCATGATCCCGCCGCGCTGCGCCACGGCCAGCCCGCACTGGGTCGCCAGCTTGTCGCGCGGACGAATACCGGTGGAGAAGACGATGAAGTCCACTTCCAGCTCGCTGCCATCGGCAAAGCGCATGGTTTTGCGCGCTTCAGTCCCTTCCTGAACGATCTCTTTGGTGTTTTTGCTGGTGTGAACCTTCACGCCCATGCTTTCGATTTACGACGCAGCTGGTCACCGCCCATGTGGTCGAGCTGTTCGGCCATCAGCATCGGGGCAAATTCGATGACGTGGGTTTCAACGCCGAGGTTTTTCAGTGCGCCAGCCGCTTCCAGACCCAGCAGGCCGCCGCCGACCACCGCGCCGCGACGGCTGCGACGGGCGCAGGATTCGATGGCGTTGAGGTCTTCAATGGTACGGTAGACGAAGCAATCCTGAGTTCCGAGCCTTTGATCGGCGGGATCCACGGATAAGAGCCCGTCGCCATGATCAGCTTGTCGTAAAAAACCGTACGCCCGGCGCTGGAGTGGATCACTTTTTCCTGACGGTTGATGGTGATAGCGCGTTCGCCCACCAGCACTTTTACGCCATGCTTCTCGTAGAAACCTTCGCGCACCAGAGAGAGCTCTTCGGCGGTATGATGGGAGAAGTAGGAAGACAGGTGCACACGGTCGTACGCCTTGCGGGGTTCTTCACAGAACACGGTAATATCGAACTGCTCAGCATCGGCCTTATCGAGAAGATCCTCGATAAAGCGGTGGCCGACCATGCCGTTACCGATGATAGCGAGTCTGACTTTGCTCATTATTGCCTCGATTTCTTTTCTATTATTGCCTACCTTAACGATTCAGCAGGGGCGCTTATTGATGCAAATCAAATACGTCTTCGCCTACTCCTTAGGTGGTATATAGCTGATTTGTCAGGATTTTTATAAGTGGCGGAAATCGCAGGCTTTTCGCGCTCGTTGAATTTGTGTACAAATCAGGGGCGGTTTTGCCAAAATCGATACGCCTGAATATCAGCGGCGTTTTTTAGGGGAAGGGTATGTCTACAACACCGTTATGGCTTGTTCAGAATGTTCGTTTACCGGGTCGGGAAGGGCTGTGGCAGCTCGCCATTGAGAACGGGCGATTTGGTGACATCACCCCGATGGACGACACCCACGCCGAAAGTTATGAAGTATTGAACGCGCGCGGCGGGCTTGCGATCCCGCCGTTCATTGAGCCGCATATCCATCTTGATACGACCCAGACCGCGGGTGAGCCGAACTGGAACCAGTCCGGCACGCTATTCGAAGGCATTGAGCGCTGGGCGGAGCGCAAGGCGTTGCTCAGCCATGAGGATGTTAAAGCGCGCGCCTGGAAAACGCTGAAGTGGCAAATTGCCAACGGCATACAGTTTGTCCGTACTCATGTGGATGTCTCCGACCCGACGCTTACCGCCCTTAAGGCGATGCTGGAGGTGAAGCAGGAGGTGGCCCCGTGGGTGACGCTGCAAATCGTCGCATTCCCGCAGGAAGGTATTCTCTCTTACCCGAACGGCGCGGCGCTGCTGGAAGAGGCGTTAAGGCTGGGAGCCGACGTGGTGGGGGCGATCCCGCACTTCGAGTTCACCCGCGAGTATGGCGTGCAGTCGCTGCATATCGCTTTTGAACTGGCGAAGAAGTATGACCGTCCGCTGGATATCCACTGCGATGAAATCGACGACGAGCAGTCGCGGTTTGTCGAGACGGTGGCAGCGCTGGCGTATGAGGCTGGCATCGGCCCGCGCGTGACGGCCAGCCACACCACCGCCATGCACTCCTACAACGGCGCTTACACCTCGCGGCTATTCCGTCTGCTGAAAATGTCGGGAATTAACTTCGTCGCTAACCCCGCTGGTCAATATCCATCTGCAGGGGCGCTTTGATGACTATCCGAAGCGCCGCGGCATCACCCGGGTGAGAGAGCTGCAGGAAGCGGGCATTAACGTCTGCTTCGGTCATGACGACGTCTTCGACCCGTGGTACCCGCTCGGCACCGGCAACATGCTGCAGGTGCTGCACATGGGGCTGCACGTCTGCCAGATGATGGGCTATCCGCAAATCGACAGCGGTCTGAATCTCATCACCCATAACAGCGCCCGTACCTTCGGCCTGAGCGATTACGGTATTGCCACGGGGAACCCGGCGAACCTGATTATTCTGCCTGCCGAGAGCGGGTTTGAAGCGGTGCGCTGTCAGGTGCCGGTGCGCTGGTCGATTCGTCAGGGACGCGTGATCGCCACGACGCAGCTGGCGCAGACGTGGATCCAGATGGATATCGGGGGAGAAGAGGTAAGTTTTGCCAGAAACAGCCCCTCTGCCGAGCGCAAAGGGGCGTAGGGTTAGTGAGACGCTGCCGCCGCGTTGTGCTGGCGGTGGCGGGTCACGAAGCCCAGAACGAAGCACATGATGAATACCACGGCATACAGACCGTTCGCGGTGTGCAGCGCCGCCAGCGGGCCGCTGTGGGCGACGATTGGGCCGGTGACCACGAAGGTCAGCATGGTGCCGATGGTGCCGCAGGTCAGGACGAAGTTAACCAGCTTCGGCGAGGCCACTTTGGTCTGCAGGGAGCCCAGGGTGATGATCGAGGTATAAATGGCGCTGGAGAAGAAGCCCAGGGTCAGAATGAACCACGGCATGTGCTCCGGTGAACCGTTGATGAACAGGTACATCAGCACGGTCGCCAGCCCCGCCAGCACGGTCAGAATGCGCTGCAGGTCGAAGAAGCGCAGGATGAAGCTAAACGCCCACATGCCGAACATGTAAGACATCCAGAAATCGCTCACCAGTTTACCCGCATCGTTCAGGCTCATGCCCAGACCTTTCGCGTACTCCGGTACCCAGGAGATAAAGCCCAGCTGGCCCAGGATGTAGCACAGCGCGGCAACGGAGAGGAACAGCACGCCAATGCCCCACTTTTCCTTCGCAACGGGCTCTGCCGTGGTTTGCGCTTTCTTGCCCAGCACCGGGAACTCGCAGCCGAAGGTCAGAATGAAAATAGCAACGTAGACCAGGCCGATGCAGGCATAGACCCAGTACCACTCAATGCTGCGCGCCAGCAGAACGGCCGCGACCATCGGGAAAATCATTCCGGCCATGCTGAAGAAGGAGTCGGTAAACAGCAGACGCGCGCCGCGCTGGCGGCCTTCATACATGTGGGTAATGAGGAACGTACCGATCGACATGGTGATCCCGCTGACCAGACCGAGCACGAACATGGCGGCGGAGAACAGGGCGATGCTGTGGCTCAGCATCAGGCCCGCCACGGCGGCAACCATCAGTACAAAGCCAAAGCGTAGCTGGGTTTTCAGCGGGACGATTTCCATTAGCCAGGCATTCAGGAAGATAGAGATCAGGATCCCCGCGTTGAGGAAGGTAAAGGTGTTACTCATGCTGGAAACGGGCAGCTGAAAGTAGTCTGCGATATTCCCCATCACCATCCCGGTGACGATCACCAACGCGCCGGTCAGGGCGTAGGAGAAGAAGCTGATCCATGTGAGCTTGATGCGATTGCTGTTAGTCATGTCTGGCCTGTTCAGAAAAAGAAAAGCGCCCGGGGGCGCTGAGAGCGGGCAGATTTTAGTCGCTAAAGTGATCTATTCCTATCTTTTAAGGGCAATGATTACGTCATTGCAGGTTTTAGTGTGATCTAAATCACATTATTTGACGGCGTAACCAATCGTTTGCGCGGTAATAATTGTTTCAATTTCGTAAAATTAGGTAAAAGGCTGGTCTCCGTTCATACTGCTCTTTAGAATCAAGCCATTCGCTTTTTATACTGCGCTTTGTTAAGGAATTCTCATGCTCAAATCAACACTGGCGGCTGTCGCAGCTGTGTTTGCTCTTTCTGCCGTTTCCCCTGCTGCGCTGGCAGCCAAAGGGGACCCTCACGTTCTGCTGACCACCTCCGCCGGGAATATTGAGCTGGAACTGAATAGCCAGAAAGCCCCTGTTTCCGTGAAAAACTTCCTCGACTATGTGAACAGTGGTTTCTATAACAACACCACTTTCCACCGCGTGATCCCAGGCTTCATGGTGCAGGGCGGCGGCTTCAACGAGCAGATGCAGCAGAAGCAGCCTAACCCGCCAATCAAAAACGAAGCGGACAACGGCCTGCTGAACAAACGCGGCACCATCTCTATGGCGCGTACCGCAGACAAAGACAGCGCGACCAGCCAGTTCTTCCTGAACGTGGCGGATAACGCCTTCCTCGACCACGGTCAGCGCGACTTCGGCTATGCCGTTTTCGGTAAAATCGTGAAAGGGATGGACGTGGCCGACAAGATTTCTCAGGTGCCTACCCACGACGTCGGTCCGTACCAGAATGTGCCGTCAAAACCGGTGGTTATCCTCTCCGCAAAAGTTCTGCCGTAATTCTCCTGAACGCGGGCTTCTTCTGCCCGCGTTATGTCGCCCTCCCTGCGAAAGCGCGTTTTGCTGCTTATACTTGTGGCAAACGGACTATTCAGGGAGGCGTTAAGTGAAAAAACTCACCGACAAGCAAAAATTCCCGTCTCTGGGAGCAGCAGCGTAACGTCAATTTACAGGCCAGTTGTCTCCTTGAAAAAGGTAATGGTCCCTCAGAACCCCATATTGAGACGCTGGAGCTTGGGCCATCCGCGCCCGGGTTGCCCCATCTGTGCCTTATTCATCGTCATCTGTACCGCAGCGAGATGAAGCGGGCAGGCGAGTTACGTACCGACGATATTTTAAGGGTGACATTCCGTTCTGCCATTTCGAATACATCGAGAAGATGGGCAACGAGCTGATGGCGGCGCTGGAAGGCGAAAAGTATCTCGTGGGTCTTGAGAAAGCGGCGTTTGTTGACCGGTTAGCCACTATTACTGCGAAATCAACATGCTGCATCCGTTTATGCGCGGCAACGGTATTGCCCAGCGCGTTTTCTTCGAGCAGCTGGCGCTCCACGCGGGCTACGCGCTGGACTGGCGCGATATCGATCCCGACCAGTGGGTGACGGCTAACCGAAGCGGCGCAACGGGAGATTTAACCGCGCTCAACGCTATCTTTGCCAAAGTAGTGAGCGAAGCGCGGGAATCTGAGTAGAATAGGGCGGCATTTTTTTCGGGAGCCGCCATGATTCTGCTGATTGATAACTACGATTCCTTCACCTGGAACCTTTACCAGTATTTTTGTGAACTGGGTGCAGAGGTGGTTGTCCGCCGTAACGACGAGATCGGACTGGCCGATATCGGACGCTGGCTCCGCAGAAAATCGTGATTTCTCCGGGGCCGTGTACGCCGTCAGAATCGGGTATTTCTCTGGATGTTATCCAGCACTATGCCGGCAAGCTGCCGATCCTGGGCGTCTGTCTGGGCCATCAGGCGATTGCTCAGGCGTTTGGTGCCACCATCGTGCGCGCCGCGAAAGTGATGCACGGTAAAACCTCTCCGGTCACCCACGCCGGCACCGGGGTATTCACGGGGCTCAATAACCCGTTAACCGTGACGCGCTACCATTCCCTGGTGATTGACCCGTCGACCCTGCCCGACTGCTTTGAGGTGACCGCCTGGAGCGATACGCAGGAGATCATGGGGATTCGCCACCGCGAATGGGACCTCGAAGGCGTGCAGTTCCACCCGGAAAGCATCCTCAGCGAGCAGGGGCACGCGCTGCTGGCAAATTTCCTCAATCGCTGAATATCTGTTGCCTTGTTGTGATTTTTTATGCATATTTTGTGATTATATTTTCACAATCACTGTGACATAAAAATGGATGGTCATGACATGGCAACTGAACAACCAGCAATTACCCGCGCGACATTTGATGAAGTGATCCTGCCGATTTATGCACCGGCTGAGTTGATCCCGGTGAAGGGAAAAGGCAGCCGCGTCTGGGATCAGCAGGGGAAAGAGTATGTGGATTTCGCGGGCGGTATTGCGGTCACGGCGCTGGGTCATTGCCATCCCGCGCTGGTTGAGGCGCTGAAAACCCAGGGCGAAACCCTGTGGCATACCAGCAACGTGTTCACCAACGAACCGGCGCTGCGCCTGGGCCGCAAGATCATCGATGCGACCTTTGCCGAGCGCGTGCTGTTTATGAACTCCGGCACTGAAGCCAACGAAACTGCGTTTAAGCTGGCGCGCTACTACGCGACAACGCGCCACAGCCCGTACAAAACAAAATCATCGCCTTCCACAATGCCTTCCACGGACGCTCCTTCTTTACCGTCTCCGTTGGCGGCCAGCCGAAGTATTCCGACGGGTTTGGCCCGAAACCGGCCGACATTGTCCACGTGCCGTTTAACGATCTGCACGCGGTGAAAGCGGTCATGGACGACCATACCTGCGCCGTTGTTGTCGAGCCGATCCAGGGGGAAGGCGGCGTGACGGCGGCAACCCCGGAATTCCTGAAAGGGCTGCGCGCGCTGTGCGACGAGCATCAGGCGCTGCTGGTCTTTGATGAAGTGCAGTGCGGGATGGGGCGTACCGGCGATCTGTTCGCTTATATGCACTACGGCGTGACGCCGGACATCCTGACCAGCGCCAAAGCGCTCGGCGGCGGTTTCCCGGTGAGTGCGGTACTGACGACGCAGGAGATCGCCTCCGCGTTCCACGTCGGTTCTCATGGTTCCACCTACGGCGGTAACCCGCTGGCGAGCGCCGTGGCGGGTGCCGCATTCGACATTATCAACACGCCGGAGGTGTTGAACGCCGTGAGCGCGAAGCGCGAGCTTTTCGTAAAACACCTGCAAAAGATTGATGAACAGTACGATGTGTTCAGCGAAATCCGCGGGATGGGGCTGTTGATTGGCGCCGAACTGAAGCCGCAGTACAAAGGCCGGGCGCGCGACTTCCTGCACGCCGCCGCGCACGAAGGGGTGATGGTGCTTAATGCCGGGCCGGACGTGATGCGCTTTGCGCCGTCGCTGGTGGTAGAAGACAAAGACATCGAAGACGGGTTAACCCGCTTTGCCGCGGCGGTCGAGAAGATCGTAAAAGGCTAATACTCGGTTCGCTTTAGCCGGCGCGTTAACCAAATGCCGTGATGCGGACGCTGACGCCATGCCACCGACGAAATGGTGTGCATGGTGTTCAGATGCCCCAGAACGCGCTGTAAATGCTGCTCCAGGGTGCTCATTGGCCCGTGGTCAACGTCTCCGGCGCTTCAAGAATGTTTGAGTCGCCCGACTCGCCCGGCGCGTCGTACTCCAGACGCTGCTGACACCTCTGCAACGCAATTTCACATGACTGCAAATAGCGCTGCGCCAGATCCGGCGTTAGCATCGTGTGCTCGCGCGCCAGCGTGGTCATGGCGTTAATATGCTCGACGATAAACTGGCTGTGCGTCACCCAGAGCTTCATGTCTGCCAGATAGTGCGAGTTAAAGCCCGGCTCCTGCATCGCCTGGTTGAGCGAGTTAAACAGGGCGTTGTGCGCCTGGTTGACCTTCATCCGCTGATAGGCCAGCGGGGAGGGCTGCGGGTCGTTGCTCAGGATCAGGCGAATAGCCTGCTGGTCGGCTTCCAGCGCGTCGTGGGCGTTCTGCCTCAGCAGCCCGCTCTGCCACTGCGGCCACAGCCAGACCATGCCGCCAAAGGCAATCAGGCAGCCGATCAGGGTATCAATCAGCCTGGCGACAATAAACTGTTCGCCATTGAGCGTGAGCAACTGCAGCGTATATACCGCCGTCACCGTAAAGCCCACCATCGCCCAGCCGTAGTTTTTGCGGATAATCAGGTAGCTCACCAGCGTAATCGCCAGCATGCCTGCCAGGGTATAGCCTTCCGGCACGTGGAAGTGCAGCGTCACGCCTGCAATGATCAGCCCGGCCAGCGTTCCGCCAGCCCGATGCAGAATACGCACCCGCGTGGCGCCGTAGCCGTTCTGGGTGACAAACAGCACGGTCATTAAGATCCAGTAGGGTTTCGGCAGATGCAGCGCCATGCCCATCAGGCTGGCGGTACTGAGCATAACGCTAATCCTTGCGGCGTTGCGCAGGGCGGACGATTTAAGAGAAAGATAGCTTTTGAGCGCGGGCAATAGCGGAAGCCGTTTTTGCTTATCCGCCATCAGGTCG
>JASFAW010000009.1:50922257-50972086 GCA_030737815.1 Allium fistulosum | reverse complement strand
AAACACCAGAACAGCTTCTTCAAAGCGAATCCCATGCTTAATGAGATTGCTTTTCGCTTTGTTGGTATCCCATTCAAACTCCGTTGGCATAGTGTACCCTTCCCTTATTGTATATACAAAAAAGCATATACAAAACGTTCGTAAATTGAACCGGTCGACATCGTTCAATTTCAATATCTGAAGGCGCATTCCAGAAGCTGAAACGCGGAGGTCCTTCTCCTTCTTTGCACTTTCCCCCCGCTTCCCTCTATCCTTAACCCATGGAAAAAATAGCTGAACTCAAACGCGCCAAGCTGCTGGCGCTGTCGCTGCTGCTGATTGCCGCCGCGGCGTTTATCACCACCCTGTTCCTGCCGCAGACCTTCTGGGTGCGCGGCGTGAAGGCCATTGCCGAGGCGGCGATGGTCGGCGCGCTGGCAGACTGGTTTGCCGTGGTTGCGCTGTTCCGTCGGGTGCCCATTCCGTTTATCTCGCGCCATACGGCGATTATCCCGCGCAATAAAGACCGGATCGGCGACAATCTCGGTCAGTTTGTGCAGGAGAAATTTCTCGACACACAATCGCTGGTCGCGTTGATTCGCCGCTATGAACCTGCCCAGATGATCGGCGCCTGGTTCAGCAAGCCCGACAACGCCAGCGCGTCGGGCTGCACTTGATGCAGGTGATGAGCGGTTTTCTCGAACTGACCGATGACGGACGCATTCAGCGCCTGCTGAAACGGGCGGTGCATAAGGCCATCGATAAGGTCGATTTCACCGAAACCAGCGCCGTGATGCTGGAGAGCATGACCAAAAACAACCGTCACCAGGTGCTGCTGGACGCGATCATCAATCGTCTGATTACCCTGATTCAGCGGGAGAGCACGCGGGACTTTATTGCCGATCAGATTGTCCACTGGCTGAAGACCGAACACCCGCGCAAGGCGATGGTGCTGCCCACCGAGTGGCTGGGCGATCAAAGCGCGGAGATGGTGTCGAACGCGGTGAACGCGCTGCTGGACGATATCAGCCACGACCGCACGCACCAGATCCGCCAGGCGTTCGACCGCGCCACGCTGAAGCTTATCGACAACCTGAAAAACGATCCGGAAATGGCGGCGAAAGCCGACAACATCAAGCACTACCTGAAAAACGATGAGGCGTTTAACCGCTATCTGGGAGAGATGTGGGCCGACCTGCGCCAGTGGCTGAAAGCGGATATGCAAAGCGAGGATTCGCGGGTGAAGCAGCGCATCGCCAACGCCGGGCTGTGGTTTGGCGAAACGCTGTCTAATGACGCCAGCCTGCGGGCGTCGCTGAACGAGCATCTGGAGCAGGCCGCGCACCGCCTCGCGCCGGATTTCGCGGCGTTTCTGACTCGCCACATCAGCGACACGGTCAAAAGCTGGGACGCTAAAGACATGTCCCGCCAGATTGAGCTCAATATCGGTAAAGATCTGCAGTTCATCCGCGTCAACGGCACGCTGGTCGGCGGGACGATTGGCCTGATCCTGTTTTTACTCTCGCAGCTGCCTGCCGTGCTGGGGCATTAATCTACTTTGGGCGGCGCGATGACGTAGCGCGTCGCCTCGAAGCGGTTGAGGATAAGGTGCACCAGGAAGACCATCGTCAGCGTTGCGACCAGCGAAAAGGTGACGGAGGTGATGCGGTAGAGATCGCTGAACACGAGATCAGTGTCCGGGTGCATGTTCTGCCCGAACATAATGCCGATGGTGGTGATGCTGGAAAACCCCACGCCCGCGCCCACCTTTTCCATCACGTGCAGACGCGCGCCAAACGCCAGCCCGAGGCCGATCAGCGGCATCATCAACAGCATATGGCTGCTGTGATCGTAGAGGATCAGCTGCACCACCAGAATGTAGAGGCAGCCCAGCACCACGCCGACCACGCGCCAGATCGAGCTCATCACCGAACCGCGGTAGTGCATGGGGAACAGAATTAAAATCCCCGCCATCAGCGCCGAAAGCGAATCGCTTAAGTCGCTGATCTGAAACACCACGAATATCAGCGTCGCGACGGTGCCGGAGAGCAGCGACTCGTGGCGCACGCGGCATCGTCTTTCTCAATCAGCGGCGGCGGCCTGCGGGGCTCCACGTCCGGCAGGAGATAGTTCATCAGCGCGCTCAGACACACCGCCATCACGCTCGCTTCGATGTTGGAAAACAACAGCGTGTGCCAGCTGGTGGTGGGGTAGCTCATAAAGTTGAGCATCACGCTCTGGCACACCACGCCCATTGAGCCAAACAGGAACAGCGGCCCCTTGCTCATAAAGCGAAAACGCATCACGTACAGGGCGAACACCACCAGCGTCATAATGACCGGCCATTGCGACAGATAGCCGATGATGAAGAATCATTTCGACGCAGTTTAGCGCGGCGCTGAAGATAAACTGCTTTGCCACGTGGCGGTTAAACACCGGCACCAGCGACAGGAGCATGATCGGATAGACCACGAAAAATACGCCGTAGCTGGTGTTGTAGAAGCTGGAGATGCTGAGCGCAATCATCCCGGCGAAGACGATGCGCAGGGTCTGGCGAAAGTCGTTTGCCGTGTAGACGATGTTGCCGTGCGGGGTAAATACCCGCGCCAGGGTGCTAATAGACATCGAACTAATAAACATAGTGCAGCAGGCTCACCAGGTGGATCTGCATCCCGGAGAAGAAGCGCGCAAACGGCCCTTCGCTGTTGTAGAGCTGCACGGTCGCCCGCGCGCCGGTCGGCAGATGCTTCGGCAGCGCTTCATCCAGCGTCACGTGAATGCGCATCCGCTGAGCGTCACGTACCCAGCGGTTGGAGGTTTCCGGCTCGGACAGCTGGCCGTTCACGGCCTCCTGACCCGCCAGTATCCCCGCGTCGCTGCTGGTCACGTGGGCGCGGAAAACGTGCCCCGGAAGGCGTCGAACACCACGGCGGCGTCGGTGCCCTGATGGGTGTGGCGCAGGCTCTTCTCGCGGAAATCGGCGACGATATCGGTCTGGTTGTTCACCAGCGCCAGCGCGGCGGAGCCGGATGAGGCATAGAAACCGGGACTTAACTGCAGGTTACTGACCGTACCGTCCGCCTGGGCGTAGACCTTCGTCCAGCCGAGGTTAAGCTCCGCGTCATCCAGCGCGTTACGGTATTTTTGCAGCGTCACGTTGCGATGCTCGTCCCGCTCGCCGCGCTGAATACGCAGGTTATGGATATTGGCCTGGATGGAGCTGACGGACTGCTCGCTGCTCTGCCAGGTGGTACGAACCTTATCCAGATCCGCCTGCGAGACGTTCTGCAGGGTGCTCAGCTTCTGGTAGCGATCGAAGGTCACTTTATCGTTACGCGCGGTCAACACGGCGGTTTTCAGGCTGGCCTGCGCGGCAGCGATCTGCGCATCCAGCTGTTCGTTGGAAAGGCGTGCCTGCTCAAGCGCGATTTGCGCCGCTTCCACTTTATTGCGAAACGGCGTGTCGTCGAGCTCAAACAGCAGATCGCCTTTTTTCACCTGGCTGTTGTTGTGGACATGTACCGCCGCCACGTAGCCGGAGACGCGCGGAGAAACCGGCGTCACCACGCGCATCACGGTGGAGTCCGGCGTCAGCGGGATCCAGATATCCGCGACGATAAAGTAGACAAACATCAGCAGGAAAGAGGCAATACTCACCCTTACCCAGCGGGCAAACTTTTGTTCAGGGGTCATTATTTTTCGGTCTTGTTATCTTCTTCGCGGATTGTCCGCAAATTGCAGGCGAATTGATTCAGGGTGGCGCTGAAAATGTCGATATGTTCCGGCGCGATGTTTTGCGATACGCGCGCCTGATAGGTCTCAATCACCTGAGTGAGCCTTTTTAATATGGCTTTTCCCTCAGGCGTCAGCGTCAGAAGCCGGATGCGCTTGTCATAAGGCGATACGGAGCGCAGCAGGTAACCCTGCTTTTCCAGCTGTGTCAGGGTGCGCATCAGCGGCGGCAGTTCAATGCCCTGCACCTCCGCCAGCTCACTCACGGAGACGTTATCCCCGAGCTGATGAAGCTGCATCATCACCGTCCAGCTCGACTGGGTTAACCCGGTATCGAGAATGGCGTCGTCGATTACCGCACGCCACTGGCGCACGATCATCGCCATCCGCATGCCCATCGGCCTGCGGCTAAACAGTTCTTCTTCGCTCATGGGGAAACCTCTCGTCACACGCGGTAACGATAATAGTTATCATGGTAAGTATCAAGAAACGAGAGGCGAAAGAGCAGGAATTGCGAAAACGATGTCTCCCTCTCCCCGTGGGAGAGGGTCGGGGTGAGGGCACCAGCCCGCAGCGGAGTTTAGCGGCTAAAAAGTCTCTTAACAGCAGCCCTACCTGAAGCCGTCACCACCACCTCCCTGTATCCCACCACCCGCTGGATCCACCCTTTGCTTTCCAGATAAATGAGCAGCGCCGCGCCCGCCTCACCGCCCAGATGAAACCGCCGCTCGCTCCAGTCCAGACAGGCGCAGCAGGCTTTTCGGCGCGGGTGAGCGCTTAACGAAACGCCGAGCGTCAGGAACTGCTCGCGGCCATACGGCGTGAGCGCTGAACCGTCTGCCTCCAGCCAGCCTTCCGCCTGCATAAAATCGTAGATTTGCACCGCAACCCTTCCGGCAAGATGGTCGTAGCAGGTTCGGGCCTCGCGCATGGCTTTCGGCGCGGTTGTTTCCGGCGGGGTGATGCGGCTCCAGGAGAGCCCCATCATATGCTCGACCAGCGCCGCCACGTCGTGCCCAGCCAGACGATAATAGCGGTGCCGCCCCCTGAGACAGGCAGGTAACCAATTGCCCTTCCACCAGCCGGGCGAGATGGCCGCTGGCGGTCGACGGCGCAACGTCTGCCGCCGCGCTCAGCTCGGTGGCGGTCCACGCCCGCCCGTCCATCAGCGCGCACAGCATTTTTACGCGCGACGGATCGGCCATTGCGGCAGCCACCGCGGCAATGGCCTGTTCCAGCACCGCGCCGTTCTCAGGAGGTAGGCTCGTTTTTAACATGGTCGCCCAGGGTTCGGTTATCTCTGCGGCCAGCTTATCATCATCCGTCAGCAGAATGAGGTCAACGTCATACATCCGCGTGCCCTCCGGTTTCGGAACTGTACTCCCGCACCAGCTGCGCCACCCGGATACGGTAGTACGCGAAAATCGACTCCCGCCCTTCGGCCTGCGCCGCCTGATGGAAGACGTTCTGCTTCCAGCGGCGGACGGCCTCTTCGTCGCGCCACCAGGAAAGCGACAGGATTTTGCCGTCGGTCGTCAGGCTCTGAAAACGTTCGATATCAATGAAGCCGTCGATGTCCGCCAGCAGAGGTTTGAGTTCGGCAGCGAGCTGAAGATAGCGCGCCTGATGGGCGGGCGCGGCTTTGGCTTCGAAAATGACTGCAATCATGATGGTCTCTCCGTAGTGATGTTGGGGAGATAATGCAGGGTAGAGAGGAACGATGCTTCGGCAAAGAGCGAAGTGTTGTGCCGGATGGCGCTGCGCTTATCCGGCCTGTGGGATGATGTAGGCCCGGTAAGCGCAGCGCCACCGGGCAGGTTTTAGCTTAGAATCGACCTGGGCTCCATAAACGCCCGGATCCCCCACTCGCCCATCTCGCGCCCCACGCCGGAGTGCTTAAACCCGCCAAACGGCGCCTTCGGCTCATGGGCAAGGGTATTCACCAGCACGCGACCGGAAACAATCTGCTGCGCCACGCGTCGCGCGCGGTTCACATCGCCGCCCAGCACCATCGCGCTCAGGCCGTAGTCGGTATCATTGGCAATGGCGATCGCCTCCCCCTCGTCACGATAAGGGATCACGCACAGCACCGGGCCGAAAATCTCATCACGGGCGACCGTCATCTGGTTGTTCACGTCGGCAAACAGCGTAGGGCGCACAAACCAGCCGTCTCGCGTGCCGTCTGCTCTCCCTTCACCACCCGCCAGCAGGCGCGCGCCCTCTTCGATTCCTTTACGGATATAGCCCTGTACCCGCTGCCACTGCTTTTCGCTGACCATCGGGCCGACGTCCGTCGCGCTATCGCGCGGATCGCCCGATTTCACCGCCGCCACGGCCTGCGCCAATGCGGCTTCGATCTCCGCCTTGCGCGCCTGCGGCACCAGAATGCGCGTTCCGGCCACGCACGCCTGCCCGCTGTTCATAAATCCGGCCTGAATCACCAGCGGGATCGCCTGCGCCAGATCCACATCATCCAGCAGGATCGTCGGCGATTTACCGCCTAACTCCAGGGTAACGCGCTTAAAGCTCTCCGCCGCGTTGCGCAGGATCGCCTTGCCGGTATTCGTCGAGCCGGTAAACGAGACTTTTGCCACGTCGGGATGACGGCTGATGGTTTCACCGACGGTTTCGCCGCGTCCGGTGACGATGTTAAACACGCCCGCCGGCAGCGCGGCATCGCGCAGCGCTTCGGTGACAATCCGGGTTTGCAGGGCGCTCATTTCGCTCGGCTTGATGACGGCCGTACAGCCCGCAGCCAGCGCGGCCGCCAGCTTGCCGCAGATAAACCCCGCGTCGCTGTTCCACGGCGTGATTAGCCCGGCCACGCCAAGCGGCGTCATCTGCACCGTCGCTGCGCCTGCGGGGGTGATAAATTCAAACGCCTCCAGCGCCTCAATGGCCTGAGCAATCACCTCCGCCGGATAGCTGGCCATCCACGCAGAGCGCGAAGCAGGCGCGCCGTACTCTTCAATGACCGCTTCCAGCAGATCGTCGTGACGGGCGGCCACGGCGGCGTGCATACGTTTTAGCGCCGCGAGGCGTTCCTGTTTAGTGGTCTGCGACCACGCCGGGAACGCCGCTTTCGCCGCCGCAACGGCGAGCTCCGCGTCAATCTCATCCGCCAGACGAACCTGGCCGATGACCTGCGCCGTCGCCGGGTTGTACAAATCAAACCACTCGTTGCCGTGCGGGGTAACAAATTCGCCGTTAATAAAGATCTGTTCGATGGTGTGCATATAAACCTCCTCAGGCTGTGTGAGCACAGTCTGTCACGGCTTCTCCATTCCGATAATCCACGCTATGCTGCAAGGGTTGTTTCGATTTTCAGGATAATCTATGCATCGTTCAGGTCTGACAGAGCTGGAAGTGGTGATGGCAGTCGTGCGACGCGGCAGCTTTCGCGCCGCCGCGCAGGAGCTGGGCATGTCCGCCACGGCGGTAAGCAACGCCATCGCCGGGCTGGAGAGCCGCCTTGATACCCGCCTCTTTAACCGCACCACCCGCAGCGTGGCGCTCACCGACGCCGGACAGCGCTACGTGGCGCGTATCGGCCCGGCCCTGCAGGAGATCCGTCTCGCCAGCGAGGAGATCCACAGCGACACCGGGGAACCCGCCGGCACGCTGCGTCTGAACGTGCCGAACCATATCGGCACCCTGTTTCTGGACCAGCTGCTGATCGACTTTATGATCCGCTACCCGAAGATGCGCGTAGAGACCGTCAGCGAAGCGCGAATGATCGACATCGTCGCGGAAGGCTACGACGCGGGGATCCGCCTTGAAGAGTCCGTGCCGCAGGACATGATCGCCGTGCCGCTGACCGGGGAGATCCGCCAGCTGGTTACCGCCACGCCGGACTATTTTGCCCGTCACGGCATTCCGCAGACGCCGGACGATCTGCTTTCGCATCAGGGATCGGCATGCGCATGGCCCACGGCGGGATCTACCGCTGGGAGCTGGCACGTCGGGGAGAAACGTACGCCCTTGCCGTGCCGCCGCGCTTTGCGACGTCCGATCTTTTTGCCTCGATCCGGGCAGTAAAAGCGGGATTAGGGGTGGGATTTTTGCCGGAACTGTATATCCGGGAAGAGCTGGAGCGTGGAGAACTGGTGAGCGTCTTAAACGACTGGGCGCAGCCCTTTGCCGGACTGCGCCTGTACTACCCCGGCCATCGCCACGTTCCGCCAGGCCTGCGGGCGCTGGTGGCAACGATCCGCGAGCGCGGGATTATTCCAGGTTAGCCTTGTTCAGCCCGTAAGCCGCGTCCAGCGAGCCCGGCGCCATGCGGGAGGTGATCCCCAGACGGTTCCAGGCGTTGATCGCCACGATGGCGAAGTTCAACTCTGAAATCTCCACGTCCGAGAAGTGCTCCGCCACGCTGCGGTACAGCGCGTCGCTCACGCCGTGAACACCAATCTGGGTCAGCGCTTCGGTGAAGGCCAGCGCGGCTTTCTCGCGGGCGCTGAACAGCGGGGACTCGCGCCAGGCCGCCAGATGGTACAGGCGCAGCTCGCGCTCGCCGGCGATTTTGGCCTCTTTCGAGTGCATATCCAGACAGAAGGTACAGCCGTTCAGCTGCGACACGCGAATGTCGATCAGGTGCTTCAGCGCCGGGTCGATGGAGGTTTTTGCCACTTCCATGCTCAGGGCGGACAGGGCGTTGGCGAGGGCAGGTGTAACTTTATGGTGGTTAACGCGAGTGCTCATTGTCTTTCCTCTTTTTGTGCGGCATGTGTCATGCGATGCGGTAAATCTACGCCGTTCATGACATAGTAAAAAGATACAAAAAGCGTGAAACGAGGTAGGACATGAAGCCGGGCTATCACGAGATTTATTCCCGCTATCGCGACAACATCACGCGCGGCGTGCTGAAGCCGGGCGATAAGGTGCCTGCTATCCGCGTGCTTGCGGAAGAGCTGAAGGTGGCGCGTAAAACGGTCGAAACGGCGTATGCCATTCTGACGGGCGAAGGGTATCTGGTGAGCCAGGGCGCGCGCGGCACGCGGGTCAACCCGGATCTGCTGTTGCCGGATAAGAGTGCCCCTGCGGAACAGCCCACCGGCGCGCTTCCGGCATCGCTCATCAGCCAGCGCGAGCGGGCCGGGTTTCTGCGCCCCGGCATCCCGGCCCTTGACAGCTTTCCGTATAAAAAATGGCTGCTGCTGGCGGGACAGGCGACGCGCGCCATGCGTCAGGAGGAGATGCTCAATCCGCCCGTTCTGGGCTGGTATCCGCTGCGCCAGGCCATCGCCAGCTATCTTAATATTTCACGCGGGCTGTCCTGCAGCGCCGAACAGGTGCTGATCACCAGCGGCTACAGCGGCAGCCTGCGGCTGATCCTCGACACCCTCGCCAGCCGCAGCGACAAGGTGGTGTTTGAGGATCCGGGCTACTTTATGGGCCAGCAGCTGCTCAAGCGGATCGTGCCGCGCCTGCACACGGTGCCGGTCGACCGCTGCGGCATCGATACGGACTACCTGCTCCGTCACCATCGCGACGCCCGTTTTGCCATCGTCACCCCGTCGCACCAGAGCCCGCTGGCGGTCACGCTATCGCTGCCGCGCAAGCAGCAGCTGCTCGACTGGGCCAGCCAGAACGAGGCGTGGATCATCGAAGACGATTACGACGGTGAGTTTCACTACACCCGCAAGGTGCTGCCGTCGCTGAAAAGCCTCGACCAGCACGACCGGGTAATTTTCATGGGCACCTTCAGTAAAACCATCATGCCGTCGCTGCGCATGGGCTACGTGGTGATGCCCGCCAGCACCGTCGGGGCCTTTACCGACTGCGCGGACATTACCACCAGCGGCCAGCCGGTGCTGACGCAAAAGATCCTCACCGCGTTTCTCAACGAAGGGCATTTTTTCCGTCATTTGAAAAAGATGCGCGCGCTGTATCAGACCCGCCGCGACTGGATGATTGCCGCCCTGCGCGAGGTGTATGGCGATCTGTTTTTCACCGAGCAAAACGACGGCGGGATGCATGTTGTGGCGTTCCTGACCAGAGGAAGCGGTGACCGGGAAGTGGCGCGCTGCTGGCAGGAACAGCAGCTGCAGGTGAATGCGCTTTCGGAGTGGTATCGCGGGTCCGGGAAGCGCTACGGGCTGGTGATGGGCTATAACAACGTGCGGTCGTATCAGGAGGCGGTGGATTTGCTGGAAAGACCGAAGCGGCAGACGCTTGCGCTGTTGAGCTGAAAATCGCCCGGTGGCGCTACGCTTACCGGGCCTACGGGATCGAGTAGGCCGGGTAAGGCGCAGCCGCCACCCGGCGATGACGTGTCTCACACATCATTCCGCGACAACCCCACATCCTTGAGCTGCTCGTCGCTCATCTGGCTCAGGATGCGGCGGGTACGGTTGATGCGATACCAGTTGCAGATCGTTTTGCCGATCCAGACGAAGACAATAAACGGACGTTTTGAACGATTCTCATAGAATTCCATGATGCTCTCCTCACTGTACCAGTGGGGTTATCATCCTGGAAATCGGCCTGTGCAATACAGACTCAAAAACACCTTTTGTTTAACATACAGATCCGCTAAAACAGTATCTGCATGCCAATTTTTACGGCAATCTGTACTGGTTTTACAATCTGTATGGTGAAAACAAAGGATACAGCATGACGCGTTATCAACATCTCGCCAACCTTCTGGCAGAACGCATTGAACAAGGGCTGTATCGCAGCGGCGAACGTCTGCCGTCGGTACGCACGCTGAGCCAGGAGCACGGCGTGAGCATCAGCACCATACAGCAGGCCTATCAGATCCTCGAAAATCTCCAGCTGATCACCCCTCAGCCGCGCTCCGGCTATTTTGTCTCGCAGCGCAAGGCCCAGCCGCCGGTTCCGGCCATGACGCGCCCGGTGCAGCGCCCCGTGGACGTCACCCAGTGGGATGAGGTGATGATGCTGCTGGACGCCCGCGCCGACAAAGAGATGATCTCCTTCGGCGGCGGCTCGCCGGATATTAACCAGCCGAGCCTGAAGCCCCTGTGGCGCGAGATGAGCCGCATCGCGCAGCATAATCCTGCCGAGATGCTGAGCTATGACGTGCTCGACGGCCGCCTGGAGCTGCGCGAGCAGATCGCCCGCCTGATGCTGGACGGCGGCTCCACCGTAGCGGCGAACGAGATTGTCATCACCAACGGCTGCCACGGCGCGCTGTCGATTGCCCTGCTCTCGGTGTGCAAGCCGGGGGATATCGTGGCGGTGGAGTCGCCGTCGTTTCACGGCACCATGCAGATGCTGCGCGGGTTTGACATCAAGGCGATTGAAATTCCTACCGATCCGAGACCGGGATCAGCATAGAGGCGTTAGAGCTGGCGCTGGAGCAGTGGCCGATCAAGGCCGTGATTCTGGTGCCAACTGCAATAACCCGCTCGGGTTTATCATGCCGGAAGCGCGGAAAAAGCAGGTTTTAGCCCTGGCCCAGCGGCACGATATCGTGATCGTGGAAGATGACATTTACGGCGAGCTGGCGGCGGAGTACCCGCGCCCGCGCACCATTCATTCGATGGATATCGACGGCCGCGTGATCCTCTGCAGCTCGTTTACCAAAACCGTGGCGCCGGGCCTGCGCGTCGGCTGGATTGTGCCGGGGCGCTATTACGACCGGGTAATGCACATGAAATACGCCGCGGGCGGGTTTAACGTGCCGGGCACGCAGATGGCGGTGGCGGCGTTTATTCGCGACGGCCATTACCATCGCCACGTGCGCCGTATGCGTCAGATTTATCAGCAGAATATGGAAACCTACACCTGCTGGGTGCGGCAGTATTTTCCGGCGGAGATTTGCGTCACGCGCCCGCAGGGCAGCTTCCTGCTGTGGATTGAGCTGCCGGAAAAGGTCGACATGGTGTGCGTCAGCAAGCAGCTGTGTCGGCTGAAGATCCAGGCCGCGGCCGGGTCGCTGTTTTCCGCCTCCGGGAAGTACCGCAACTGCCTGCGGATCAACGTGGCGCTGCCGCCGACGGAGAAGAATCGCGAGGCGCTGAAGAAGATGGGTGAAGCGATTGTGATTGCAATGGAGGAGTAGTGCGGCCTGATGCCCTCACCCAGCCCCTCTCCCAAAGGGAGAGGGAGAAAACCGCCGTTGTAGGCCCGGTAAGCGCAGCGCCACCGGGCAACAGGTAGGTTATTCGTCGAAGTACCAGTATCCCTGGTTAATCAGCCCGGTGAGCTCTTCAACAAACGCCGGGTTTTTCAGCGCATCGCCCAGCTCGGCCTGGCCGAGTTCAGTGTAGCGGCACAGCGCATCCGCCGCTTTCGCGTCTACCGTCTCCAGCTGTTCGCTGTTGATAAAGAAGCTGCCGTTGACGTTCAGCACGCGCAGGCCGCTCAGGCGAGACAGCGTTTCGCCGCCCTGCAGCGCGTCCAGCACCTCTTCCGGCGCGTACGGCGGCTCGGCGGCGGCGATATCCAGCTCGTGGCGCGGCGTGGAGACAAAGCTGCCGAACCATTTTGTGAAATCATCCGGCTTGCTAATCATGTCGAACATCATCTGGCGAATGCGATCGAGCTCGTACTGCTCCACGCGGCCCGGGTGTTCGCGACAGCTCAGATCCGGATCGCTGTAGTGCTCGCCGCCCAGATCGTTTTCCAGCGCGTAATCGGCGAAGCTGCTGATCAGATCGCGACCGTTCGGCCCGCGGAAGCCGACGGAGTAGTTGAGCGCCGTCTCATGGGTAAAGCCGTCGTGCGGGAATCCAGGCGGGATGTAGAGGATATCGCCCGGGGCCAGATCTTCGTCGATGATCGGCTCGAACGGATCGACATGCAGCAGCGCAGGATGCGGGCAGAACTGACGCATCGGCAGCTTGTCGCCCACGCGCCAGCGGCGGCTGCCCATCCCCTGAATGATGAACACGTCGTACTGATCGATATGCGGACCCACGCCGCCGCCCGGCACGGAGAAGGAGATCATCAGGTCGTCCAGACGCCAGTCCGGCAGGACGCGGAACGGACGCACCAGCTCCGCGGCGGGCATATGCCAGTGGTTCACCGCCTGCGCCAGCAGCGACCAGCCGGTTTCACCCAGATCGTCAAAGTGCTCAAACGGACCATTGCTGGCCTGCCATTTGCCGTTGAAATGGCTCACCAGACGGCTATCGACTTCCGGCTCCATCGCCAGCCCGGCCAGCTCGTCCGGAGTAATCGGGTCGACAAAATTCGGGAAGGCATTTTTCAGCACTACGGGTTGTTTTTGCCAGTATTTCTCAAGAAATTCCGGCCAGTTCAGGTTCAGTTGATACGCCATGGGTAGCACCAGTGAGAGGGGAAACAGGCGCGATTATGGTGGAGAGCGTGGAGGGCTGCTTTGTCGTGGGTCAAGCGCAGATGATTTGCCTGCCACGCGCGTGTTGGCAATGATTAAACCTGGTCATTAGGTGAAGTAGTATTAAAGTAAAACTTAAATGATACTTTTTCCTGAACCTTTTCCCCCGTCCGACGTTTACTTTTACTCAAGGCATCTTACCTCTTAAAACTGGTAGTTTTTTAATTTTAAGAACAAGATTAGCATTAGAGATTGTCATTCTTTATATTTAGCTCTAAGCTATTTTCTTTTGCATACCTGGCTCATTAAAGGCAATGATTAGAATCACAAGGACTGTTGAAAGCGAACATTGCTTACAAGAATATATTTCAACGTTTTCTGCCTTAAATAATCTTATTGACCGACACCTTTCTAAAACTTATCTCAATCTTTTTGCCCGCCCTCAGCAGGCTGAAGATGGTGCGGTTGAATGGTATAGCGAAATAAATGGTAAACCCCAACGCTTTAACGCTTTAAACGTCGTTGAGCGAGACAAAATCGCCATACTCCTCTCACAAAAGCTGGCGGCACTCACTCAACTTCATCAAACACTCTCGACTAGCGCGCAGACTTCTCCCGAAACACTGCAGTTACTGGCAAAAATAGCCAGACAGCCCTCACCAGAAAGAATATGGATCGTTGACGGTCAGCCTGTGATTACAGGCTGGGACATCATGCCTGAAACTAAGTTGCCGGCAGAACCGCTGGCTAAAAAGCGTGGGTGGTTATGGCTGGGGCTTTTAGCACTGGCTCTGCTTCTGGCTCTTGTTCTCCTGCGCGGCTGCTGGCCGACTGTCAAAGTAGCCACTCCTGCCGTTTCTCCCGTCCAGCCAGCCCCTGAGCATCAGGTCAAAATGCTCTGCCCGGCACAGCGGACAAAACAGCAGGCACCTGAAATGGTTATTATTTTTGATGCTTCTGGCTCTATGGCCATGAGCATGGATGCCACACCAGAAGAGATAATGCGGTGGATGCAGGATAAACCTGTACCCGGTATCGATCGTGAACCTCGTCGCATTACGCTCGCACATCAATCCGCTAAACACATTATCGATGACGTGCCAAATGACATGGACATTAGCCTTATTGCCGCAGCTAATTGCCACCAGGTGAACGCAACTCCGGCTTTCCTGCCGGAACAACGCGCTGAGCTAAAAAAGTTAATTGATAAAATCCAGCCGGTGGGTAAAACCGCTCTGGCAGAGGCGTTAGAAGAGGCGGGGAAACGAGTTAATGGCGTTGACCGTGATGCCATAATTCTACTGGTGACGGACGGGGAAGAGACATGCGGAGGCTCGCCTTGCGATGTCGCGCTTGAGCTAAAAAAACGTAAGCCCCGATTACAGGTCAATGTTGTCGATATCATGAATACCGGCGCCGGAAACTGTATTGCCAGCAATACAGGTGGAAAGGTATTTGCTGTCAATAATACGCAGGAGTTTAATAAGATGATGAACAACGCCGTGAAGGAATATATACCGCAGGGTTGTGATTAACACATTAGAGAAAATGAATACATTGCCAGAAATATAGTTTCACAGCGAAACTTTTTTTGCGGCAATCGGATATGCGCACGTCCCAATAATAAGTTTAGTTTAGGTCTAAACGTTTTCGGCCATTTGCCGATAATACTCAATATTTTGTTGCCATAAACAATTGACGCAGATTACCCGGCGTATTTGCGGCGTCCTTTTCCACAGTGGAACTTGCTTTCACTTGTTCGTTTAACAGCAAAGGCATGCAGCGTGAAAGAAATTTTTCTATGCAGTGACAAGCTCGATAAATATCAGTCGATGGGTGAGAATGGACAGGCAGTATATATTTCCGCATTACAGCTGCGTGAAACCCTACGACTTAGAAAACAAACGGCGGTTGCTGACACTTTAGCCATCCCGCAAATCAGCGAGCATGGCGATCGAATCGACTGGTATGCCCCGCTGGCCGGTGACGTTATTCCATGGACGGCCGCAACGGAAGCTGAGCGCCAGGCCGCGCTCGCGCAACTCGAAACCACCCATGCAGCGTTTCGCCAGATAAGTAATGAATTTGCCCAAAGCCAGCAGCCGGAACGCCGGCTCTTTGGGAAATTACTTGAAAAAGCGATGCAATTCCCCGATCAGCAGCACGTGTGGCTGGTAGGTGGAAAGCCAGTCATCAGTTTTTGGGGATTTGTGAACGCCACTAACCAGGCCCGCATCGAGCCGTTAGACTGTTTGCGTCCAATATCTACAGCCTTGCCTCCGCAATCAGCCAGTATTGAACCGGTGATACCAGAACGCACTTTCACGCATCAAAGGCCCGCCAAAGGACGCTGGCGGTTGCTCTTACCCGCATGGTTGCGTTGGCTACTGCCGCTACTTCTGTTACTCTTTTTAGCACTACTGTTCTTACGGGGTTGCATGCCAGGCATAACGATACCTGGTATTTCATCTTCCGTACCCGCTTTGCCCGCGCCCCACCTTCCAACAGCCGAATCTCTTGCGCCGTCGTCAAGGGCCATCATCAGCACAACAACGTCTAAGGCGAACCTGCATTCGACAACGGGCAGTGAGATTTTAAGCACCACGGGCACTTCACTCACAACGTCACAAGAGCAATCAGCATTACAAACGCCGTCACAAAGCGCAGCAGCAACGGCATCTGCTGTGGATCCTGCGTCAGCCACGAATAGCCCTCATCCCGGCGGAACAGCACCTGCTCTCGAAGAGCCATCGGCCAATACCTCAACTGGCGCTAAAGTCCCGTTGACCCTGCCCGCATCTTCACTGGCCCAAGGAAACACCCGTTTTCTGGACGGGAACTGGCACGCAGGGGCTGGTATTCAGGACCAACGCACAGGAAAGCCCCTTAGTCTGAGTTACCAAATCAATGACGGTAAGGGCGAAGTACAGATGATCCGTGGCGACGGTGTGACCTGTCGTGGCGCGGTCAACGCGGCTATTCAGTCAGGTCATATCGCCATTAACAATCAGGGAGAAGCACTGTGCTCCGATGGCTCACGCTACCAAATGCCAGAAATTCTGTGTGCTCCCGGCGCGCAAAACATTGCGGATTGCAAAGGCCGTTACGACGCCAAAACACTTTTCCCTATTTCGATGAAGCAGGAGGCAAGTCAGTAAATGCTCGCTGAACTCACTGATTTTAAAAAACAGGTCAAACTTATTCGCGACAGCGGGATCCAGTTCCTTGATTTCGCCTTTACCCTGCCAACGCGTAAAGAATATGGGGAATTTCTTCGTCAACAGGGCGACGAGGCTATTATGCGGCTTATCTATAATGAGAGGGAAGATAAGCTGCAGATCCCTCAGCCTGACAGCGAACCTCCTCGCTACGCAGACTCCGACTACACATTGACGACCGAAGAGTCGCTACGCCTCTATCGCGGCCTCTGGTTACCGCTGCCATTTTTCCGCTTCAACCCGCCACGAGCCTTTGCTCACGGGCCGTATAACTGGTCACGCGTCCAGTTCCATGAGCTGCCTGAGCCGGATGAAAAGGGCAATACCTGGCGCGCTACTCTGATTTTTGATACCAAAATTTTCCCGGATCGCGAGAATACGCAGTATCTCGCACCGGGCGAGGATGATATCCGTTCAGGGGCGGGATTTGCTCTGGCACGCCATCCTCACGAGATGGGGGAGTTTCTCTCACTGCCATGGGTGAATGAATGGCTACGGGAAATTTTCAGTACTCAGGCTCGCGAAGTATTACGCCAACATATTGATGACATTGATGAACAACTACTGCAGAAGGAACATCAGGCGCATTATCTTAACCTGCTGCATGTCCTGGCGACGACGATTGTCGTTCCTGAAGTACAGGTCAACGACGTAAAAATCCGGGACTCAGCGATACCTGTAGACCTCGTGCTGGACATTGGTAACTCACGTAGCTGCGGCATCCTGATCGAAGAACATCGTGACGACAATAAAGGGCTTTCTCAACTTTATCAGCTTCAGCTCCGAGATTTGAGCCAACCGCAATTTGTTTATAACGAGCCTTTTGACAGCCGTCTCGAGTTTGCCCAGGCCGAATTCGGCAAGCAGGATTTCTCGCTAAAAAGCGGGCGCAGCGATGCCTTCACATGGCCAACCATTGGACGCGTCGGCGGAGAAGCCTTCAGAATGGCGGCTCAACGCCTGGGTACCGAGGGCTCAACAGGGATCTCCAGCCCTAAACGCTACCTCTGGGACGATCAACCCTATTCACCGGGATGGCGCTTTAGCCAGGCCTTCGTGAAAAGTGACAGAGAGCCGTTAGCCACTGCAGCACCGCTGCTGTATATGGTCAACGATCAGGGGAAATTGCTCATTCGCCTGAAAAATGAAGAAGACCGTATGCCTGTCTTCACGCCGGTATACAGTCGTAGCTCGCTGATGACGATGATGTTGTCAGAGGTATTAAGCCAGGCTCTCATGCAAATCAACAGCCCTTCACAGCGGCTGAAGATGAACCACGCCAGCACACCGCGCCGTTTACGAAATGTCATTATGACTGTCCCTCCGGCGATGCCAAAGCCTGAGCGCGCTATCTTTGAGGAGAGCATGCATGACGCTATCCGCATGGTCTGGAAAGCGCTCGGCTGGGAAGAGATGGATTATGAAGGCGATGACCCGCGGTGCTTGAAATACGCCCATCCAGGCGTACACGTGAAGTGGGACGAAGCCACCTGTGGGCAGTTGGTATATCTCTATAACGAAACGCAGAACTACTTTGGCGGTCGCACGGACGAATTTTTTGCAGCTACTCGCCGTCCCGATACTCAAAAAGACACCAGCGATACACGCTCATTAAAAATCGCGTCGATTGACATTGGCGGAGGAACGACCGACCTCGTCATTTCTCGCTACACGCTGGATGAGGGCCAGGGCATTAACGTCCGGATTACCCCGAAACAGCTTTTCCGTGAAGGGTTTAAGGTAGCAGGCGACGACATACTGCTGGATGTTATACGGCTTTTCCTCCAGCCAGCAGTAAAAGCGGCCATGACCAAAGTCGGCCACAGCGATCTTGCAGCCGAATCAATGATGTCACAACTGTTCGGTAGTGAATCGATCGAAGCCGGAAAACAGGTATTACGTCAGCAGCTTACATTGCAGATCTTCGCGCCTCTGGCGTTATCTATTTTGCATCGCTATGAAGAGTACTCCCCGGAAAATGGGCGGGAGATACTGAATTACACCTTCCGTGAGCTACTTGCCGATAATCTTCCAACCGAGAAAGTACAGGATTACGTCAACGACGTTGCCCGTTCCGGACAGCTTGCGAGCGAAGTACCGTTCTCCATTCTGGATGTACCGCTGGAGTTGGATCTTGCGCGTCTGCACAATGAATTTATCGACCCTCGCAGCGGGCGAATGAACATTTGCCACAGCCTGCGCGCGTTGTGCGAAGTGCTTTGGCATTACAACTGCGATGTATTACTTTTAACCGGTCGTCCATCCCGCCTGCCGGGAATTCAAGCGCTCATTCGCCAGCTTCAACCTGTTCCCCCTTCTCGCGTGCTGCCACTCCACGGTTATGAAACCGGTGGCTGGTATCCGTTTAACAAAAAAGGATGCATTGACGATCCGAAATCGACAGCCGTTGTGGGGGCGATGCTGTGCCTGTTAGCGGAGAAATCCAGGCTCAACAACTTCTTCTTCCGCACTGCGAACTTTAAGCCTTATTCAACCATCCGCTATGTCGGGATGCTTGATGGAAACAATGTGATTAAAGACAGCAATGTCGCCTATCGCGACGTTGATTTGGACTCCGCTGATTTCCAGTTACCGGAAGGGAAAGGCTTTGAAGCACGGGGGGAAGTGCGTATCGGTTTCCGCCAGCTTGATAACGAACGCTGGCCATCGACCGCACTTTACACCCTAAAAATTACCAGTGCGAACCTGGCAAGCGAGCTGTCGGGTGATGCTGTAATAAGCATCGGTTTAACCGCAGAACAGGGACGTGGACGTAGTAGCGAAGAACCGGTCAGTCCGGAGCGCTTCCAGATTGGCTCGATGGAAATGAAAAACGCACAGCGCGGTTATGGTCGTAGAGATGTTGCATTCCAGTTGAACACAATGGTCGGTAATGGGCTGAGTGAAACCCATTACTGGCTGGATAGCGGGAGTATTAAAAGCTAATGAGCACTATTCATCCCAACACCATTATCCAGGGCTGGAATGGCGTCGAACAAGGTGCAGGCCGGGCCATTGACTGGATCGCAAGCGTTCGTCAGGACGCGCCGCGCCTGAACACTGAAGCCGATCGCCTGACCATGAACTTGCGCCGCAGCCGTAACAAAGCACGCAGATTGGCGCAGGCCGCAGCGAAACCGATGACAATCGGCTTCTTTGGCTTGTCGCAGGCAGGCAAATCGTATCTCATTTCCGCGCTGGCTGCGGGTGAAAACGGAAAGCTGGAAACACGCCTCGGCGGCAATCAGCTCGATTTTCTGACCCACATCAACCCGCCTGGCGGCGGCAAAGAGGCGACGGGTCTTGTTACCCGGTTTAGCCGCAGTGCTCAGAGCTCAGACGACCGCTGGCCTGTCACGTTACAGCTCTTCAACGAAGTGGAAATGGGGAAGATCCTCGCCAACGCATTCATCCATGACTTCAACCAGGAAAAATTTGACTGGCAGTTCGATGAAAAACGCATCAGCGATCTGTTAACGTCCCTGTCGAAACGACGCCTGACCTCCCGCAGCCCTGGCGTGACCGAAGATGACGTAGTTTCTTTTTGGGATTACCTCATCCGCCATGCTGAGAAAACGCAAAGCCGTTTTGCCCTGACCTACTGGCCACAGGCAGTAAGCCTCGCACCATGGCTTTCTGTTGAAGATCGCGGCCAGCTTTTCTCCGTTTTATGGGGCGAAGTACCAGAACTAACCAATGCCTATATCCGTTTTGCCAACACGCTACAGCGTCTCGGTGGAGTGCAGGAGCTGCGTGCCCCACTGAGCACGCTGGTTCGTAACGAAAACGGCCTGCTTATCCAGCGGGATAGCATCATGAACGTCGATATGCTGGAGCGGCTGAATACCCCGTCGGATCAGACTATTGAAGTCTGTCCTGTGGTAAATGGGCAAACGGGTGCGTCTATTTCGCTATCGCTGGCAGAGCTCACTGCGCTTACCGTTGAATTGCATATCCCGTTAATGGCTCCGCCTCGCGAAACAATCTTCGAAGCCGTCGACTTGCTTGATTTCCCGGGTTATCGCGGCCGTCTGGCGGTGGAGTCCATGAGTGATGTCACTCGCGAGGTTAAAAATGCAGAGAGCAACCCGCTAGCGCAGTTAATTTTGCGCGGAAAAGTGGCCTATCTTTTTGAACGTTACACCGAAAACCAGGAGATGAATGTCCTGGTGGTGTGTACGGCCTCAACAAAACAGTCTGATGTCAAAGAAGTGGGCGGCGTTCTGGACGAGTGGATCCGTTACACCCAGGGCGCCGATGCCGACGCGCGTGGTCGTCGCTTACCTGGCCTAGTCTGGGCATTAACCATGTTTGATCTGCGCATTAGCCAAAACCTTTCCCATGACGAAGCACTTCTTCGCCAGTCCTGGGGGCTTGGCGGGATGATCAAAATGGCGATGACCGAGCGTTTTGGCCAGTACAAATGGATGCAGGAATGGAGCCAGGGCCAGGCGTTCAATAACACGTTCCTGGTACGCAAACCGCGCCAGCAAACGCCCTTTATCCGCATGAACGCAGGTAGTGAAGCGGCTTTCAACGACGACAATGGCGGGCAGCTCGCACTGATGCGGAAAACCTTCCTTGAAGATGAAGCTGTCGCTCGCTACATCGCGAACCCTGCTGAAGCCTGGGATGCGATGCTCACCCTCAACGACGGTGGTATGCGCCGAATGGCCGATTATCTGGCCCGCGTCGCCCGTCCTGAACTGAAACTGGAGCGGATCGCAGAACAGCTCGACGAGATCCGCCACGAACTGGTCGAAGGGGGACTGGGGAACTGGTACCAGCCGGACGGCGAAGAAGAGCTGTCCAGAAAATCCCGAATTGCGCAAGAGATCCTTGCCACCCTGAAAAAACGCAGCGGCATGCACGGCGAACTGCTGGCGCGGTTGGTTCCGGCACGCCGCGATCTCCATGCACTTTACATGCAGCAAACGACCCTGTCTGCGCATGAAGCAGAAGAAGAAGATGCAGGATTCTTTGATATCGGTGTGGAAGATGCTTTCGAAAGCAGCGCAACTGCGGTGACGACGCACAGCCATGAGATCGCTTTCGCGCACCAGAGCGTTCAGCTCTGGATTAACCATCTGCGCGGCCTGCCTGAAACCGCCGCCATGCTCAACTACATCAGTCTTCCGCGCCCGATTGCCGAAGCGCTGGTAGACGAATTGATCACGGGGTTATTGCGTTCACGTGTCGAGGACGCGCTGGTCAATGCAATGAAAAATACCGAGCAGGCTGGCGTTCGTCGCGAACGTATGGTCGAGCGTCAGGTTTCACGCGTGCTTCACGTGATGAGCGATTTCATCACCTGGCTGGGCTATCAAAATATGCCGGAATCGAAACGCCCGGCCCGTCTCAACCAGCCCGAACAGCCGATCTTTACCCGTCCACCAACGTGCGACAGCGTGGTCTGGAAAGGTGATGAACGCCTGGCACGCCTGACGCCGCAACAGCTGAACTACAGTGCCTTCTTTATCATCGACTGGCTGGTTGGACTGGAAGCACTCATTACCGAAAACGCAGGTCATTCTGCCGGACGCGAGATTAGCGTCGCGCAGAACGAAAATCTGGGCGTCATTCTCCGCCAGATTAAATTGGCAAAGGAGTAACTGGACGTGATCAAACCTGAACTTAAGACGCTGACCCCTATACAACCAGGATTCGCATTGCTCTTGTTGAAAGGCTGGAAAGGCGATGCCGAGGGCGTCACAATCTCGGTAGTACGTAATCAGGATCGCCTGTATCTGGATAGCCACGGTGATTGGGTCAGTGGCGAGATTTTCCTCGCCCTTCCTCCACTGATACAAAATGAGGAGACGCCCTGCGTTCAGGTCGGCCCTTCTCTGATCGATCCACTACTCGCCAACCGCCAGGCGGCCTATCGCATCACCATCAAAGATGGAAGTAATAAGGATATGGGGATTCTGACCATCGCTGAAGGGCTACTCAGCTCCCAGGCCGGTGGTGAAAACCCACTCCCGGAAAATATACAGACGCTGAATGATACCCCCATCGTGCAGCCGATGTCCGTTCAAGAACCGGAACCTGTCGTTTTAGAACCTGTCGCAGAAAAGCCTGTATCTCAACAGCCGCAGAAGCCGAAAAGTAAGCTGCCGTTATTTGCGGGATTAGCCATTCTATTGCTCCTGCTGGCCGCTGCTGGGTGGTGGTTTACCCGTAAGCCAGAGCCTGCAATTCCAGCGGCACCTCCCGCGCCCGTCGCGAAAATTACCGGGCCGTGTGGTGATGAACA
This sequence comes from Allium fistulosum, assembly GCA_030737815.1. Taxonomy (NCBI): domain Eukaryota; kingdom Viridiplantae; phylum Streptophyta; class Magnoliopsida; order Asparagales; family Amaryllidaceae; genus Allium; species Allium fistulosum. The sequence goes on along the minus strand of JASFAW010000009.1, from coordinate 50,949,630 downwards.
AATGGCGAGCGGCAATGAAATGGCGTTCGTTAAAGGGTGCCTGCGTAGCCAGCCAAGTAGTGCACAACTGCTGGACGTCATCGCAAAAGCGAAAGCGGCAAAACATTGCGATATCGCTCAGCGCCTTTACGCCTATAAAGCCCAGTCCGGCGATACGCAGATGGCCGTTCGTTATGCACAAGAATATGACCCGAAAACCGCAAAACCAGGGGGATGCTTCAATCCTGACGCAGAGACAGCGGCGTATTGGTATGAGTCGGTTGTAAATCTGGATCCGCAGAATAACGAGGCCAAAGCCCGTTTAGCTGAGCTGAAGAAATAGGATAAACAATGAAATACATGCATTGGTTCAGTAGCCTGGTGTGTGCCGCAACGCTGGCATCCCCCGCCTGTGCCGCGGGTAAACAGCCGCTTTTGCAGGAAGGTAAACATGCGTTATTCCAGCGGGTACTGACTTACCCAGGCTGCCAGCTGTCCGCCAAAGCAGGTGAAGCAGGTAAAGAGCAGCCGGCCTTCAGTCGATTCTATGTTTACCAAAGGACAACGCAGGGTCAGGACACGTGGCTGCAGGTTGGGCCGGACAGCTTTGGTCATACCGCTGGCTGGATGAATTCCTCCTGCACCGTTGACTGGAAAATGCAGCTGACGCTGGCGTTTACCAATCCTGCTGGCCGTCAACCGATGCTGTTCTTTAAAGAGAAATCCGACGTTGAGTCTCTTCTGAACAGCAAAAACCCTGCGGCAACATTGCAACCAATGCTCAACAGTTTGAGCAGCCATAAACCGGTCCCGCAGGTTCTGGCACGCGAGCCTGATTACATGGTGGATCAGTTAAAAAACTTTTATCTCTTACCTGTTCTTGGCTCAGATGATGTGTTTACCGATACCGGCTTCCAGGTACGTGTACTCAACGTTGCCTCCGTCAGCGAAAAGTCGCCCGCAAAAAAGGCCGCGTCCGCTGCTGATGAAAAGAACATGATGAAAGGGTTCTCCGCCTCGGTTGTCTTTGTGATCGACTCCACCATCTCGATGGGGCCGTATATCGATCGCACTAAAGAGGCGATCGATAAGATCTACAAGAGGATCGAGAAGGAACACTTACAGGATCAGGTCAAGTTTGGCCTGGTAGCTTTCCGCTCCAGCGTGAAAGCGGTGCCGGGTCTTGAATACGACAGCAAGATGTATGTCGACCCCAATACCGTTAAAGATGGTAAAGACTTCCTCGCTAAAGTACATGACCTGAAGCAGGCTACCGTTTCCAGCAGCAAGGTTGATGAAGATGCTTACGGCGGGGTCATGACAGCGCTGGACAAAGTGGACTGGACGCAGTTTGGCGCCCGCTACGTTGTACTGATTACTGACGCAGGCGCGCTTGATGGCACAGATAAGCTCTCGTCAACCCATCTGGATGCCGCCCAGGTGCGTCAGGAAGCCGCCTATCGTGGCGTTGCGCTGTATGCGTTACATCTGAAAACCTCTGATGGTAAGAAAAATCACAGTTCTGCTGAAGCCCAGTATCAGGAGCTGACGTTAAATCCATTCCTGCACAAACCGCTCTACTATCCTATTGATTCAGGTGATGTAAATAGCTTCGGTAGTATGGTCGATAACCTGGCGAATGCCATTACCGGCCAGATTAAAACAGCCTGGAGCGGCGAAGAAACGGCGGGGAGCGCGCTGGGGGCAAGCCCTAAATATGCCGGTAAGAAAGAAGATCCCCTGCTCAGTGATGCCGACAAGTTAAGTAAGGCAATGCGTCTTGCCTATCTGGGTGAAAAGCAAGGCACCACGGCACCACCGGTATTCAAGTCATGGATAAGCGACCGCGATCTGATTGACCAAAACATCCCGGCGACCGAGGTGCGCGTACTGCTCACGAAAAGCGAGCTCAGCGATCTGAGCGATGTCATGAAGAAGATCGTCAATGCCGCCAATGAGGGGATGATCTCTCCGGATGACATGTTTGCCAGCCTGCGTTCTCTGGCGGCAACCATGGGCAACGATCCAAACCAGGCGAAAGGGAAAAATGCGACCCGACTCGGAGAGATGGGACTGCTCGGTGAATATATCGAGAGCTTACCTTACCTCAGTGAAGTATTGAGCCTGGACGAAGAAACCTGGAAAAGCTGGGATGGCCTTGAGCAGGAGCGTTTCATCCGCAGGCTGAATACCAAGCTTAATTACTATCAACGCTACAACCAGGATGTAGACCGTTGGGTGGCATTAGCGCCCGATAGCGACCCACGCGATAACGTTTATCCGGTACCTCTGGAGAACCTGCCCTGATGTTGAGGATCCGCGATATGGAGATCAGCCGGGGCGGGACGCATGGCTATAGCGTCGCCCTCCCGCACCTCTCGTTGAAAAAGGGAGAGGTGGTCGCTCTAACCGGGCCTAGCGGGTGCGGTAAAAGCACGCTTCTGGAGATGATAGGGGCGATCCTCCGCCCAGCGCATCTTGCCGAATACCGGCTCGCCGGTCGCGATATTTCAATACCGCTCATGGCTGAAAACGAGCCTGTCCTGGCCGCGCTTCGCGCACGCGAGCTTGGGTTTATGCTACAGCACGGCGGCTTGTTGCCCTGGTTACCCGTGATAGAAAACATCACTCTGGTTCGCAGGCTGGCAGGACTTAGCCTACAGTCAGCCTGGCTCGATAAGGCCATCGACAGCCTGGGCGTGCGACCGCTGCTGACAAGAATGCCTTCCCGGCTTTCTATCGGCGAGCGCCAGCGCGTTGCCTTCATCCGTGCGATTGCCCACCAGCCACGCTTACTCCTTGCCGATGAACCGACTGCGGCGCTGGATCCTGATAATGCAGACCGGTTGTTTGACCTGATGATCGGCATGGTGCGCTCACTGGATATGGCAGCCATTGTTGTGAGCCACGACTGGCAGCGCGTGACGCATTTTGGGATTGACCGATATCAGGCCGTGACCGGAGAGGGAAAAAGTGTCTTCTTACCCAGCTGATATGCCAGCGTCAGGCACCCTGCTATGCCGTATGGCTCTGCGCGATCTCATTCACGATCGCAAGGTCGCGCTGTGCATCATCTTCTCTTTGATTGCCGTTATCGCACCGTTATTGCTGCTGTTCGGATTGAAGAATGGCATTGTCAGCCAGCTTCGCCATCAGCTTCTCGACGACCCTCGCACCCGGGAAGTACGTATAACGGGTAATGGTAATTATGATTTTGCCTGGCTTGATAAGCTCGCCCGCCGTTCAGAAGTCGGATTTTCGATTCCGTTAACCCGTTCGCTGAACACTCAGGCCGATCTGGTTCGGGACGGGCAACACTTTGTCCCGGGTGCTGAAGTGATCCCGACGGCCAAAGGCGATCCTCTTTTGCAGGATGTCAGAGCACCGGTCAAAGACAGCGATACCGTACTCAGCGCCAGTGCGGCACGGCGCCTTGGCGTGCAGCCAGGAGATATCCTGCGCCTGATGGTGAGCCGAAAAAGCGAAGGGAAAAACCAACGCGCCACGTTCGCTTTAACCGTTACCGGCGTGCTGGATGACGCAAAATTTTCACGTCAAGGTGCCTTTATTACATTGTCTTTGCTTGTTGCTCTGGAAGACTACCGCGATGGCTTTCAGGTTCCCTTGCTGGGGGTCAGCGATGGCAAGCCGCCCAGAGAGAGAACCCGCTATTCAAGAGCACGTATCTATGCCAGTTCGATAGATGACGTTTCACTCCTCGCGCGGTGGCTGGAGACGCAGAACATTGAGGCTATCACTCAGTCAGCTCAAATTGAGTCTGTGCGTGCCATCGACCGTGTGCTGGGGATTATCTTTGGCGTGATTGCCTGGATCTCTGCATCAGGGTGCATCGCCTCGTTAGTCGGTGCCTTCATCGCCAACATTGATCGTAAGCGCAAAGATATGGCCGTGCTGCGCCTTCTGGGTTTTCGCCGTCGCGCTGTGACGCTTTTTATTATTATTCAGGCGCTGTGTTTGACCGGCGTCTCATACGGACTGGGTGTGATCATCTACCTGCTGGGCAGCGCATTGTTCAACCATGTGTTGGGCAGTTCTTTACCGGACCAGGCATTCGTCTGTCACCTTGACCCCCTTCATTTTATCGCCGCATTGCTCTGTGTCCTTGCCGTGGCGTTAGGCGTGGCCGCTATCGGAGCACTGCGCGCACTGAAAATCGAACCTGCGGAGAGTTTACGTGAAATCTAAACTGGCGATGAGCCTGGCTATCATTGGACTCGGGTACGCCTGCGCGGCGAATGCCACCTGGGATGAAAAGTTCTGGAACCCAAAACCTCTGGCCGATGACGTGATATTGCCTATGCCGTGCGACGGTGCCATGGCATTTCGCAAAGTCGCTATCCCGCTGAATAAACCGCTGGAAGATTACAACATCACGCTGGGGCAAGAAGGCGACGACTGGGGATACGTTGAACAATCTCGCCAGGAACACATTGCAGGCAGTTTCCCGGAGAAGGGTGGTAAGGGCCGTTATTACCTGATGGCCAAATATGAACTGAGCGACCTGCAGTATCGCGCGCTTTCTGGGGAATGCCCGACGACGGATATGAAAGGACGTTTACCGAAGGTGAGTATTGGCTGGATGGATGCCATGGTATTCGCAAATCAATACAACCTGTGGTTACGAAAAGAAAAACTTTCTGCACTGCCTGAAGATGATGGTCAGGCGGGATTTTTACGGCTTCCGACAGAAACCGAGTGGGAGTTTGCCGCACGCGGCGGGCTCGCGGTTTCCCCCGCAGAGTTCCGCGATCGCCACTTCCCCATGCCTGAAGGATTGAACGGTTATGTCTGGTTTGCGGGGGCACAGTCTGCAAATGGAAAACTTCAGCTTACCGGCCTGCTGAAACCTAACCCGCTCGGATTGCACGACATACTGGGCAACGCAGCAGAGATGATGTTTGACCCGTTCCGCCTGAACAAGCTCGATCGCCTGCATGGTAAGGCTGGGGGCTATGTCGTTCGGGGGGGCAGTTATATGACTCCTCAGGCGGATATCCGCAGTTCACTGCGTGGAGAGGAGCCGTACTATGCCAATGCGGGCGAGAATACAACCAAAAGCACCGGTGTTCGTCTGGTTTTAGTTTCCACAACCCTGACATCACGCGAGCGGGTGAAAGAGATTGAAAAAGAGTGGCAATCATTAGGCACGGGTAAAAAGGAGACACCTGCAGGCAAAGCTGATGATTCGCTAAAAAACCTGAATGCTATCTCGGCAAAAGTCCAGGATGACGCACTGAAGAAACAACTTGAGCAACTGCGCGGTGAGCTGCGCGCAAATAGCCAGCTTCGGGATGAACAACGGGATCAGGCAATACGCACATCGTTACAGTTGGGCGCCTTTTTGTGCACAAAAATGAAAGATGACGGCGAGTTTTACGATCGTCTCAACCAGCTCTTCACCAAAACCTGTGCCGCAGGCAGCCAGCTTGATGCTAATTGCTCCCGCCGTCAGGAACAGCTTGGTCAACATCAAAAAGCCCTTGATTTTATTACCAGTTATTACGCTGACACCCTGGTAGACATGGGCACAACCTATGACAAACCCCTCATCGAACCGCAGGTCGCTGTCGTATTGCAACAGATGGCTGCACGCGGAAAAACCAACCTTAACGGTTATCTCGATACCTACTGGAAGAACCTTCAGGGGTACTGGAAAGATGGAAAAGTTGCGCGCGAGGCGTGGCTTAGTTCATGTAAAAAAAATAATTAAATAGTTCAGGAGATTGGAATGTTAAAGGTTATTCGCACAGCAGTGATAGCAGGAATGATGGTATTTCTGGCGGGGTGCCAGAATGGCAGTACGGGAAGTAGTGGCGGCGTCGACCCGCGCCTTGCCAATAATCAGGACGTTGAGTTTTTCAATAAATCAGGCTGGCAGGCCTGTGCTGGCGGCGCGGTAATCGGCGCACTGGCTTGCGCTGTCAGTAACTCCAGCAACAAAGCGGTATGTATGGCCGCCGCCGCTATCGCCGGTTGCGGTGTGGGTATGGGGGCTAACGCCTATCTGGATAATCAGCGCAAAAAATACGCCTCCCAAGAGCTGCAGTTAAACGCAACGATTAAGGATGTTGAAGCCGAAAACAAACGCATTCAGAACGCAACCAGCGTTGCAAAATCGGTTATCGACTCTGATAAAAAGACCCTCGCTCAAATAGAAAAAGATATGGCTGCAAACACGGTGAAAAAAGACGCCGTACAGAAGCAAATTAAAGGAGTGGATGCCAACATTGCTTACCTTCGCGGCACCATCACCGACATGAAAAAACATGAGAAGCAGTGGCAGGACGTTTCTGCAGACATGAGCAAATCCGGCAGTGATACCCAAAATCTGGATAGCGAGATTGCGTTGATGCGCGACAAAATTGGCTCTCTGCAGGGCGAACTCGATAGCCTCTATACCCAGCGCACCGCGCTGAAAGTCGGTTGAGGGGAATAGCAATGCGTTATATTTTTCTTGCACTCAGCGCACTCATATTAGCCGGCTGTGCCACTAACGCGCGAGATTGTGACCCGACAACCGGTGATGTCAGCATTATTACCAAATTTAACTGCAACTACTCCGGCACCTGGGATAAGCGCGTTGAAGATAAACAAAAAACGCTGCAACACGATCAGGAACTGAATAAAGAGTTCAAAGCGGTGAATGATGCGATTGAAAAAGAGAAAGCACTGAGCAATGCCAACGTAGCCAGTAAACAAAAATCGCGGCAAGAACTGCAAAAGTCGATGAACAATCTGGTCGCCCAGTTGAAGAAAAAAACAGCTGGCCGGGCTGATGCTCAAAAGCAAGTTGCAGACCTGGAAAAAAGTATGAAGGAGGCGCAAAACAAACCAAGCGCTTCCGAATTGCAAAAACAGATGGAACTGCAGAAGCTGCAGGGACAGCTGAATGAATTACAAGAAACACTGGCTTCACAATAATAAAATAGCAGCCGGATTACCGGCTGCTTTACCTGCTAAGGAAAAATAACGTTGAAATCTCAATTACTCTCTGCTGGATTATTGACACTTCTGGCGACAACTCCAAGCGTTCATGCTGCACCGCCTGAGCCTGAACTTATTTTCAACTGCGAACTCACGAACGGAAAATACGTTATCGTCCGTCTGGATCACGATGTTCCTACTTATTATTACGGCTCACTTGAAAAAGTAGAAATGACTCTCCCCAAAAATGAGGGAGACAAAAAGCAGGTTCGCCTGGGTGAAATGACGTTCTCAGGTGGAGGCGCTTATTATTATCGTTTCATCAATGGCAACTACAGCTATGTTGTTTATAGCGGCACGGGAAAAGGATGGGATTATACCGGCCTGAAAGTATATAAAAACCAAAAGCTCATCATGAAAAAAGAGTGCACTAATGGGGGGTTTTTACCTAATGAATATCGCGGTCAAGGCCTCGTAAAAGAAGCGGACACCGGTGATGATGCAACATACGGTTATGTTGATTAATACATCATTTTCAGGATGGTAAAATATGATGAGCCGTTACTTACACTGTAGCACAGTATTCGCATGTCTTTTATTCGCTGCTCCAACTCATGCGATTGAGATCTGGCACTCAAACACCGTCTGGGCAAATCAAGGGATGTGCAGCGCCACTTTCACGCTGGACAGTGGCATGGAAAGCGTTGGTTCGTTAGAGATAGGCTTTGACCTCGTTGATGCAAAAAATAACCTTGTAGCTCATGATACTTTGCAGGTAGACCCATTCGGCGATTCTGATGCCACGCGATACCAAACGGCTTTCGCCGAAGGCGAGCATTATTGCGAAAGCAATCTCACGCTGCGCCTGACGTCACTGGCATTAGTTAACGGAAAGACCAAACAGCCTTTACCTCTCAGTTTGCTTACACCAAGGGCATTTATTCCATTCCCTATCATTAACCCGCAGGCAGATCACTAATATGTCTATAGACGCTGAAGCAAACTCAACACCTGACAATAATGGACCTGCCCTTTGCTTTTTGTTATTACTTATCTTTGGCGGGTTCGTTTTCTTTATACCTGCAAGCGTTGTGGTCGCCTTCCCGGCCGTTCTCGCCGGTTCCTTCCTGTATTTTATCTGGTATCTTATTTCGGAAGGGCATTTAGGTAATATTCTTGGCAGTATGATCGTCAGCATGATACTTATGGCTATCGCCGCAGCTATTCCTGTCATTGGCTGGATATTGTTACTTCTATGGATCTTCTACAATATTGCGAAAGCCTTTGAGACGATAAAAACATTACTTCCCGATGCGCTCTTTAGCGCTGTTCTCTATGGATGTTTGCTCTTTCCCGTTATCCAGGAAATGGCAATGGACGGGGAGAGCAACATGGCTGCCACTATCGCTTGTGGTGTCGTGTACGTGATAACTGCAGGGCTTTATTGTTCCAGGTTAACGCAGCTGGCAACCAACACTAAGCAAAGTATTTTCTATTTTTCAATTATGTGGCTTTCGGTCCCACTTATCGCACTTCTGATCGTCTCGATTGTGGCATCCTTACGCGCGGCATTCAGAACCGTGCTGACCCCGGTGCAGACCGTGGTCAAAACCCCGCAAAACGTATCAGCGCATATGCGAGGCGGGAGCCATGTCAACGCTTACACCCGAACTGTGACCACCATTCAACATAGCGTGACCTCCCAGACGCTTCCGGGGATGGGAGCTGTTGGTGCCTCTATGGTTGGTTCCGTATCGGAGGCAACGATAACAACACCACAACAGCCACAGCAAACCTTGCCAGCGCTGGAACACAAACCAGCCGGGGGTGAATTAACACAGTATGCGACGAACAAAGACCACAACTTTTACCGCTACGACAATCTCAACGCGAAAAAAATAAGCAATTTCGTCCAGGCGGCCAGTCATCGTCAATTGCTGCCTCCTCTCACGGAAGATGCGATCCTGTTCTACTACGACGAAACGGTTTTCGGCCAAGGGGATCATGGTGTGGTATTAACCGATGACGGTGTTTATTGCGTGTTGGGAAAATTGTATGAAACTTTCTACGCCCGCTTCAGCGAAGTCAGTAGCGTAGTCATAAAAGGATCCTTTAATAAAAAAATTGTCCTGCATATGAAGAATGGCCAGAAACATAATATTGAACTGACTCAATCAAATGCCGGGGCAAAAAAATCTACGAACTTATCAGCATCGCAGCCCAGAATTAAGTAATCCTCCAGGCACCCGCTCAACGGGTGCCTTTCAGACTTCTGCATGACACATTCTGACAGTTTCACGCTTTATCGTGATCGCCATATTTACAGCGGCTTATATCGTTACGTTAAGAGAGAACTGTCATGAGGCCTGAAATGAGCGATTTCACTGAACTGCCGGTCACTGGCTTTGTTAAGACCAAAACAGCGGTCTACACGCGTAAACAGAACCCCTCGGTATTCTCGCCCGTGGCGCGTGAACTCCCTGCGGGAAGCCAGCTGACGGTGCAGGCTGCGGTGATGGGGGATGCTGTGGAAGGCAACGCGCACTGGTATCGCATTGATGAGGATACATACATCTGGGCGGGGGCATGCACACGGCTCGATCCTTACCCGGCGTTTCCGCCAGGCACGCGAACGAACTGGATGGCGGTGGTGTTCGAGGTACGCTAGGTCCGGCGTAGGTCGGGTAAGGCGAAGCCGCCACCCGACTCAAACACGCTGCGAAAACTTAATCGAGCTTCAGCTCGTCATAATGGGTAATCAGTTTACCCACAATGCCGTAGTCCAGCGCTTCTGCCGGAGACATCCAGAAGTTGCGATCGGTGTCTTTTTTCACTTTTTCCAGCGGCTGGCCGGTGGCGTCAGCGATCAGCTTGTTCACGCGATCCAGCATGCGGATGATCTCGCGCGCTTCGATCTCAATATCCGTTGCCTGACCGCGCACGCCGCCCAGCGGCTGGTGGATCATAAAGCGGGTATTCGGCAGCGAGTAGCGGTGTTCTTTTTTCGCCGCCAGGAAGATGGTGATCCCGGCGCTCGCCACCCAGCCGGTGCCGATGACGTGCACTTCCGGGCGGATGAACTTGATGAAGTCGTGGATGGTATCGCCCGCTTCCACGTGGCCGCCCTGGCTGTTGATGTACAGCTTGATCGGATCGTTGCTGACGCTTTGCAGCAGGATCATCTGGGTGATGACCTTCTGCGCCAGCTCCTGGTTGATCTCACCGGAGATCACAATCGAACGAGACTCCAGCAGTTTTTGCTGCAGAGCGCCCGCGCCGTTTGACCCTTCCGCTTTTTCCTTGTCGCTATCTTTCAGTGTGTAGTGCATTGTTATTTCCTCAGCTTGTCGCGCTCAAAACCAGAGTGTAGCCTGTTTTACCGGTGAAAGTCCTCACAGACAAATAACGAGGGAGCTTATGAATATTGCCCATGTCGCACTCTGGACCCGCAGCCTGAACGCGCAGGTTCAGTTCTGGGAAACGGTGTTTGGTGGCCGCAGTAACGAACGCTACGTCAGTAAAAATCGTCCCGGTTTCGAATCACACTTTATTACGCTGGATGACGGGCCGACCATCGAGCTGATGACGCTGCCGGATCTGCCCGACGCCCCTGCGCACCCGGAGTTTATCGGCTGGGCGCATATCGCCATCAACGTCGGCAGCAAAGCGCAGGTCGACAGCATGGCCGAGCGTGCACAGGCCAACGGCACGCTGCTCAGCGCCCCGCGCATGACCGGGGACGGCTTCTATGAAGCGGTAATTGCGGATCCGGACGGCAACCGCATCGAGCTTGTGGGTGCATAAAATCAGCGTTTCGTTCCTTCACCGCTCCGGTCACGGATCGCTATACTTCATCTTCATACGGTTATCATATTGTTAAATGATAATGATAGTTAATGTGTTAAGATGAAAGTCAGCATAAACAGTCCCTTACGTAACCGGCGGGATTGTTTGCATCCTCGACATGTAAATCAGCACCGGGGCGGTGAATGGAACACATTGTGTATGTGGTTGATGACGATGACGCGGTCAGGCAGTCCGTGATCGGGCTGCTGGATTCGGCGGACCTGAACGCCGTCGGCTTTTCATCGGCAGAAGCGTTTCTTCAACACCGCTTTGAAGAGCTCCCGTCGTGCGTGGTCCTCGATATGCAAATGCCCGTCATCTCTGGCTTTGAGGTGGCTGACGCCCTTAAGGACAGCGGGCGCGAAATCCCGATTATTTTTCTCACCGGCCACGGCACTATCCCGATGTCGGTGCGCGCCATTAAAGGCGGCGCGTACGAATTTCTCACCAAGCCCGTCGAATCCACCGCGCTTATCGACGCCATTGAGTCCGCGCTTCAGCTGGCGGAACACAACGCCGTGCGCAATAAAGAGCACTACGCCCTGAAGCAGCGCCACATGTCCCTCACCCCGCGCGAGCACGAGGTGCTGACGCTGGCGATAAGCGGCATGCTGAACAAGCAGATTGCCGCCGAGCTGGGCGTCAGCGAGATCACGGTGAAGGTGCACCGCCGCCGCGTGATGGAGAAAATGCAGGTGCGCTCCGTCGCGGAGCTGGTCAGGGCCGTTGAGCGCCTGACCAATAGCCAGCCTGCGGAATAACCTTTACCCTTCCTGCGCCGCCAGCGGCAGCGCAAACGCAAACACCGTGCCGTACGGCTCCCTGCGGCGCGCGCTCAGCTTCCCGCAGTGACGCTCGATGATGCTGGCGCTGATGGTCAGCCCCATCCCCATCCCCTGCGCCTTGGTGGAGTAGAACGAGTCAAAAATCTGCTCCAGCCGCTCGGGCTCAATGCCGCTCCCGGTATCGGCGATCTCGACGATCACTTTCCCGTCCGCGTTGGCGGTGCTGAGGGTAATGGTGCTGGCGCGATCCTTCACCTCGGCCATCGCCTCTACCGCATTCATCACCAGATTGAGCAGCACCTGCTGGATCTGCACGCTATCGCCGGTGATAAAGCTGTTCTGCGCCTGTAACTGATAATCAACGCTAATGTGTCTCTGCTCCAGCTCGCTGCGCGAAAGCGTGATGATATGGTGGATCAGGTAGTGCATGTCGATGCGCGAGAAGGTGGGATCCTGCTTGCGCGTCAGGGACTGGATGCTGCGAATGATCTCCCCCGCCCGCGCGCCTTCCGCGGCGATCTCCTCCAGCCCCTCACGCACTTTATCCAGACGGGCGGGCTCGCGGTTGAGCCAGCGCAGGCTCGCCCCGGCGTTCGAGACGATCGACATCAGCGGCTGGTTGATCTCGTGGGCGATGGAGGAGGTCAGCTGCCCGACGGTGGTGGCCCGGGACACCCGCGCCAGATCAGCCTGCGCGACCCGCATGGCATCCTCCGCCGCGCGCTGGCCGGTGATATCGGTGATGATGCCGTAATACTCGTTCACCTCGCTGCCCACGCCCACCGGATCGCCAATCCCGAGGATGTAGCGCGTTGAGCCGTCGGTTCGCTTAACGCGAAACTCCGCGCGCATGGAGAGCCCGTCGCGCACGCTTTGGGTGACGATGGCGCTGATGCGGGCGTAATCGTCCTCATGGACGAAGGTCAAAAACTCCGCCATGGAGATCGTCTTTTGCTGCCCGGGCAGGCCGAGAATGCGGGCGTACTCTTCCGAGACAAACATCAGATCCTGCTCCAGCTCCCAGCGCCAGCTGCCGGTGTGGCTGATCTGCTCGCCGAGCATCAGCGAGGTCTGGCTGGATCGCAGCTCTTTCTCCACCCGTCGGCGCTGGATGTTCTCCGCCAGCAGCTCGGCGTACAGCCGCGCCGTCTCAAGGGATACCGCGGCCTGCGCGCCCAGCAGGCTCACCACGCGCGAGTGCTCGGCGGTGAAGACCTCCGGCATCAGACGGTTTTCGAGGTAGAGCACGCCTACCAGCCGCGCCTGTTTGAACATCGGGACGCACATGACCGCCGCCCCCGAGGTCACCAGATAAGGGTCCTGACTGAAGGGATGGAACTCCTCCGGCCTGCCGGTGCGGATCTCCTGTCCGGTGCGGATCACCGCCGCCAGCACCGACAGCGGCAGGTCGGTCGCCGTCGGCACGTCTTTCAGGATCCGCACCCGCACGCCCTCGGTGCTGGTCCAGGCGCTGGCCTCAATCTCCGGGATGAGGCTCTCGCTCACGCGCAGCAGCAGGCCCCGCTGCGCCCCGGCGCGTTCGAGCAGAATGGTCATCAGGTTTTCGATTAAGCGCTCAAGGTTAATCTCTTCCGACAGCGCGCGGGAGGCTTTGATGACGCTTTGCAGATCGCGGATCGTCTCATTCTGGGCGAACGCCACCGTGTCGTAGGCGCTGGCCTGCCCGGAGGCCAGCAGGTGCGGGAAATCCTGCTCCAGCTGGCGCACCTTGGCCTGCGCGCCCGCGCGGCCCCAGGCGGCAATCGAGCCGCGGAAGTGGGCGTCCGACGCTGTCGGGTAGCCGCAGGCCAGGGCAAAGCGCCCCGCCAGCTCGTGGGCCAGGGCGTTGATCGGGTTAAACCCGCCCTCGCGGGAGAGCCGGACCGCCTTCTCATACTGCTCGAGCGCAATGCTGTTCATTCCGTCCAGACGCACGATTTCGGCGTAAATCAGCGCCTCTTTATCCGCGAACGTGCCGGGATTAACGCGCGCCCAGAGGGCGATTTTGTCGTAGTGGGCGTGAATGCTGCGGCGGTGGTTCGCCGAGAAGGTCTCCGGCGTCAGCTGACGGGAGAGCGCCAGGGCGCTGTAGAGATGGTAATCCAGCAGATGGATGTGGCCCGGCGCAGACCACGCGTACCAGCCCGCCATCTCGAGATCCGCCTGCGCGTCGGCATATTCGCCGCAGGTAAAGTGCGCCATGCCGCGATACAGCCAGTACCAGAAGAGCATGGTGGAGTTTTTCTCCGGCGCCTGCTCCGGCGACGCGGGAAGCAGCGCCTCCGGCAGCACCTGCGACGCGGTCCAGGTGCCGATGACCGGCGTGCGCAGGAACTCAACGTAGCCGCGCTGGACCATCAAAATGGTTTCCACGTCCTGGAAGTGGTTTTACGCACGAACGCCAGGCCGCGATCGATGCTGGTCAGCACCCCGTCCAGGTGATCGCCCCGCGAGAGGAAGTTAATCACCTGGTGGCAGGCCGCAAAGCAGGCCATCGTCATATCTCCGTGGGTCACCGCCGAGGTGAAGCAGGCCTTCGCGCACTCGATGGTAAACGATAAAGGCTGGGTCCAGACGCTGAGCTGGTCGAGCGGCAGCAGGGTTTTGGCTTCGAACGCGTCGTAGCCGTGGCGATTGACCAGCTCGCGGGCCAGCGTGCCGTACTGGAACCCAAGCGATACTCGGCGTAGCGGTGGCCAATCAGCACGCCAAACCAGGCCATCGCCGTGGTGGAGGCGCCGGTAATACCGTGGTCGAGGGGTCAGGTGCATCATGCGGCAGAGCAGCAAAAAGTGCAGGCGCGGGCAGATGAGCTGGCGCAAATGCTGGCGCTGTAGAGCAGGTTCATCACCGCTTCGGTTTCCGGGTTATCCATCCGCGACAGTTGGGCAAACAGGTTTTTCGGCGCGTCGGCCGTGCGGTTGCAAAACAGCGCCCAGGCCTCGTCGCAGTCGGCATCTTCGGATAGCGGCTAATCTGAATACCGAAAATCCCCAGCCAGCAGAGCGCCGCCTCAAGCGCCAGACGGCTGTCCGACTGGCGAATGTACACCTCCACCAGCAGGTTGGCCGCCAGCGCCTTTTCGGTCAGCCCGCCGGGGCAGCCGAGAATGGCGTCACACAGCTCGGCGGGTGCGCTCCAGATGCCCAGCGCAAACTCGCAGCCCGCCTCTTCGATATCGAGCATAAAGTCCGACACCGTCCGGGCGTTGCCCAGCGCTCTGGCGGTCTGGATATAGCCGAGCGCCGAAGGATAATCCCCGGAGCGCTTCGCGCGTCGCGCGGCCAGCAGGCTCAGCTCGCGAACATCTCCCGCTGCGGGACGGGCTGGATGCTGTCAGCGCGGCCGTGACGTGGTGCACGGCGCGGAACAGCAGCTCATTCCCGCAGCCTGACGCGCGGCGTCGGCCAGCAGGCTGGCGGTGGTCAGGTGAATATGGCTTCTCTCATGCGATCCAGCAGCGCAAAGGCGGCCTCCTGCACCCGGTCGTGGGTGAAGGCGTACTTTTTTTCCGCCAGCACGATGAGCTGGGCCATCACCGCCGGGTGCAGCGCATAGCGCATTTCCGCCATCGACAGGCCGACCACGCGGCAGATCATCTCCATCTCGCCCGTGCCGCCGAGGCAGGTCAATGCTGCCCAGCAGGCGGCGCGTCTCGTCGGGCAGCTCTTCAAGCTGCTCCAGCACCAGGGTGACGAGGTTTTCGGTGTAATGCCTGGCGCGGATCGCCTGCAGATCGTAGTGCCACTTGTCCTGATATTTGTTGTGCACCACCAGGCCGTCATCCACGATGCGCGGAAAAACTCGTGCACAAAGAGCGGGTTGCCACCCGTTTTCTCGTGGATCAGCGTGGCGAGGTCGGTCGTCGCCGCGCTGCGGGTGCGAAATACCGTCGCCAGCCAGCGCGCCACTGCTTTCACGGAAAGCGCCTGCGGGACAATCTCGCTCGCGTTTGCGCCGCCTCCGGCAGGCCTGCCAGCAGCGCCTGCAGGGCGGCGTCGGGCACGGCGCTGATATCCCTGTGGGCCGCGACCACCAGCAGCGGAACAGCGCCGCAGTTCATCAGCAGATATTTGAGCGTGTGCAGGCTGGCGGCGTCGCTCCACTGGAGATCGTCGAGCACCAGCACCAGCGGGCAGCCCTGCGAGGCAAAGGTTTTTACCAGCGCCAGCACCATATGGCTGAAGCGCGCCCGGGCATCTATGGAAAACGTATCGGCCGAGAAGCGCGGCTTGCTCTCCAGCAGCAGGCCCAGCTCTGGCACCAGGCCTGACGGCCAGCGCCTCGTGCCCCTCCAGGGCGCGAGACAGGCGGATTTTCCACTTCGCCACCTCGTCTGCGGGCAGCCCCAGCAGGTGCAGCGTCAGGGTGCGGAACGCGGAGCTTAATACGCCGTAGGGCAGCGACGGGCGAAAACTGGTCGACTTTGCCCACCGCCAGCAGCACCGTACGCTGCTGCAGCGTTTTGAGCACCGTCGCGATGATCGAAGATTTGCCGATCCCCGACGGCCCGCCGATCGTCACCAGCTCCGGCATCAGGTTCTGCCCACCCGCTCAAACGCGGCAATGACGTCGTTCGCCTGCGGATGCGTCGCGAAGAGGGAGTCCGCCAGATGGATCGCCGGGGTGCGGTCCTGCTGCCGGCGTAAAGGCGACGATATCGCCCTCGCAGGTCAGCGTCGCCTGGCAGCGGCGGAGGTCGGCAATCAGCCCGTCGACCGTCTGGTAGCGGTTATCGGGGTGCTTTTCCAGCAGCTTCAGGATGATGGTCGACAGCATTCCCGGCACGTCCGGGCGGATCGCGTCCGGGGCCAGCGGCGCGGAGGCAATATGGTAGTGCGCCCAGTTGGCCCGATCGTCCTCCCCCAGCTCAAACGCAGGCGTCCGGTCAGAAGTTCGTACAGCACCATACCGAGGCTGTAGAGATCGCTGCGGCCGTCGACGGGGCGCTGGGTGCGGGTGGTGTGCTCCGGCGACATATACGCGGGCGTACCGCCTGAAACGGCAAGCCGGGTCTGGGTGATGGCATCGGAGAGACTGCTTGAAAGGCCAAAGCTGCCCAGACGGCAGGTGGCGTCGTGATGAACAAAAATACTGCCGGGCTTGATATCGCCGTGGATCAGGTTTTGCAGATGCATCTGGCGCAGGGGAACGCAGATCTGGATCGCCATCTCGAGAAAGCGCGTGATGCCCGAGATCGCCCTGCCCGCGCGCCGCGCCAGCAGCTCAAACGAAAACGGGGCGTACACCAGCGCGAAGCGCCCCCGGTACTGCGTTGACGCGACGGCGCGAATGGCCCAGCTGTCCTGCAGCACGTCGCGCAGCGCAAACTCGTTTTTGAGCAGCCGGGTGGCCCGCTCTTCCTCTTCGTCGCTGACCGCGGTAGCGATAATGAACGAGCCGCCGGAATGAGGATGTCGCGCGTGCATCCAGGCGATTCCGCCCTCCTGCGCCAGCACGGTAAAAATCACATCCTCTTTAAGGACAAAAACCCGCCCCTGGTGAAGATTCCCCTGGGCGGGCCAGAATGCAGGCTGCTCGTGTTCGTTCATCCGCGATCCTTATTGTCGGCGGGCCATCTCCCGCTGAATATGATCCAGCAGAATATCGATGTTAATAGGCTTACGCAAAAATGCAGCGGCGCCCAGATCAAGAGCGTACCGCTGCATATTTTCATCAGCATGACCGGAGATAAAGAGCACGGGCGGAGGCGGTACGGCCAGCAGCCGCAGCTTTTCAAACAGCTCCAGGCCGCTCATGCCCCGCAGCTTGATATCGGTGATCACCAGCGCCGCGCCGGACAGGGCGAAAGGATGGCTCAGAAACACCTCTGCCGAATCAAACGTATCGGCCGAATAGCCTTCCGACTCGAGGAGATTACTCAGCCCGCTGCGGACGGATCGTTCGTCATCAATGATGGCAATGCGCCACGGCAGCGTCATGCTCTCTTTCCTCTCACAAATCATTAAACGTCGCGATCGTCCTTCGCGGGCGCAGGGGGCGCCGTGCCGCTGATTTTCGGTACGCATTCGTGACGAAACCAGGCGAGGGTAAGCGGTTCGCGACTCAGTAAACGCCGTCCCACCGGGATGAGCTGTTCGCCCACCAGCATGCCAAACAGACCAAGCAGGGCGACAACCGGCGGTGCCGGGGAATGCACGTCGAGCAGGGCGTAAATTACCCCAGCAACCACGCCGCACACCAGCGAAATTATCCATGCTTTCATGATGACGCTCCCGTCTGCAATTTGACCTGCGGAACGGTCACCGGAGGCGACGGCGCGCCGTCGCGGGATAACAGATGACGCGTCGCCTGTTCACCCGCCAGCATCCCCAGCAGGCCAATCAGCGCCAGCGCGGGCGGCGCGGGGGAGCGCACCTTCAGCACGGCATACATAAGGCCAATCAACACGCCTGCCGCAAGGGATATCAGCCCAGTACTCATTGTGAACTCCAGAGAAAGAGGCAGCGGCGAGCCGGATGAGGGACCAGCCCGCCAGCGGAACTTAGCGTGCCGGGACCGGCGCTAAGGTGCGGTGCTCGCTCTTCTGGCGAGACGGCGCTTTGTGCACCATGGTGTAGGCGTAATCCACGCCCATGCCGTACGCGCCGGAGTGCTCGCGCACGATATCCATCACCGCGGTGTAGGTCTCTTTACGCGCCCAGTCGCGCTGCCACTCCAGCATCACCTGCTGCCAGGTCACCGGGATCACGCCCGCCTGGATCATGCGCTGCATCGCGTAGTCGTGGGCTTCTTTGGAGGTGCCGCCGGACGCGTCCGCCACCATATAAATTTCGTAATCGCCTTCCAGCATCGCGCACAGGGCAAAGCTGTTGTTGCACACTTCGGTCCACAGACCGGCAACCACCACCTTCTTCTTGCCGTTGGCCTTCAGCGCGTCGCGCACCTTCTGGTCGTCCCAGGAGTTCATGGAGGTACGCTCCAGAATGTCCTGGCCCGGGAACACGTCCAGCAGCTCCGGGTAGGTGTTACCGGAGAAGCTTTCGGTCTCAACGGTGGTGATGATGGTCGGGATGTTGAACACCTTAGCCGCTTTCGCCAGCGCCACGGTGTTGTTTTTCAGCACCTGGCGGTCAATAGACTGCACGCCAAACGCCATCTGTGGCTGGTGATCGATAAAGATTACCTGACAGTTCGCAGGGGTTAACACTTCGAGCTTTGAAGAGGTCATAGCATTTTCCAGTGGTTAAGGGTGAAATCGCCGCGAGCGCCGCGACGATAAAGTCACCCTCATCCTGCGGTTTTCCGTCTTTGCGCGTAATTATCTATTCGTATAGTTAACCTTAGGTATAGTTATACTTTGGTATACCTATCCTATTGTATAACTGGATCTTTGCCGAAACCGGTTCCCATAATCCTGACCATTCCCCTCTCAGTCAGGAGCACGTATGGTTACCCTCGGTAAAGCCGATCTCATTCTGGTTAACGGCCAGTTTCACACCGTCGATCGCGAGAACCCCGTCGCGGAAGCCGTTGCCGTGCGCGACGGAAAATTTCTGGAAGTGGGTACCGTCGCCGAGGTGATGCAGCACCACTGCGACGGCACCAAGGTGGTCGACTTAAAAGGCCACACCGCCATCCCCGGCCTGAACGACTCGCACCTGCACCTCATTCGCGGCGGGCTGAACTACAACCTTGAGCTGCGCTGGGAGGGCGTGCCGTCCCTGGCCGACGCCCTGCGGATGCTGAAAGAGCAGGCCCTGCGCACGCCGTCGCCCCAGTGGGTGCGCGTGGTGGGCGGCTGGACCGAGTTCCAGTTTGCCGAGCGCCGGATGCCGACCCTGGACGAAATTAACGACGCAGCGCCGGATACCCCGGTCTTCATCCTGCACCTGTACGACCGCGCCCTGCTCAACCGCGCCGCGCTGAAGGTGGTCGGCTACACCAAAGACACGCCAAACCCGCCGGGCGGGGAGATCCAGCGCGACGCCAACGGCAACCCGACCGGGATGCTGATTGCCCGTCCGAACGCCATGATCCTCTACGCCACGCTCGCCAAAGGGCCGAAGCTGCCGCTGGAGCAGCAGGTCAACTCCACGCGCCAGTTCATGCGCGAGCTCAACCGTCTGGGGCTGACCAGCGCCATCGACGCGGGCGGCGGCTTCCAGAACTACCCGGAAGATTACGAGGTGATTGCCGAGCTGCACGAGAAAAAGCAGATGACCATCCGCATCGCCTACAACCTGTTTACCCAGCGTCCGGGCCACGAACTGGAAGACTTTGAAAAATGGACCGACATGCTCACGCCGGGCCAGGGCAGCGACTTCTTCCGCCACAACGGCGCGGGCGAGATGCTGGTCTTTTCCGCCGCCGATTTTGAAGACTTCCTCGAACCGCGCCCGGACCTCGCGCCGGGCATGGAAGACGAGCTGGAGCGCGTGGTGCGCCATCTGGTGGAGCACCGCTGGCCGTTCCGCCTGCACGCCACCTATAACGAATCCATCAGCCGCATGCTGGACGTCTTCGAGAAGGTGAACCGCGACATTCCGTTCAACGGCCTGCACTGGTTCTTCGACCATGCGGAAACCGTTACCCAGGCCAACATCGACCGCATCAAAGCGCTCGGCGGCGGCATTGCCGTGCAGCACCGCATGGCGTTCCAGGGCGAGTACTTTGCCGAGCGCTACGGCATCGAAGCCACCCGCCACACGCCGCCGGTGGCGAAAATGCTCGAGACCGGCGTGCCGGTGGGCTTAGGGACGGACGCCACCCGCGTGGCAAGCTACAACCCGTGGACCGCGCTCTACTGGCTGGTCTCCGGCCGCACCGTCGGCGGGATGCAGATGTACGACCATAGCGCCCGTCTGGATCGCGATACCGCCCTGATGCTCTGGACCCAGGGCAGCGCGTGGTTCTCCAGCGAGCAGAATCAGAAGGGGCAGATCAAGGTCGGCCAGCTCGCCGACCTGGCCGTGCTGAGCAAAGACTTCTTCCGCGTGCCGGAAGAGGGGATCAAGGGCATCGAGTCCGTCCTGACCGTGGTCAACGGCGACATTGTGTACGCCGCAGGCGCTTTTGGCCCGCTCGCGCCGCCGGCCATTCCGGTCCTTCCCGAGTGGTCCCCGGTGGTGAAGGTACCGGGCCACTACCGCAGCGCGCCGCCGCAGGCCGCCCGCGTCGGGATGAGCGCCATCCATCACTGCAGCGGCCCGTGCGGGGTTCACAGCCACCAGCATGATTTCGCCCGCACGTCAGAGATGCCGGTGTCCGACGATAACGCTTTCTGGGGGGCGCTGGGCTGCAGCTGCTTTGCATTCTGATGAAAAACACCTTTACCCCGCCCCGGGTCGACCTGGGGCTGTTCTTCCTGCGCCTGACCGGCAGCCTGCTGCTGTACGTGCACGGCCTGCCGAAGGTGCTGCACTTCAGCGAAGAGCTGACGCGCATTGAAGATCCATTCGGCTTCGGGCCTTACGCCAGCCTGATCCCGGCAATTTTCGCCGAGGTGATCTGCCCGCTGTTTATCATTGCGGGCGTGTACACCCGCCTGGCGTGCCTGCCGATTATCGCCGTGCTGCTGGTGGCGATGCTGGCGGTCCACCCGAACTGGTCGATTGCCGAAGGGCAGTTTGGCTGGCTGCTGCTGATTATCTTCACCACCCTCGCCCTCACCGGGCCGGGCCAGTGGCGGCTGCAGCGTAAGACAGCGGAGAGGTTCGCATGACCCAGGTTAACGACGTTCGCGACGCACACGTCGAGACGACGCCCGCACCGACGGTTTCGCCCTGGCAGCCGCTGAGCCAGCCGGTGTTCCGCATGCTGTGGATCGCCACGGTGGTCTCTAACGTCGGCTCATGGATGAGCGACGTTGGCATCAACTGGAGCATGCTGACCCTGAGCGCCGACCCGCTGGATATCGCGCTGGTGCAGGCGGCCAGCAGCCTGCCGATGTTCCTCTTCGCCCTGCCGTCCGGGGTGATGGCGGACATCGTCGACCGTCGTAAATACCTGCTCTTCTCCCAGCTGTGGGTGTTCATCGCCGCCGCCGGGCTGACGGTGCTCTCCTTCACCGGACACGTCACCCCCGCCGTTCTGCTGGTGGCGACGTTTCTGCTGAGCGTGGGCGCGGCGATGAGCTCGCCGCCGTTCCAGGCCGTGGTGCCCGATCTGGTGAGCAAGCCGGAGCTGGGCGCCGCCGTGGCGCTGAACTCGCTCGGGGTGAACATCAGCCGGGCAATTGGCCCCGCGCTGGGCGGTTTTCTGCTGTCGCTCGCCGGGCCGTGGATGGTGTTTGCCCTCAACGCGCTGTCCGTGGTCGGCGTGGCGTGGGTGCTGTGGCGCTGGCGTCCGGCGCCGTCCATTCAGCGCCTGCCGCCGGAGCACTTCTTCTCCGCGGTGCGCTCCGGGATTCGCTACGTGCACGCCGCGCCGGTGCTGCGCAACGTGCTGGTGCGCACGGTGGCCTTCTTCGTTTTCGGCAGCGCGGGCTGGGCGCTGCTGCCGCTGGTGGCGCGCCGCGAGCTGGGCTTAGGCCCGGCGGGCTACGGCGTGATGCTGGCGTGCATTGGCCTGGGGGCGATTGCCGGGGCCATCCTGCTGCCGCGCCTGCGCCAGCGGCTGGACGCCGACCGCCTGATGGTGGCCGCCAGCCTGACCTTTGCTCTCACCATGCTGGCGCTGGCGTTCGTGCGCCACGTCTGGCTGCTGAATCTGTTTGAGTTCTTCACCGGCTTCGCGTGGATTGCGGTGCTCTCCACCCTCAACCTCGGCGCGCAGCGCAGCGCCGCCCGCTGGGTGAAGGCCCGCGCGCTGGCGGTCTACCTGACGGTGTTCTTCGGCTCGATGACCGCGGGCAGCGCCATCTGGGGGCAGATCGCTTCCCGCTTCGGCACCCCGACCTCGCTGGTTGTCGCCACGCTGGGCATGGTGCTGGCGAGCGCGACGGTGTTCCGCTGGAAGCTGGGCAAAGATCCGGACCTGAACCTCGACCTCAGCGGCCAGCCGCTGGACGGCGTGGAGATTGACCTGCCGAACGAGCGCGGCCCGGTGCTGGTGTCGCACGAGTACATCATCGACCCGCAGAACACGAAGGCCTTCCTGGAGGCGGTCCACGAGCTGCGCCGGGTGCGCCGCCGCGCCGGGGCGATGAGCTGGGCGGTGTACGAGGATATCGAGCGTCCCGGCCTGTTTATCGAGACCTTCCTGATGGGCTCGTGGATTGAGCATCTGCGCCAGCAGGAGCGCCACACCATGAATGACCTCCTGCTGCAGAGCCGCGTTCTGGCTTTTCATCAGGGCACAACATCACCGGCAATACGCTACCTGGTCGCGCCGGTATAACCATAACCATCACCTGCACAGGAACACACTATGGCAACGTTTAAGGCAAAAGACGGCACGCAGATTTACTACAAGGACGGCGGCGCGGGCAAACCGGTTCTCTTCAGCCACGGCTGGCCGCTGGACGGCGACATGTGGGACAGCCAGCTGAACTACCTGGCCGAGCGCGGCTTCCGCGCCATCGCCTTTGACCGTCGCGGCTTTGGCCGCTCGGATCAGCCGTGGAACGGCTACGACTACGATACCTTTGCGTCCGACATCAACGACCTGATCACCACCCTGGACCTGCAGGACGTGACGCTGGTGGGATTCTCCATGGGCGGCGGCGACGTAACCCGCTACATCAACAACTACGGCAGCGCGCGCGTGGCCGGCCTGGCGCTGCTGGGCGCGGTGACGCCAATCTTCGGCAAATCCGACTCCTTCCCGCAGGGTGTGGATCAGAGCGTGTTCGACGGCATTCGCGATGGACTGCGTAAAGATCGCGCCCAGTTCATCAGCGACTTCGCGACGCCGTTCTACGGCATCAACGCCGGACAGACCGTTTCCTCCGGAGCCCTGACCCAGACGCTGAACATCGCCCTGCTGGCGTCGCTGAAGGGCACCATCGACTGCGTGACCGCGTTCGGCGAAACGGACTTCCGCCCGGATATGGCGAAAATCGACGTGCCGACGCTGGTGATCCACGGCAGCAACGACCAGATCGTACCGTTTGAAAGCACCGGCAAGCTGGCGGCGGAGATGATCAAAAACGCCACGCTGAAGGTGTACGACAACGCGCCGCACGGCTTCGCGCTGACCCACCAGGACCAGCTCAACGAAGATCTGCTGGCGTTTGTGAAGTCGCTGTAAGTCTTTAAAAGCGAAGCCTGATGGCGCTTCGCTTATCAGGCCTACATGTCCCGTGCGATTTGTGGATCCTCGGGGTTTTGTCGGCCTGTGCGATTTATTGACTCACGGGGTTTTGTAGGCCGGGTAAGGCGCAGCCGCCACCCGGCGCTTTCGCAGACGCGTTCCGCTCCGCCAGCAGCCGACAAATCTCCGCATGCTTCTCCTCGGTAAAGGTAAAGCGCGACATAAACACAATGCGGATCAGCGACCCAATCGCCGGCAGCAGGCAGATCCCGAAGAACAACCCCGACAGCACGCCTTCGCTCTGGATTTGCGCCTGCGGCACGTAGCCAATCATCGTCAGGAACACGCCGATTAACCCGCCGCCCACCGCCACCGACATCTTGCCGGTAAAGGTCTGCCCGGAGAAGGTGATAGCCGCGCAGCGCTTGTGGGTGTGGTACTCCGCGTACTCGATGGTGTCGGCAATCATCGACGAGGTGAGGATGTTGGTCATCATCACGAACAGCGTGCTCAGGCCGAGCAGAATAAACAGCATCGTCACCTGCTGATACCCGACAAACCACATCACCACGCGCACCGCCACGTCCAGCCCGCAGAGGATCATAAACAGCTTCCGCTTCTGCATCCGGCGCGTCAGCATTGGGGCGACCAGGCACAGCACCGCCGCGACAATCCCCATCACGCCAATCGCCATCTGCAGGCTGCCGTCGCCCAGGTTGTTGATAAAGAAGTAGATATACAGCCCGCCCGCCACGTTATGAAACACGCAGAAAAAGAACGACAGCAGGACGATAAACAGCGGCTTGTTCTGGCGCAGATTGTGGAAGGTGTCGCGGATGGTCACCTTTTCCGGGCTCGGCGGCACGCGCTCTTTGATCTGCATAAAGCCGTTGAGCATCAGCGGCAGGCCCACCAGCATCATCACCAGCGCCGCCATAAAGTAGCCTTTATCGTTGCTGTACTGGGCGAAGAACGCCGCCAGCTTCGGGAAGAAGATGTTGGCGCAGGCAATCCCCGCGTTGACCCCGAGCATCGCCGCCGTCACCGCGCGGGTGCGCTGGGCGGAGTCGTTGGTCATCACCGACGACATCGACCAGAACGGGATATCGGAGATGGCGTACAGCGTCCCCCACAGGATGTAGGTCACCCGGCGTAGAGGATTTTAGTGGTCATGTCCGCTTCGATTTTATAGAACGACAGCAGCGTGACGCCGGTGATCAGCAGCGGCGCGATCAGCAAAAAGTGGCGAAACTTGCCGAACCGGCTGTTAATGGTGTCCATAATGCTGGCAAACAGCGGATCGTGAACCGCGTCCCACGCGCGGGCAATCAGGAAGATGGTGCTCGCCGCCAGCGCCGAAATCCCAGCACGTCGGTGTAAAAATAGTTAATAAACGAACCCACTAAACCAAAGCTAAAACACTGACCTAAACCATAGCCAAAATAAGACCACAGCTCGCGAGACGGTATTTTCATTGTCGTTGCCATTGTTATATGCCTGCCTGGTTGCCCGGCGGTGGTCCGCCGGGTCGATATTATTAGCCCTGAACTTTCGGGGCGATCTTGCGCAGCTGCTGCATTAATGCGATTTCACGGCGCGAGAACGGAATGCCGTTCTCCTCGAACACGTCGTGGAACCAGAGGCGGCAGTAGTCCGTGGACTCCTTCATCACCACCGGCCACGGCAGCCACGTCTGCGTTTTGCCGCGCACCAGCCCCCACTGGTACGGCGCGACCTTCGCCGCGTACATCAGCGGGAGCTGCTCTTCGATGGTGCTGCCCACGTGGCGCGCCAGCCATTCGGTGCAGAACAGCGGGCGACCGAGCTTTTGCAGCTGCTGGATAATCGCCGTCATCCGCCCCGTGTGGGTGTAGGCGTGGAAGCTCACCACGTCCGAGAGCGCCAGCGCGGTCTGGTCCAGCGGATGCTGGAAGAACGTCTCGCCCTCCTCCTCCGGCGGCAGACGCCACGCGCAGACGGTGAGCGGCTGGGTCGGATCTTCTTCACGCACCCACTGGAAAGCCAGCTTCATCAATTCGTGCGCGCAGGTCTCCAGCTTCGCGTCGTACTGCACCTCCTGCGTGCCGGTCGCAAAAATGCCGCGGTTGCCCGGCTCGTTATACAGATCCCACAGCAGGACGCGCCTGTCGTCGCGGAACTGGCGGACAACGTCGCGGATATAGCGTTCAATGTCTGCCCAGCAGTCGGGATCGCACACCTTGTCGCGCCCCGGGCTCGCCGCCGCCTGGCTGTTGTGCTTGCCCGGCACGGGCGGCTTTTGCGGGCCGAGGTACGGCTCGTCGCCGGAGAAGCCGCAGTCGTCCATCAGGGTCAGCATGGTGCTGAAGCCGCGACCGTCGGCAATCGTCAAAAACCGGTCGATGCGCGCCATCAGCCCGTCGCGGTCATGCTCCCAGACGATAAACGGCAGGTTGATGCGCAGGGTGTTGTAGCCCGCGTCCGCCGCCCAGCCCAGCTCGCGCTCGATGGTTTCGGCATCAAAGGTCTCTTCCTGCCAGATATCGGTCCAGTTCACCGCCGTCGACGGCAGATAGTTAAACCCGCACAGCCAGCCTTTTTGCTCATACCACGACTGTGCCTGCTCCCTGCTCCACTGCTCTTTCATTACGCGTCCTCTTACTGATAATATTTAGCTAATAAATATTAGCTGCAGGACAAATGCGCAAATCACGGCGTTTAGAAAAGCGATGCCCCTCACAAAGTTCACGCTTCGATGAATGAGAAACGTGATCGACGGCGCTAAAGCGTGCGGTTAGGGTATGATGCGAAGTCGCGAAAGGGAGAGGACGGATGAAGCGAAAAACGAAAGTGACGATGAACGATATTGCGCGGGCGGCGGGCGTGTCGCAGGCGACGGTATCGCTGGTGCTTAACCAGTCACGCAACATCAAGCTCAGCGACGACACCCGCCAGCGGGTCATTGGCGTCGCTACCGAGCTCGGCTACGACCGCCTCCCCGCCGTTCACGCCCCGCGCAACCAGGAAGAGATCGCCCTGCTGGTCAGCTCTATGCAGAGCTTCGACCCGTTTATCGACGCCATCAGCCAGGCGCGGGAAGCCGCGTGGCGCAACGAGACCCTGCTCACCGTCTACGACTACGGCGACGACATCGAGCTGGCGCTGAACATCATCCGCCAGCTGGAGAAGCGCAACTGCATCGGGATTATTCTCGCCTCACCGGTCACCACGCTGGTGGACATGACGGCGTTCCAGGACTGCACCCGCATCCCGCTGGTGCTGCTCAACCAGCGCGACCCCGGCTCGCCGCTGCTGCCGTCGTTTATCCCGGACGACTACGCCAATGCCTTCCAGGTGACTAAACACCTCATCGCCTGCGGGGCCACACGCATCGCCCACATCACCGGCGAGATCTGGATGGAGGCCTCCCGCCAGCGTCTGGCGGGCTACCAGGCGGCGCTGCAGCAAGCCGGACTCGCGTGCGACGACGGCCTGGTGCGCCAGACCAACTGGCAGTTCAGCGAGTCCTTTACCGCGACGACCTCTCTGCTGGAACTGGCCGAGCGCCCGGACGCCATTTTCTGCGCCAGCGACTGGCTGGCGATTGGCTGCTACCAAGCGCTGGCGGTGAACGGCGTGCGCATTCCGCAGGACATGCTGCTGGCGGGCTACGACGACCAGAA
>JASFAW010000009.1:50891552-50921395 GCA_030737815.1 Allium fistulosum | reverse complement strand
GCAGACGCACAGCCAGTTTGTGCTGATTGCCGACCTGCAGGGGCTGACCGACAACGGCAGCAACCCGCAGAAGATCCGCGACAACATCCCCGAAGTGCTGGCCGACTACCTCGCCGCCGGCATCGACCCGAACCTGACCACGATCTGCCTGCAGTCCGCCCTGCCCGCCCTCGCCGAGCTGACGATGCTGTATATGAACATCGTGACCGTCGCCCGCGTGGAGCGTAACCCGACGGTGAAAAACGAGATTGCGCAGAAGGGCTTCGCCCGCTCGCTGCCGGTCGGGTTTATGGCCTACCCCATCAGCCAGGCGGCGGACATCACCGCGTTTAAGGCCGAGTGCGTGCCCGTCGGCGACGACCAGTTGCCGATGATTGAGCAGACCAACGAGATTGTGCACAAGATGAACAGCCTGCTGCCCGCCCCGGTGCTGCGCCACTGCAGGGCGATGCTGAGCGACACCAGCCGCCTGCCCGGCATCGACGGCAGCGCCAAGATGTCGAAATCGCTCGGCAACACGCTGCACCTTTCGGCCAGCGAAGAGACGATTCACCGTGCGGTCAGCGCCATGTACACCGACCCGAACCACCTGAAGGTGAGCGACCCGGGGCAGATTGAGGGGAACGTGGTGTTTACCTACCTCGATGCGTTTCATCCGGACAAGGAGAAAGTGGCGGCAATGAAGGCGCACTATCAGGCGGGCGGGCTGGGTGACCGGGTTTGCAAGAACGAGCTGGAGGCGTGCCTGCAGGAGCTGATTGCGCCGATGCGGGAGCGGAGGGCGATGTATATGCAGGATAAGGGCGAGCTGATGGCGATGCTGAAGCGCGGGACCGAACGGGCGCAGGGGGTGACGCAGGCGACGTTGAGGGAGGTGAAGGTTGGGCTGGGGGTGCCGGTGTTTAGTTAAGTTAGAATTAGCGGTGGAGTGAGTGGGAAGAGTACGAAGCCGCTAACTCGATTATTACGGAAATAAACGAGGCGCAATAAAGTATTAAATCCTTTATTAGCCAATGCCGTTTATCATTCTTTCAGGAATGCTATATTCATGGCTTCTTTATATTTTTAATGCGCGGCGCAAAATGATATGAGTAAGTTTATTATTTCGATGCTGAATACGTTACTGTGTGTTTTTGTGATTGCACTGTGCCTCATTTGCTTAGGTATCTCTGATAACTGGAGAGAATGCACTCTAGCTATAATCATTATTTTAGGAGGCACACATCTTACTTGTGTTTTACTGAATCGTGTATTGCCTCATAAGTTATCTATCTTAGAAGGAATACTGGAAGTATTGGGAGGACCACTATTAGTTATAGGCGCAATTGTGTGCTTTGATGTATTCGAACCCTGGCCGCTAAAAATCATTGGGATGTTTGTGTGGATTATTTTGATTTTCTTTGTACCTTCAATAATAAGTCCCAGGCGTTAACTCGGTCTATTAATCAATGCCTACGTCATTTCTTCACCCACGGAATCCAACATAATGTACCCCACTCTTTCGCAGGTCATTGAGGTTGTACGTCAGTCCTCTGGACATCATCGCAAGCGCATTGATGAGAACACCCTAATCGAAGCCGACCTTGATATATGCGGCATGGATGGCGATGCCCTGATTGAAGACTGCGAGGCAGCGTTTGACGTTACGCTTGTCACTGAAGAAGATGGCTATGAGAAAACTTTTTCCCTCGCTGAAAACGAGTTTCTTTTTAGCACCGAGGGCATAGATTACTTTGGTATCTGCCGCTTGGTACGCAGGCTACGAGGCATTCCGGAACCCGTGATACGCAATTTAACCGTTGGCGAACTCCATGCTGTACTGGTTAAAACTGTGAAAGACCAAATACATCATAATTGAGTGACTTTTAACGTAGTGCGGGCATGCGCTCACATGCCCGTGCATACTGGTTTGAAGTTTAAACAGCCTGCCCACTGCCACGCTTAATCACCGGAACATCGCCCGTATCATTCAGCGCACCCGGGAAGGTCTTCAGCCACTGCGCGACTTTCTGCTTATTAATATTCACCACACTCATCCCTTCCAGGCATCCCCATAATTCTCTTGTATGCTGTGGTGTAATCACAATGCAGTCTTTCATGGCGCGGATTTTCACCGGCATGCCGTCGATAAAGCCCGCACGGGTAACCACTCGCCGCCCAGAAGAAGGTATTTCATATCTATTCGGGAATAGAGTTCGCAGCAGGCGGCACTGTCCTGCAGCGTCTCCGCGCGGGGATGGACGGGCGCCGCGTTGGGCTGGTTGCCGTGAAGTCGGCGGGCGCTGTTTTTGCGTACCAGCTCGTGGTTTTCAATCATGCCGGTGAAAGCGTCTGATTCTGTTTTGCAAACAGTAAACTCTGGCTTAAAATTCGTCACAGCCATTTTCAACTCCTTGTAAGTTGTTTGTGGTTAGCGGTATGGGGGTGTTGCAGCACCTTCATATCGCGAATTCTTCTTTAAATATTCCTTGATACTTCCTTTGCCGTTCGGCGTAATTTCTGGTGACCATTATACAGGGCTGAATATAAATACAGCGGTTTGGTGTGAGGGAAATTTGGAATTTGCGAGGGGGATTCAGGAAATAGTGTTGTGTGCGGTAAGGTCATGTTTTTGTTGATTGCGGGTTGATTGGTCTGAGTTTTGCGAGCATCATCGCAATTATTTACCTTCTTCCGTAATGCGATGGCTTCCAGCAAAACTCTCGAACAGGCAATTGCCGACATCACCATCTGGCGCAAAGGCGAACAGCGTGCGCCGCATAAGCCTTTATTGCTTCTGTACGTGCTTGCGAACTATCAGCAGGGACATGCGCGCCTGTTTGATTACGGTACGGAAGTGTGCGATCAGCTGCACTGCCTGCTGGAACGTTTTGGACCACAGCGTGCACAGTACCGTCCTGATATGCCGTTCTGGCGTTTACAAGGTGATGGCTTTTGGGAACTACAAAATGCGGAGCGCTGTTCCACATTAGGTACCAGCAAACAACCTCCTGCGGGAGAGCTAATTGAACATCATGTTGCAGGCGGTTTTTACGAGCAGCATTACTCTCGTTTGATCAACAGTAAGAACCTGATCAACTCTATAGCTCAGCAAATCCTCGAAGCACACTTTACCGAAAGCATCCAGGAAGAACTCGCCGACGAGTTGGGATTCGATCTCCTGCAAATTCGCAAACAGCGCGATCCCTTATTTCGACAGCAGGTACTGCGAGCCTATAACTATCAGTGCGCCGTTTGCGGTTTCAATATGCGACATGATAATACCTCTGTCGCACTTGAAGCCGCTCATATCAAATGGAAGCAATTTGGAGGGCCATGTGAGATCGCGAATGGCTTAGCTCTCTGTGCAATCCATCATAAAGCCTTTGATAAAGGCTCTCTTGGAGTGGATGAAAACATGCACGTTCAAATATCTTCCGCTGTAAATGGCAATAGCGTTGTATCCAGATTCTTTTGGGACTACGCAGGAGCTCAAATTCACCTCCCACTACAGAAAGAAAATTATCCGCAGGCTAGTTATATAGAGTGGCATATACGCGAAATTTTCAGAAAGTAATCGATACAATTTGGAGAACACAAAGATGCCGTTTCCTAGTTATAAAGAGATAGAGATCCCTTTACTTTTAAATATCTATAATCGGGGCGGAGAAGTAAGTTCTTCCTCATGTTATGAACCGCTTGGTAAGGAATTCGACCTT
Organism: Allium fistulosum; assembly: GCA_030737815.1. Lineage (NCBI taxonomy): Eukaryota > Viridiplantae > Streptophyta > Magnoliopsida > Asparagales > Amaryllidaceae > Allium > Allium fistulosum. The sequence continues at coordinate 50,917,697 of JASFAW010000009.1, read as the reverse complement.
ACAGATGAAGAAATGAGCATTTTACTTTCTGATGGCAGCAACCGTCTCCAGTGGAACAATATGGTGCAATGGGCGCGTAATCAGCTTGTTGACTACAAATACCTTCACAATGCAAAAGAATCGGGCCATGGCATCTGGAAACTCACTCAAGATGGCATAAAAAAAGCAGAATCGCTTTCAACCAAGTTAGAAATCGACTACCCAGATGATGTGTCCGAAACCTTTTATGAGGGGGCTGTAAAGCGGATTAAAGTTAACAAATACGAACGAAGTAAAACAGCAAGAGACAAATGTATAGACCATTACGGCTGTCAATGTAGCGTGTGCAATATGGACTTTGAGAAAACATATGGTGAAACTGGCAAGGACTATATTCACGTCCACCATATTACTCCTCTCTCGGAGATTGGAGAGCACTACAAACTTGACCCTGTAAAAGATCTTCGCCCTGTCTGTCCAAATTGCCACGCAATGATCCACAGACAAAAACCATCACTCACTATTGAGGAAATGAAAAACTTAATGATCAAAGCAAAAATATTGAAATGAATGAGGATTAGTAGAAGCGGAGTAAATAAACTCAGTAATTCATCACGTTGGTCAGATTGATTTCAACCGTAGCAACATCGAAGCATAAATAGAAAAAAAAACCTTTTCTCGGATCGGGTTTTGACCAAATCTCTTTCGCCCAGCTACTCTTTTCCTTAACCTATCCCAGCTTTTCTAGATAGGTGTACGAAAGCGCAGCCCCGGGCCCCCCTCTAAAATGATACTATATGCAAGTACACACAACTAGTCGGGATGCGCCTCGAAAAAGTAGCCGTCTGTCAGAGGCGGGGCATTTTCAATGGATCGCAGGTGGGATTGTTGAAGGACTCTATAACAAGGAGTTTGATAAGACTTCGATTGGCCTAGATGAAAGAAAGAATGAGTGAGTCAATTTCCGAAACGGTGAATAGGTGTGGGATTGTCGAATGTTTATTATGATTTTTTCCGGTAAGCCATTTGCACTGGAACCATCCAAGGGAAATATCTGTGTAGTAGCTTCGGAGGGAGATGTTAAGAAGGAGTGCAGAGCCTGGACCAGAACATCGCAATTACCCTTATTTTCTTTAGCAAGCAAAGGAAAATGCATTAGGGATGATGCCATCGTGGTACAAACAATTCCTATTGTTATTTATAAAGCAGCATAGATTAATTTTTATCATCCAATACTTAAAAACAGATACAATCTGTAACCACTGGTAAAAACCAATAACTCTAACTTAGTTAAGGAACGTTGTTCACGTTATGATTTAATTAATTGAATTATAGAGTCAAGCCATATTAATAATCGTAATTTGCACAACTTACACATAGGCGCAAAATACACTTAACGAAGCCTAAGAATATTGCTTTATTATATTTCACAATTATTTTACGGATAAAAAGAAAGTTATTAATAATACCCCATAACACAAAAATTATATACTACACCAAATTCCCCCACAACCATTCAGTCATATTACCAACGAACAAATACTCATCTATATATATTTAAAAGCTTAAAAGTAAAATAAACGTTCAATTTTCCAATCTAACTCTCGTTCTTAAATTTCTTGATATTGATAACAGTTAGTATATAAAAAACACCCCATAAATTATTCATTGACTTAGTCAAATTCCCCATAAACCATTTCATTCTAAAAAGAGAAAAATCAACCATAAATAATACCAGAAACAAAAAAGCTTTGTTAATGCTTATATTTACATATTCATTAGCATAGTATTGGCAAGCCAGTCGTGCAACAATATTTAATAAATAGCATTGAACCCAACAAAAAACAACAAATAAATAGCAGGCCTAGAGAAATAGAGGATATTTAAATGAAAAGTATATCACTTGATTTATAGAAAAAATTTAATTTAAATTCCTTACTCAAAATTAAATGTTAAAAATCACTTCCCCTAATCTTTTCCAACATTTTCAGCATTAAGAAAACAGCCTTACTACCATTCATGTAACTTATAAACTCAAACAAGAGCTAACCGCACTAATCCGCAACACCTTTCTCTAGATAACTCATATGTTTCTTACGTTTAGTTAGAAAAAAACAGCTCTATATTCACGAAAAAAAAGCCCCTTAACACATTGACAAAACAGTAAAAACTGAAGTGTTTAGCTAGTTTTTTCATGTTATACTTCGCTACATAATACGTAGTGGAGTGTAACAATGAGCAAAGTAAAGGCTTACAAACTAGAAGATCATGTAAATGATTGGGTAAAAGAACAATTTAACCTGCTTAAACTCAAAAAACAGCAAGACTATCATACTGAGTCGGATGTACCAGAATACCTTAAAGATGCTTTAAAAGGTCGCGCCAAAACAGCGAGCAAAACCAACTTTGGAAAACCGGATTTTAGCTTTACCAAATATTCCGTGCCCGTTGTGATTGAAAACAAACTTGGGTTAAAAAAACTTATTAATATTACAAAAGATGGCATTAAATTTGACGAAAAATCCGTTCAAAGTTTTGCGGTTAATGGCGCACTTTACTACGCCACCGGCATGATTGCATCCGGGAAATACCATGAGGTTATCGCAATAGGGATTGCAGGTGATTCAGACGAGGCCATTGAGCTTAAAGCCTATTATGTTTACGGCTCAGGCGATCATGCATTTAAAGAGCTTAATGGTGTAACTACTTTAAATTTCCTCGAAAATACTAAGACTTTTGATACGCTTTACCAAGAAGCGATTTTGACCGAAGCGGAAAAACATGAGATTTTAATTAACTCGCAAGCCGCCCTGCAAAAATATGCTAAAGCTCTCAATAAACTAATGCACAATCTCAATATCACTGCGCCACAGCGAGTATTATATGTCTCGGGTATGTTACTTTCTATGCAAGACATTCAAGATGAGCATGGTAATAAAATTCAAGATGGTCTTACTCCGGAAGATTTAAAAGGTATTCAGACAGAATCAAAACGGGACGGCATTCAAATTGTAAACCAAATAAAAGAATTTTTGATTGCAAGAAAAATCCCTTCTGATAAGCAAGCATTAATGCTTTCAAGCTTTTCAGAAATTTCCAAAGATATACAGCGTGATGAGTTATGCCCTTTAGATAAAGAAGTGGCAAAGCTAATTAATGGCTCAGCAAGTAGCAACAAACAGATATTCACATTCATCTACCACAACATATTTTTGTCGATTGATGCTATGGCTGGCCATCTTGATATTATGGGTGAAATGTATTCTGAATTTCTCAAGTATGCGTTGGGTGATGGCAAAGAGATTGGTATTGTGCTCACACCACCTTATGTCACAAAATGATGGCGCAAATACTCAATATTAATCAACATAGTAAAGTCATGGACTTAGCGACCGGTTCGGCAGGTTTTTTGATTTCAGCTATGGAGATTATGATTCAGGATGCGGAAAATACCTTTGGAAAAAAAACTACCGCAGCGGAAAAACAGATTGAGCAGATTAAGAAAACACAACTGCTTGGGGTAGAATAAAATGCAGAAATGTTCACGCTAGCTGCTACTAATATGATTTTACGTGGAGATGGAAGCTCTAACATTCAAAAAGGAAATAGCTTCAATACACCTGAAAAAATTTACACTGACTTCAACGCCAATCGCTTACTGCTTAACCCTCCATTTAGTTATACTGAAAACGGTATGCCGTTTATTGCTTTTGGTTTAGATAAAATGCAGAAAGGTGGTTTAGGCGCTATTATTATTCAAGATTCAGCAGGCTCAGGTAAAGCAATAAAAACTAACCAAGCCCTATTGAAGAAACACAGTCTGATTGCTAGCATTAAAATGCCCACTGATCTTTTCCAGCCAATGGCAGGAGTGCAAACTAGCATATATATTTTTGAAGCTCATACACCTCATGATTTCGAAAAAACAGTTAAGTTTATTGATTTCAGAAACGATGGTTATAAACGCACTAGTCGTGCTTTACAAGATATTGATCAACCGACACAACGATATACCGATATAATCAAACTCTATAAAGGCGGTATTCGTGCCAAGCTTGATGCCAACTGGCAGGTGAAAGATGTATATGTTGAGGATTTTATCACTGACAGCGGCGCTGATTGGAATTATGATCAACATAAAAAAATCGACACTAAACCGACATTTGATGATTTCAAAAAAACAGTAGCCGATTATCTAGCATGGGAGGTTGAAAAACTGATTAAGCGAGATAATACGCCGGGAAAGTAGACTGCCGCGCTATGCAACACCAGTTACAGCAGCTGGAACAAGACTATGGCATAGCGTGGCGGGAATATCGGTTAGAAGAGTTATTTGGCAAAGCCTCGAGGGGTCGCCGCTTGAAGTCATCTGACCGTATTGAGGGTACCTTACCTTTCGTGACAGCAGGTGAAGCTAATACTGGAATTTCAGCCTGGATAGGTAATGATGTTGAAGTATTTTCAAAAAATACTATTACCATTGATATGTTCGGATCTGCAAAATACAGAAATTATGAGTATGGTGCAGATGATCATGTGGCTGTTGTGCATACAGAGCACTTACCATCGCAAGTAGTCATGTACATTACAGCAGCCGTCAACAAATCCTCTCATGCTGGGCAGTTTGACTATTCCCGAAATTTCTATGCCTCTGATGCAGATGAATTGGTTATCCAACTCCCCATAATCAATTCAAATGGTAAAACAGAAATCGCTTTTGATTTTATGAACACATACATCGCTACTCTAAAGACGGAGCGTTTCAATACGCTGAATGCTTATTTAAGAGCTTCTGGATTGAATGACTATATACTCACTGAAAGTGAGCAAGCTACGCTTAATAAAATTGAAACAGTACCTTTGGGTGCATTTAAGATTAAAACCTTATTTGAAAAGCTTAATCTCAAAAATAATAATCCATCATTTGAGAAATTGCTCGACACCTCAACATTTCCAACAGGAGAATTTAACCTGCCTTTGGTTAACGCAAAGTTAGGTAATAACGGCATTATGTTTTATGGTCGAGAAGAAGACTTTGATTCTGCGGAAATGACTATTGATGTAGTGAGCAATGGCGCAGTGGCAACCGGTACAGTTTACGCTCAACCTTATAAAACAGGCGTTCTCTGGGATGCCTATCTTCTTAAGCCAATTGTTAATGACATAAACAAAGAAAAACTACTTTATCTTGCCACTTCATTACAAAAATCAATTAGAACAAAATTTGGCTGGGAGGATAAAGCTGTGTGGTCAAAAGTTCAGCATGAAATTATCACTCTTCCCATTAAGCCTGATAATACACCCGACTACGACTTTATGGCGGATTTTGTGAAGGCTATGCAAAAGGTAGTGATAAAAAACGTGGTGGACTACGTGAATCAAACAATAACAGCCCAGCAGCAAGTTGTAACAGAAGGATGAACATATACCAAAAAATAATACAGAATATAGCAGGAAATTAAATAAACACTCGTAATAATTACGACAACATTTATTTACTAGGCACTGATGAAGTAAGTATTCCAGCAAAAAACGGAGTTTTTCATCGGAGCCTAGTATAATCGAGATCCGCAAAGAGTAAGTTTCGAAAGAGAAATGAGACAGGCCTTACCAGGTACATCTCCTTCTAGGTAGATAACAGTTTAATGAGGCGATAACTTATTTTCAACAAGCTTAACTAATAGATACCATAGGATAAAAACCCATTTCTCTAACTTTATGTTTATCTTCAATAACGGAACTGGAGTCACCTGTATTATGAACTATTAGGGCGCTCAGCAGATGGCTGATCTGTCTAATAGTGAAAATGAAGAGTTTGCTGGAGGACTTGCGAGTATTTACTTAGAAATCGGTGAGAGTCATAAATTGATGTCACCAATGTTAGTACCAGAATAAATCAAACCGGGAATATAATTAGTTCTACCATCATCAGTTGATATATATTTAAAGAATCGAGCAAGTTAACATATACTAAATAAAATTAGAATTTTTATTAGCTTACTGCCTTAGTCGCCTAGAGTTGACGTGAAAAAATTTGACGAAATTTTTTTATGGTGCCGAAGGCCGGACTCGCCGTTCAATGGTAATCAACTGAATTTTAAGTGATTAACAACCAATGAGTTGCATATGTATACTCAGTTGTATACTCAACTACTTTCTTTTGAAAATCAGCGAATAACAAAGTATCTGGATCAACTCAAAGATGATGCAGCGATTATACTGGGTAGAATCATTTCAGCCAGGGATGTTTTAACTATCGGGAGGATGCCCGCAAGTTTCACATTGCTGCAGTGTGGTTGCAGCCTCGCAACAACCCCATGTCCCGACGCATTCGCAGAATGTCTACAGCTCGCAAGTATGGGGATGGTTCCAACCAGCCAAACGCCCTGCGGTCGATACGAACCAGCTCGTACTTTTCCACCAAAAAGTTAACAGTATCAACGAGTGTAATACCGGCATCGATATGTTCCTGAATGACGCTTTCATCACCGAACGGTGTGTCGTTCAGCGCCAGCCCGTAGTGTTGTTCCAATAAACGAGTTAGCAACGTTTGCCAGATAGTTACGGGCGATGGGCATAACTGAACAGCCCGCTGGTTTATTGCAGGTAAAGTATTCATGAGTTGTTCTCGTAAAAGTGAGTTCTAAAGTTAATTAGCGTTGAGTAGGATAAATGGAGATATAGACGTGACCACAGGAACCCAGCGTATCAGCTTCGCAGGTCAACCCCTTTGCATAGAGGGTGACGCAATGCTGGTGTCGGGGATTCAGTTCGCCGCTGGTAAGCATGAGCTCCGCCTGCTTCAGCAGAACAGGAAATACCTGGTCAAGACGGAGCAAATCCGCTTTATTGAATAGGCCTATTATGCTGGCGCGGTCAGACAGATAATGTAGGCGGTTACCTTCCTGGACTAGACGTGCACCAAAACAAGGAATGACATTACGATTCAGCCCCCACCAGGGCTCAGCGGTATCATCATTCACTGTCAGTGTCTTACTCGGCATCTGAAGCTCCTTTAATAAGGTTAATTGAGAGTGACGCTGCGCAGAGAGACATACGGTCCGTTCCGGTCCTTGCGTCGCTCGGCAAAGACAGCCAGAACACCCTTGATATCCGGAACTTCACGACCGTAGTAATGGCAGACGCTCCCGGACCAGCAATATTTCCCAGTACAGAATTGAAACAATCGGGATTCAGGATGCAGACGATAAATTGCCATCGCCTGACGCTTACTGATGATTTTCATTAGCCCTTCCTCTTCTTATAGCCATCCATGCTCAGCAAACGACAACGCTTCACCATCACCAATGATGAAATGATCCAGTAGCCGGACATCGACGAGCCCCAGAGCCTCTATAATCCTGAACGTAATGGCTCTATCAGCTTTACTGGCATCGGTAATGCCAGAGGGGTGGTTATGAGAGATGATTACCGCAGCTGCATTATGACGTAGTGCAGATTTCACAATTTCGCGAGGATGAATTTCGGTATGGTTAATCGTGCCGAGGAAGAGCGTTTCATGCTCCAGCAGACGATGTTGATTATCGAGATAGATAACAACAAAGACTTCGCGCTCCTGCTTTGCCAAATAGAGCTGTAACCATTTTTTCGCGAAACTAGCGGCTAGGAACGACTCACAGGGCTGCCGCTGATATTTCTCCAGTAATCGCAGGGCACGACGGATGATTCGTTGCTCATTCATCGGGAAGACCGAAGGTAAAATCAGTTCGGACATGGTGGCTCCTTAAAAGAAAAAGCCCCGTAACAACCAGCTACAGGGCTATAAACAAACACGGAGATATCGTTCATGAGGCGAGTTGCAGCATATTTTCTGCCATCACCCACAGAGCTCGATTCAGCTTCACATCACCATCAATACCTTTAATTGCACGTGTATGCGTGCGTCCTCCTTTTGCATTGTGACCGTTCAAACCACCTTTGATTAGGTTCTCCTGAATACGCTGATAAGTTGTCCAGAGATCTCCGGACTCATCCTGCCAGCGACGAGGGGCCAATAGCTGTGATTCCGTCACAGGCTGATGCTCCTCGCCAAAGCGATATGTCAGTGCAGCTTTTGCCAGAGCCTGTTGTGCTGGTGGCGGAAGCATTAGTGACTGCATGGCGTCGCGTTTTTCCTCCACCCTGTCAAACACCCCAAGCACCTCGTAAGCCCCTTCGATAACCTTTTCCACCACGTTGCCCTTATGGGGCACTCGCACCTCTCCAAAGCTCTCGCCGCAAATCAGTCCGTTCTGACAGACCGCTCGGAACAGTCCCGGCAGCATCTGGTATGAACTAGAACCGTCATGGCTGTTAAGCAGGATAATTTCCGGCACCTGTTTACCGGTAATCTGCCCTTCGCGGCGCAGACGTAGCATATGTTTGGTGTGTTCCCGCTTGTCGGGGTTACGCACACGGGTCTGGCAGGCAAAGAACGGCTGAAAACCTTCGCGCTGGAGGTTATCCAACAGAGTGATGGTCGGTATCCGGACCATCACGTCAACGTCCCTGTTCGTCGTGCTCATGAACACTTTTGAGAAAGAAATATCCCTTTGCTTTGATAGGTAAAAGCGATCAATAGGGGGCTTATACATCGATATTTTAATAGACAAAAACGATCGATATTCTATTATCGATCGTTTTTACAGATCAATATACTGTTTTTTGAATGTGGTAATTGAGGGGTAAAGCGGTGGATTTCATCCAAATATTCGGTCCCATAATGCCGTGGCAAGTTGCACTAACTTTTGTCGGATACTCCTTAACAGAGCAGTCCAGACAGAAGGCAGGTGGTCAGGATTAATCACCGTGTCAAAAGCCTTACCCGCTGCCTCACCAAACTGCTGCCGTACAGCGGCGTCAGTGTCCGGGGTCTGATGCTCTGGTTTCAGCTGGCAATACACGGCACTGCTGGCCTGTACGGGCAAGGCATGCACAATCAACTCCACCAGGGCGGGCAGGTTATAGCCGGTATGTGCAGAGACAGCCATGACCGGGAAAGAGGACGGCAACTGACCGGCAACCTGCGCACTGACTGAAGCCAGTGAAAGGCATTGCTCAGAAGAAGGTGATGCCTGCCAGGGTTCACCATCCCTGAGGGGGGGAATGCGGTCGGCCTGAGTCAGTACAAACAGGAAACGTGAAGGGTCGGCACCGGCTTCCATCAGTGCCCTGTATGCCGTGATATCCGTTGCCCGGGCACGGTCATCGGCACGCAGTACCCAGATAATCAAATCCAGCTCTACCAGCAACGCCTTATAGAGCGCCAGATATTCCTCGTCGTATTCCGGTGTCTCGCCCACCCCAGGCAAATCCACCAGTGTCATGCTGCACTCACCAACGGTGAGTAACAGACGCTGGGGTTCCCGGGTGCAGCCTAGCAAATCACTGGTCAGACAGACGGGTTGCTGAAAAAGCGCGTTGCATAATGAACTCTTGCCCGCACCACTTTTGCCCATGATGCCTATCACGGGTTCATAGTTAATCGCCTCCTTGAGGCGGGACAGAATACGTTCAGTAGCTTGCCGGGGTAAGAGATTGAGACAGGTACGCACCGCATCACTGGTATCCTGCGGATCGGGGATTTGAGGCATGATTTACTCCTGTGAAAAAACTATGCCGGGAAATTTTTCTCCCGGCGACTCACATGAGTAATGTAGGCGTTATATTTTTTGGAGTTATCGTTGCCTGTCTAGGATGGATTTTTGTAATCAAAAAGCTTGCTTTTATATCTTAGATACTCATCATGAATAAGTTTTTCAATAACTTTAATCTCTTTTTTATTAAGTACCACTGCTAACTCAGATAATTCCTTGCTGGCTTTGGCAGAGATTGTCAAATCATGTTTTCCAGACCTTCTTTTTCGTTGCTTAAAAGAATCACTCATTTTTTTCAGAAGTGCGCTTTTATCATCCAGAAATTTTCTGTAATTTTCCACATCCAGTTTACTCGGGATGGCCCAGCAATCAATCGCGCCCATTACACCAATGTATCGCTCATTAAGGTCTGCGGGTTTAAACCAGGACAGAACATTTCTTTTTATCTCCTTTTTCTTTGATAAATACGACCATGCCCACTCAATGCCTTCATTATCATTTTTCTTTAACCATCTGGGGCTTTGAACCTGACTATTAAAAACAAGCCAGATACTACGAATATAATCGAATGTTTTCTTACTTTGATATGGACTGAGGGAATAAGAAAGTTTATTCATGAAGGAAATAATTACCCGACTTCTTTCAGCTGAACTCGTTGGATTACCAGGTAGTCTGAAAAAAGAGTATAAGCCTTCCTCTTTTCGATCCCATTCCGGAATTAACCCCGCAGTATTTTCAGGTAAACAAAGCTCCCGCGCAGAGGCTTTTCGTATATACGCCCAAAACCAAAAAATAGCACGTGAATTAACCGCCCCTTCAACCACTTTAAATCGACGTCTTGTAGACATGAAGAATCTTCACCATGAAGACTTTTAGTTTTAACATTGCGTTTTTCCCCGGCCTGTATATTTTGCATCAAACGCTTAAAAGCTTCATCAGCCCCAGTGGCGTTTTTGCTGCTTTCAGATACCGGATTGCCTGAGGCCGCTTCTCCCGTCCTGTCTTCAATATCACAATCCTCGGCTGCCTGCGCAGACTCGTCTTCTGGCAAAGAGTCGATACTAAATTCGCTCTCAGGACTGGTAAAGAGGCTCCCTCCCTCATGGAGAGGTTCGTCTGGCCTTGCTAATTCTTCAGCGCCCAGTTTACCAATCCCTTTCAGATAATAATTCTCATTATCGCTATCACTCACCGTTACCTCCTGTAGTAAAATCCACCATAAACAGTATGTATAATGAATCGATTATGAAGTAAACAAGTTTTCATTTTGAATGAAAATAGCTCTAAAATTGTAAGTTTTTTGTAAGAGTAAAATCGACGCCAACCTCTAAAATAAAGGGGGTTCCGGCAATTTACCAGGTAAAAATGAACATTCATAAACTTGTACAGCATACATAAATTTGTGGCAGGCATTCACTATGTTTTACATTGTCACGCGCACCGCGAATGTAGCTCACGTCAGTTCTGTTCTTATTATCAGGGTACAGGGCTGGACACGTTGTGTCCTGACAGCACTACTAGCTGGTGAGAACTAGCTGATGTAATTTTCTACTTATCAGCTGATGGTATGAGAAGGATGCCCGTTACTCTATTGATGGCAACTGGCCCTCTCCCGAACTCACACTAAATCGCGGGAGCATTACCATGACAAACAAAACTCATCCGATATCATCCAGTACCCAAACAACCACATCTTTACTGAATGATCAGCTCGTTGATATGACATTCATCACTGGCTATACAAACATGACCGATAAATGGTTTTACCGATTAATTTCAGAAAATGCGTTCCCTGCACCAATTAAACTGGGGCGTAGCTCACGCTGGCTAAAAAGCGAAGTGGAAAAATGGATGCTGGAAAGAATACAAGCATCTCGAGGTTAGAACCTTTAGTGTTGGTGTTTTACACAGGAAGGTTACGTAATTTAATATAGGTTTTTTAATATAATTATACTCACTCTCATTTGTTCTTATATTCACCGCTTACTGTCAATGTCTCTTTTAAACACCCCTCGCAAATACTATTGGAACAACCAGTCTCGTCTTTAAAGCAATAATTAATTTAAGTATCAGCTCAGCATTACCTTAAAGAAAATTCTTGCATGAAACATCATTAACTTAGTGCTTGCACTGGCCTCTCTCATCATCAGCCGTGGAATAATTATGCTCAAAAATTCAGATAGAAATTTTAATGAAGACTGGTTCCTGGCTTCAGTTCTTAATGCACACATCGATGAAATGATAAACAGATACTCATGCCTTTGGCATTACGTATGGATTTTTTCTACCAAAAGGAAAGTGCCAGGCATTCACACTTAAATCACCAAACACTTGAACATGACTTGCGTGAACTAATGGAGAAAATGACAAAAGAGAAAGGTGTGGTGGGCTATTTCTGGGTTGTCGAATGGACTGAACGACATAGATACCATGCACATGTCGTATTCTGGCTGGACAGACAAAAAACACAGCACTCTTATCCCTTTGCCCTTACAGCAAATACACTTTGGGAGGAAATAACGCACCGGGACGGCGTATCGCACCGATGTGAATATCGGCCGCAGTATTCTGGAAATATCAATATACCTGTTCGGTATAACGATCCGGAAAGCATTAACAATATCCGTCATGTTCTGAGCTATCTGGCTAAGGAAGAACAAAAAGAAGGTTTGTGTGCATACGGCTGTAATGACGTTCCTCCACGCTCAGCGGCAGGGCGTCCACGTAAGCCAGGCCCCTGATGCTACGGCTACGCAACTGGCTCTGCATCCTGTACAAACCCCGTTATTACGGCGACAAATAATGTCCTCGCAATCGTGACTGAACCTGCCCCTGGAAGCCTGACGTTCCGACCTTTACTGAATCAACAATTCACAACTCCATTTATACCCGGCAGCTTACCTGTCGGGTATTTCTCATACCTGTCAAACAAGGGAAATCAAAAATGAAACAACCAGAGAACAAGATCGCGGTCAAGGTGGCGGAATACCGTTTATATATCACCCGGCTGCGGGTCTGCCGGGATAGCTTGTTTGGGTGTTGCAGTGATGCCGAGCGGCGTGGCTGGCGTTTTAGAGCCCTTGGGCAGTTAAGTAAAGCCTCACTGCTCTACTGCCGACGGGCAAGTTCTGCCGATACCTGCAAGTTTCAACAGGCCTGTGAAGGTCTCCAGCAACACATCAGCAGAGTTTTACCAGAAGGCCAGTGGTGCGGTGATTTGCCTGCATCCCCTGTCCAGACAAAATGTGAGGTATCGGTATAAAACAACAACCGGCTAAATGGGCTGTCGATGAATGGGGGAACCTGGTCAACGCGGAAGATTTTCGCTCTCCCTCATTCTGGAAACTGTACTGCTTCCACTGCAGCAGTCCGGTAGTGCTGGTTCTTGCCCGGACGGGCAGGAATCTCATTTTATGCATGATAAAACCATTATGGCATCAGATGATTTCATGGCATGCCCGAACGTGGAATGTTCCTAACCGTAATAACCCGCATCAAAAGCAGAAAAAACCTATTTGGCCACAACTTCCCCGTTTAAACGCGCCCCCCTAATTTCCATTACTGAAAGAGAAACCGATGAACAATTGCAATGAAAATGAAGCGTTAAAGACGAACTCTGATGGTAACAATGTCATGCTTATTCGTAGAGTTTTGCAGCAGGCGACTGATCATTACCCACGACTGTCTGCGCTGGGGTTTACTTTACAGTATGCGAATTGCCACTCCTGCGACAACGAACAACAAGGTAATGCCCAGTTGCTACGTTTTTACGCTGAAGCCTATTGCAGAATTGGCGAATATTCAAAGATACGTATTGAAGCGGGTAAACCGTCGCAGCCTACTCTTCTTCGCTGGTTGTGGGAGGCAGAAAGTACCTCGACATGTCGGATGATGATGCTATTCAATTTGGGTGTTTTGTAGTCATCCCCGACATGACTCTTCAGCAATGGATGGAATTCAGGAGGTCATGTCGTTGCTGGTGGCTGCATGGTGTGAAGTAGAACCGAACGGGGAGTTAACGGAAATAAAGGTACATCGGGTAGAGAGAACGAATCCAGCAGCTTTCGATAAACGTTATGCAGAGTTACGAGATGCAGCATTGCAAATAGCCTCACCTGTTGCTTTTGCCCGGAGCTGTTTGACTATGTAATTAATATGCGTTCTTCGTTTCATGGCAACGTTCTCCTTCGATTAGGCTAGCGTTGCATCGACCCGTTGAACTCACAATGCGTGGTGGACAGTGGCAGGAGCGGATGATAACGTTACCAGCATGTCATCTTTCATCATCAGCCGTTCAGATAAGAACGCTTTTACAGTGCCATTTAGCCGGTTGAAAGCCAGAATTGATAAAATGTTACCTCCCGTTACTACGGCCAGAACGAGTGTGATTTTCCCGCGAGCGTACTGGTTACCGTGATAATGTTGCATCTGCCCCCACGACCGCTTTTTGGTCTTTTCGGTAAAGCCATACTCCAAAATCAGCGAGCCAGCTAAAGACCTCCAAAATCAGTAGATGAATATTTCGACATACTACTGAAGCTGGGTTTTCCGATGACCGCATGACTACAACTTACTATAAATCAATTCTTTATGATATTCCCCATAAGGGCAATGGGAGGGGGATTCCGAATATCTAAATAAAACCCCGCATATTGGCGGGGCTTATATATTAAGTAGCTACGGAGGTGTTTAACTAGTTATTAGTCAAATCACAGCAGTGTTTGTTTGTATGATGACGAATATTAACCAAAATTTTTATACTTATAAATTGAAACCAAGTTGCCGCCCTGAGGAACTATCGGCCTGTTAATATCGAAGTTGTCACGTACAAATTCGGGCTTAATCATTGCATCTTCCAATACAGCTTCCCAAGAATAATCATCAAGCATACTGATAGCTTGTTGTATCATCCCTGGAGAGTCCCCAGTGATGCGATCGTCCCCTTTCTCTGTAGATACAAAACCTTTAGAGTTGAGATGAATAAACCCCGTCCTCATTTTTTCTGGTGTTATTAACCCTAACAAACAGGCGCGATACAGGGACATACGCAAGCTTATTTTCCAACGAACTTTGAAATCCTCCAGAGCGTTCCAATCCAAATGAGACCCTCGCATTTTGGGAAACTCATTGATAAATGAAACCCTTGGAATCATGAAAGCACTTGAAAAATGGTCAGCTTGGTTCTCGGTTACTTTATCGCCAGTAATTATCCCCTCATGCAGAACTAGGTGGCCTAACTCATGCCCAATATCTGACCGGTAACGACAAATGCTCTTTTTTGCGTTGTTACGAATTATGATTGGACGAACGTTGTTAACGGTAAAAGCATCAATTCTGTCATCAACATCTGAAACATGAGCAATTACAATACCTATGCTTTCGACGAAATTAGACATTGAGTTAATTGGGCCTAAGCCCAACCCCCAATAACGTCGACACTCCTCAGCGATACGTTCAATATCAGAAGGTGACTGCAACGGCAATTCTGAGACATCTGGTAAATCTAGAACCGGAAACTCAACTTCAATCTCTAACCTGCGAATAAATTCATCCAGTATCTCCGCCCTAGCCATGACAGTATTCGCCAATGTCTGAGTTCTTGAGCGTTTACTGCGAAAATGACAATGCTCCCCATCCAGAGGATGGGGGGCGAGGCGTAAAGAAAAATGAATCATATACGCCCAAAACATTAGCAAGTTGCGACAACATGGCATCCGCAGGCGGATAGCCTCTTTCAAGTTTCGAAATAAATTGCTTGGTAACACCGAGGGCGTTAGCCACATCCTCTCCGGACATGCCCCTTAGCTAACCTAGCTAATTTCACGCGGTCACCCCGGTACTGAGTTAGAGAGTCAAAGAGTCCCATTTTTACCACTTTGGTCTTTGTCGTCTTTTATGCTTCTACGTTTGAGTTTAGTAGGAGGTATTTCATTAGGCGCTGGAAGCTGATTAATTTGATCTGAATTTATATCTTCAGATGCAGAAGATATAGGCGTAATTACTTTAGATATATGCTCATAAAGACTGACCTTGCGGCCCGTTTCATCTAAGCCAACCATAGTAATTATCCATGTAGGAGGTGCATCTTTGTCCGTAACATCATCGATAAACCTTTCAGCATAAACGCGCCAAATTAAAACTATTGCTGGTATCTTCCTCATCGAAAATGGATATCTGGCGCTGTTCTTTTTCATTGCGAAGAAGGCGGTGGAGCTTTCTAGGACGATCCAGTCTATCAGTGACAAACTGCAATGGAACCTCATTAAGCGAAAAGACAAAATCCATAGAAGTACTGACAACCTTAACCCCAGGTAAATTAAGGTGATTTTGTTCGATATACTCTTTTACCCAACCATACGCGCGGCAGCCTGTAATCCAATTCGAATCGAGCTTGTGCTTGTTGGCCCAAAGTTGCCCAAGTACATCAGCGATGTTCGACAGTAAGATATCAACAGATATTTGGTCTAAATTAGAGTTGATAGCAAAACAAGGCTTCAAATTTTTCGAATACGCTGACATAATCTTTTCGCCATATCGTGAATTAGTAAACCATATCTTTTCGTTTTTTTCTGGTTTGTCAACTAGTCATTTTTGACTTGTCTACCGCGTAGAATCTTTCAGGATTAGCCTTAAAAGCTTTTCTCACAGGGAGATACAGCATCGACTATCAGCTGGTCGCCTCGTCAGATTGCCTCATACAAAACCTGCTCTCCTGCGACCGAAAGGTTTAAGTGCTCATAGCTATCTGAAATCTAACAGCAACGCCGACAGGCCTGAATGGATACTAACCAACGATTCAGCAAGCGCGCCCCCAAGACCAAATAGCCATTGCAGTCGGATATTTTTGTAGGTAACCCTAGACGGACTAAGCACTTCGCTAGTACCGGAATGGCTAACGGCAGCCAAACTGCCCGAGAGAAAACTTTAACGGGCTCTTCTAAACTGGAAGGAAATCAGAAAGGTGGAGCCTACATCATTGTGCCACCGGGCAGGCCGATTCCGACGAAAACGCGCATTTTTTAGAGCATATTACCAGCCATATGCGGAGACAATACATATCTAACATCCTGAAAAAGAATGCTTATCAATACGCACCCACTAACCTATAAAAAATATTTTCCGACAGTTTACCTTAGATCGGTAAGTGCCGTGTCCTTGCTCAGATGACGGCCTCTTTACTCTCTCGGTTAATATCCGCTTTTCGCCGTGAGTTCAATTGATAGATGCATCACACTTATTAAGCTGTTCTGTGGGAGCTGGTCAGCGCAATAAGGCAACATACAGTGCCGTCGTGACAATAGCGTGTAAAGTAGTATGAGTTCTTCTTCTGGTACACTTTGATGCAATCTACTTTTTATAGAACGCACCAACAATAGTTATTTACAATAGATCATGTATGCATGTACAGGGTTTGTTTTTGTGATATCATGTCACTAATTTAACCCAGAAGATGAATAAAATGAAAGAATTGCAGCCAATCGTCAAACAGTTGATGGAAGAATCTCAGCAAGCCTCCCAGGCACGTATGGCAGAAGATTTCGCGCTTCTCAAGCAAGTTCTTGAAATCTATGATCAAAAAACTGTCGCAGAATGCTTACGCTCTGTCAGCGGTAATGATTGGACAAGGGAATCCATTAATCGATGGATAAATGGGAAAGTGGCTCCTAAGCAGCTCATTGAAGTTGAAATAAAAATGCTACGTAACCTGCTACCTCAGCCGCCCTCTTGTCATCCTAATTACCAATTTCGCTTTATTGATCTATTCGCTGGAATTGGAGGTATTCGTAGCGGATTTGAATCTATAGGAGGACAGTGTGTGTTCACCAGTGAATGGAATGAGCAAGCGGTCAGGACATACAAAGCGAACTGGTATAGTGACCCTCAGGAGCATACTTTCAACTCCGATATCCGCGAAATTACGCTGAGTGACAAGAGTGACATTCCAGAACAAGAAGCTTATGAGAATATTGATAAAAATATTCCTCAGCATGATGTGCTGCTTGCGGGGTTTCCTTGCCAACCATTTAGTCTCGCAGGCGTTAGTAAAAAAAATTCTTTAGGAAGGGCTCATGGATTCGAATGTGAGACTCAAGGTACGCTATTCTTCGATGTAGCTCGAATAATAGCAGTTAAAAAACCATCAATATTCGTCCTTGAAAATGTACAAAATCTAAAAAGCCATGATAAAGGTAAGACCTTTAAAGTGATTCAAGAAACATTAGATGAACTGGGCTACGATATAGCCGATGTAGATTGTACCGGTTCTGCAGACCCTAAAATAATTGATGGTAAACATTTCCTTCCTCAACATCGTGAGCGAATTGTTCTAGTTGGTTTTCGAAGAGACCTTGAATTAGCTGAGAATTTCACTTTACAAAATATAAAAAGCTTCTATCCTCAAAATAGGCCAATGTTTAAGGAACTGCTTGATGATGATGTTGATAATAAGTACGTCCTGACAGTTAAACTCTGGGGAATACCTTTATAATTACGCTAAAAAACATCAAGCGAAAGGAAATGGCTTTGGTTTCGGTTTAGTATCTCCAGAAGATGAACAGGCCGTAGCTAGAACGCTTTCTGCCCGATACCATAAAGATGGCTCAGAATCCTCATTGATAGAGGATGGAATAAAGCTACAGGTGAACAAAACTTTCATGATAAAGATAACCTTGTTAAGAGACCACGCCGTTTAACACCACGCGAATGTGCTCGGTTAATGGGATTTGAAAAACCAGGTGAGTGCAAATTTCGTATCCAGTATCTGATACACAAGCCTATCGCCAGTTTGGTAATTCAGTCGTAGTTCCTGTCTTTGAGGCTGTAGCTAAGTTACTGGAACCCTACATTCTAAAAGCGGTCAACAAAACCGATAAAGGTCTAAAAAAAGCTGGATAACATGCAATGTGCCTGCAAAATGCAGGCACATTGCATTTCATTTTTTTTTCTAAAAGGTTAGATTAGTATTTCTTCTGTTAGAGGATAAATCCTTATGGATCACAGGCTAAGAGATATTTTTCGAGTCGCTGCAGGCAAGCATTTAAGTGCTGTTGATGCTGATCTTTCTCGATCTCATCAACATGAGATAGGAGGGCTTGTAAAAGTCGGTTTTGGTGATGTGCTCGGCAGGCCAGGGAAAGAAGAAGCATTTAGATTTGCCTGTAAGATGGTTTACATCACTGATGAAATGGAAGAACCACTGATAGAAGACGATCATGTCACTTGGTATGATTCTCGACGTAAATCCCCCCACCGTTCTCCTGAATACAGGCTTTACTATCATGATAATTCTGTCACTGAACTAATACAAGAAGGAGACTTTTTCCTAATCGCTCAGCAAACAAATGGTAATTTCTTGATGTGTTTTGCCCCTGCTGACACAAGCATTGAAGCTCAGCTAAGAAATCTATTCGGACTTACTAAGCAGCTTAAAGAGAAATTTCAATCTTCTAAAATTAGCGACAAGCAACTTCTTCTTCCAGTACAGCTTTTACTGGAGCAGGTAGGTATAAACTTTGAACTAGAACATGAAGAAAATGAAGTTTTACTTGGAACTTTACTTGAGCTCTTTCCACAAGGTTTACCTAAATCACATGAATTTTCAGAACTGGCAAGGAGTCGTCGACCAGCAAGTCCATTAGCCCACCCCGATGAAGCATTAATGACCTGGTTAGCAGAAGAAGAACTTCTATTTAGGACTTATGAGCGGTATCTTGTTCGCAATCGATTACTCCAGGGATTTGGGCATGATGGGGGTGATGTTGATGCGTTCGTCGATTTCTCTTTAAGCGTTCAAAATCGAAGAAAATCACGAGTTGGTTTTGCCTTCGAAAACCATTTAAGCCATTTATTCAAATTACACGGCTTAACGTTTGAAAAAGGTTCATCAAAAAATACAACTGAAAACAAGTCAAAACCTGATTTCCTTTTTCCATCATTTAAGGCATACCATGATATATCTTATCCTCCTGAGAAACTTATTTTACTTGGTGCAAAAACAACATGTAAAGATAGATGGAGGCAAGTTTTAGCTGAAGGCGATCGAGTGCCCAATAAGCATCTTGTAACAATACAGCCAGGCATAAGTTACTCACAATTATCAGAAATGAAGAGTAAATCTCTTCAACTCGTTGTTCCATATCAATTATGGGAGTCCTACCCTGAAAGCGTAAGGGATGAACTAATTAGTTTAAAGCAATTCATAGCTTTAGTTTTAGCCAAAAATTAAGTACAGAATTGACTTAACAAAGCAAAGACTATTACAAACAAACTGCACTGGAGGCATAATGTTAAACTTTGATAAAATAGGTGTTGGCAATGTAGTAAACACATCATATTCACCACGTGAGATATTTCAAGCATTACCTAAAAAGGATAATGCAAATTTTCAATACCCAAGAGATGTTCAATCGGAAGTATGGACTAAATGGCAGGGCAGCAGGGATTCAACGAATACTATTATAAAAATGAATACAGGAGGTGGGAAAACAGTTGTAGGCCTAATAATCCTAAAAAGTTGCTTAAATGAAAAAAAAGGGCCTGCTGTCTATTTAGTTCCAGACAATTATCTAGTTCAACAAGTTATTAATGAAGCAAACAAGCTAGGAATATCAGTTACAACCGATGAGACATCTGTAGGCTTTTTAGCCGAAATGATATTTTAGTAGCGAACATTTATAAGTTAGTAAATGGAAAAAGCAGGTTCGGAGTTGGTAGCGAAGGAATTAAGATCCCAATTGGTAGTATTATTATTGATGATGCGCATGCATGCCTCAACACTGTTGAATCTCAATTTACAGCCCGCATAATTAAAAGAGAGAAAGGTGATTTATATCACCAACTACTATCTATTTTCTCACATGACATGGCAAATCAAAATTATGTAAAATATAGGGAGATACTAAATGATGATTATGCTGCACTGCAGGAAATTTCATTTGGGCTTGGCAACAAAAAATAGAGGAAGTCACCCAGTTATTAGTCCAGCATAATAAATGCGAAGACCTTTTATTTTCATTACCACTCATAAAAGAAAAACTTAGCCTTTGCAAATGTGTAATTAGTGCTAAAAGTATAGAAATCACTCCTCATATTGTACCTATTGATATTTTTCCTTCTCTAGAGAATGCCTACCGAAAAATATATATGACAGCAACACTCGCAGACGATAGTATCTTATCAACGCATTTCGGAGTGGAGCCTAATGAGGTAAAGAATTGTATAACTCCAGAAAGAGCAGGTGATATTGGTGAACGCCTCATCATCTTACCTCAAGTCCTCAACCCTAAAATATATGATAAAGATATTAAAGAAATATGTCAGAAAATTTCATCAAGGCATAATGTTGTCGTTATTTGCCCTTCTGAATATAGAGCAAAAGAGTGGGCTGATATTTCACACCAAATACTGAAAGGAGAAAATTTAAATGATGGAATCCATAAACTAAAAACTAGTCATGTTGGTTTAACCGTTTTAATAAATCGCTATGATGGGATTGATTTACCTAAAGATGCTTGCCGTTTACTTGTCGTCGATGGGTTACCTAATGATGGAAACAACATTGAAAAAATTAAAAATGGTATATTGTTAGGAAGCAAAGAAGGAAGTATTAGAACCATTCAGCGGATTGAGCAGGGTATGGGGAGAGGGGTTAGATCTAATGATGACTATTGTGTTGTGATGTTGTTAGGACCACAACTAGCTAATTTATTATATGTTAATGATGCTAAAAATTATTTTTCTCCTGCCACTAAATCTCAAATTGAATTATCTGAACAAATTGCACAGCAATTAACATCTCCTAGTCCAGATGAAATAATCCAAGTTATGGATTATTGTTTATCACGCAATGAACAATGGATAGCTGCAAGTAAAGGTGTCCTATCTAAATTAACATACCAACAGCCGCTAAACGAAATAACTTTAATAACATGCTGTTTAAGGCTTTTTCCTTAGCTAGCAGAAATAGTTACCCAGCCGCATGCAGAATAATTGAAGACTATTGTAACTCTTGTTCAGATAAAAAACTAAAGGGATATGCCAAACAAATACTAGCTGAATATACTAATTTTTACGACCCAAGTGAATCACAAAAAATATTAAAGTCGGCTAATGAATTAAATCAAAGACTTCTTAAACCTATGTCAAGGTATACAATTCAATAAAATCGATCAAGAATTACAAGGTTCAAGCGTTGAAACTAAATAATTACGTACAAGAGCGATATAATTCAAGCAACAACCTTCTCATTCATTTAAATTCTATATTAGATGATCTTCAATTCAAACCTAGCTCATCAAATCGATTTGAAGCTGCTATTTATGAGATTGGAAAGCTAATCGGTTATGAAAGTGAAAGACCTGAAGAGAAATACAAGGAAGGCCCCGATAATCTGTTGGGCAATTAATAAAGGAGAGTATCTGGTTATTGAATGTAAAAATGAAGCTACTAATGAAACCATTTCAAAGTATTATTGTAATCAACTGAATGGCTCAGGAATTTGGTTTAAAAATAATTATGATCATTTTAGTAAAATGACTCCAATATTAATCCATCCATCCATAAATATCGAGTCAGCCGCATCTTTGGAACCAAACTCTAGAATTATGGACGCTGAAAAACTGAGCTATTTCAAAAGCAACATCCATCTTGTAGCCAATAACGAACTCGGTAATATTGATGCAATAAGACAAAAACTGGCCTTCTTTAAATTGCAATCAACGGATCTTGTTGAACAATATACAAAACCATTCAATCAAAGATAGTAATACCCTCCCTCCTATTGTTTGGGAGGGAGGGTATTAAACTACATAAAGAAGCCTTGAGATACTAATTAAGGATTTAACCGCATTTCTAGAAATTTTTTGTCGTAATATTACGAAGCTTTTTCTTGATTAAATAACACCTATATTTTAACAATTAAAACAAATCAGTATCCTACTTTCAAAACTAAATGGGCTAACTTCCTTTGTTCGGTTTGCATCTAAATAATCAGCCCACCATTGCAACATCAATCTTCGCTCATCTAAGTGCTCCGCCTTATGAATGTAAGCAGCCCGCACTGAGTTACGTTCCATATGGCTCATCTGCCGTTCAACTGCATCTCTCGACCAAAGCCCTGACTCAATCAGCGAGCTACAGGCCATTGTCCTGAATCCATGCCCACAAACCTCTACCTTAGTGTCATATCCCATAACGCGCAGTGCCTTATTGACCGTATTTTCACTCATGGGCTTACGAGGGTTATGATCGCCAACGAAAACAAAATCACGATTTCCACTGAGCTTATGAACCTGTTTGAGGATGTCCAGTGCTTGCCGAGATAACGGCACAAGATGAGGTGTACGCATTTTCGAACCACGCTGTGAATGCTTTACCCCTTCGATAACTTCTCGTTCAGCCGGTATCGTCCACATTGCTGTTTCAAAATCGATCTCAGACCATCTAGCAAAGCGCAGCTCACTGGACCGGATGAAAATTAGCAACGTAAGCTCAACGGCCAGACGAGTCATAGGTCGTCCTGTGTAACCGTCAATTCGGTGGAGTAATTCAGGTAGGCGTTTCAATTCAAGCGCTGGGCGATGGACACGATTACTGAAGCAACTGCACCAGCCATTTCTGGGCCGGGTTGTAATCAATCAAGCCACTTTGGACGGCATAACGCATGATGGCAGTTGTTCGTTGCTGAAGACGAGAAGCGACTTCAAAGCGACCTGTAGCCTCAACGACTTTAATGGGGGCAAGCAGGTCGCGAGTCTTTAGCTCTTCGATACTGCGCTTGCCAATTGCAGAGAACAGATTGTCTTCCAGACTCTTCAACACCCGTCGGCTATGTTCTTCTGACCATTTTTTATTTGCGGCATGCCACTCTCTGGCAACTGACTCAAAGGTAATATTTTCTTTCGCCTGTTCTTCTTTCACCGCACGTTTGTGTTCGCGAGGATCGATTCCAGCAGCAACAAGCCTTCTGGCCTCTTCCCTCTTTTGACGAGCATCAGCTAATGACGTTTCAGGATAAACTCCAAACGCCATTAGGTGCTGCTTACCACCAAAACGAAAGCGGAACCGCCAGTATTTTGAACCGTTAGGATGAATAAGCAAAAACATGCCATCCCCATCGACAAGGGTGTATTCCTTTTCCTGCGGTTTTGCAGAACGCACTTTGATATCTGTCAGAGCCATAAAAGTTCTCCTTCCATGTGCCGCTGTGAGTATACAACCATTATCGAACCAGCATATATACTCGGTTCTATACTCACAAGCGACTTGATGTGGGTTGACTCAGATTGACTTATGTTGAAAGGAAAATCGCGGAAAGCCTTGTGTGGCGCGGATTTCAGGCACAAAAAAAGACGTCCGTTGACGTCTATTGATGTTCCGATGGTGCCGAAGGCCGACCGAACCGGCACGTAATTTTCTACGGTTGATTTTGAATCAACTGCGTCTACCGATTTCGCCACTTCGGCACTGAAGGGGATGCGGAAACGTTGTGGATTATACCTGTCGCGCGCCGCCATGCAAGCGACGACGCGCTAAACACGCGCTAAGTGCCCAAAAAACCAGCGCCCTTCGTCACTCCAGCTCAGACACCGCCAGCCGAATCACCCCCGCCGCCTTCTGCTCCGGCAGCGCCAGCACCTTCGCCCACATCTCCTGCACCATATCGCAGGAGAGCTTCTCTTTACCCGCCGCCTTCTCCGGCATCTGCAGCAGCTGGATGTCCTCGCCGTACTTATCGGCAAGTTGCTTCATAATCGGCCGCACGTCCTCGACGGCCGCCTCGCGTTCGGCCTGCGTCACGGTGTGGCGGTTTTTGCCGTAGGCTGCGCGCATCATGTCGGCGTCGGCCTGCATGCGCCGCGTCATCAGGTCTTTATCCAGCATGCGCATCGGGTTCACACCGCCCTTCACCGTCGGGTAGAGGAAGCGGAAGCAGGCGTCGTCGCTCACCTTCTGGATGGCGGCGGTCTGCTCCATATTGATGGTCATGTAGTTCACCACGTTGGCGTCCGGGGCGTTTTGCAGGCGCGACATCTGCAGATGCAGGATCTGCGGCTGGATGGTGTCGATAATCTGCTGCTCCGGCTCGCCCGCTTTTTGCAGAGCGGCCATCTGGTCGAGGATGCGCTGATGCAGCGCGGGCTCCTGCTCCTTAATCACCTGCCAGGCGGGCATCGCGTTAAGGGCGGAATCCATCTGCCGTTCCGGAGCGCGCTGCCTGTCGAAGAACACCCAGAACGCCACGGCGGCGGCCACCACAACAACCATCGCGGTACGGGTCCACGTTTTATTCATCTCGCATCCTTATCCTTGAGTTGTGCCGGTTTACACCGGCACGCCGCTGTGGAAGCGAAACTCGTTGTCCGGTGTCGAGATAAGTGTGGCTTCAATTTCGCCAAAAAGCTGTATGCGCGGTGAGATATCGTCGTCGCTCACCTGCCGGGCAAGCGTCAGGTAGTCTTGATAGTGGCGCGCTTCGGAGCGCAGCAACGAGAGATAGAACTTCTGCAGGTCGTCGTCGAGGAACGGGGCCAGCGCGGCGAAGCGTTCGCAGGAGCGGGCTTCGATGTAGGCGCCGCAGATGAGCTTGTCGATCAGCGTCAGCGGTTCGTGGGTGCGCACTTCCTTCAGCATCCCTCTGGCGTAGCGGCTGGCGGTGATTTTGACGTACGGAATGTCGCGGGCCAGCATCGCCTCGCGCACCTGCCAGAAGTGGTGCAGCTCCTCTTTAATCAGCAGCACCATGCTGTCGATGAGCGCCTGGCCCCACGGGTCGTCGGTTTTGGGCATCACGCTTTTGCCAATCTGCTTATGCAGGGCGATGAAGTCCGGCTCCGGGCCGTCGCGGAAGGTGAACTGTTCGTAGGGTTTGAGCCAGTCGAGCAGCGCGTCGCACCGCTTTCGTCGGCGACGTATTTGCGCACCAGCAGCAGCGCGGTCTGGGCGGCCTTGAGCTCGCACACCATGTGGTCGGTGAGCAGCAGCGGCAGGTTCGCCGGGTCGCGGGCTTTATCAATCCATGCTTGCGGGGTCGGGCACTGGAGGAAGTTGAGTACGGGGGCGAGTATCTGCGGGTAATCCATGGTTCTGCCTTGAAAAAGCGGTGGCGCGCGCCACCGCCTGAAACGCTTAGTGACGCACGCCGTCGTCGTCTTCGTCGACGTAATCTTCGTCGTCGCCTTCTTCGCCGTCTTCACCGTTCGGATCTTCGAAGTAGGTTCCCAGCCGTCGTATTCCACTTCAAACTTCTCGGCCAGGTTCATCAGCTGTTCTACCTGCGCGTCGATCAGCTCCGCCTTCAGGGCGCCTTCGCTCAGGATGTCGCAGCAGATGACGGTCTCGCCCTCTTCCACTTCCAGCTCTTCGGGCTCGGTCACTTCGTAACCCAGCTTGAAGGCTTCCACGGCCAGTTTTTCCAGCGCGTCGAAATCATCGCAGAGAAATGGTGCTCGATGGTGTACAGCGCGTCCGGATCGCTACCGTCTTCCAGCAGTTCTTCAATAATCAGACGCGTCTCTTCGCGTTGCTCTTCCAGGTGTCCGGGTTTGCCATGGCTCAATCCTCTTTAAAGTGC
>JASFAW010000009.1:50869638-50887318 GCA_030737815.1 Allium fistulosum | reverse complement strand
CACCTTTTTCAAGGAAATAACGAATAGCAGGAACGTTTAAATAAGTTTGATTTTTCATTGGATCATAAAAACCCACCTTTCGAAGATCTCTTCTTCTCGTCGGGATCGAACATCAATTGCAACGATTTGATAGATCGCTCATTGGGATAGATATAGATAAATAACCCCCCCTAGAAATGTATAAGAGGTTTTCTCCTCTTTTGTTTGTTTCGTCTCGAATCTTTTTTAGTCGCCATCATTATACTAAAAATAAAATATTGAGACAATTGAAAATAGTGTTTCCTTGTTCCGGAATTCTTTCTCTTTACTTTTTTAAATCATTAGGTTTAGACATTACTTCGGTGATCCTTATCCCCTTTTTCAAAACGGCAGCAACATACCTTTTGTTTTTTGTTATTTCCTTCTATGGAAAGATAATATGAACGATTTTTTCCCTTGTAATGTAATATAAAAAATATTATTAATTTTATTTCAAACTTGTTGGGATTTGAATCCTGCAATTTAAAATTTTAATTTCTATATTGAGGATATACTTAACAAAGTAGTCTAATTTATTAATTGTTACTAACCCTAGATTCGCCCCCCCGATAAATGAATCAATACGTTTTGCGCGAGCTCCATCATGTACTATTCCTATTTACCAACCCAATACAAATTGGGTTCCTAATAGGAACAGAACAAACTATGTCGATTCAAGAGCATCTTCATTCCTATAGAAAATGACGGATGTAAGAATCCACAGTGAATTATGTCCTTCAAGTCGCACGTTGCTTTCTACCACATCGTTTTAACGAAGTTTTACCATAACACTCCTCTCATTTTAAATTTTATTTTGAAACGGTATGCAATTGATTCAATATGGAATCATGAATAGTCATTGGCTCAATGATACAAAATATTTTTTATGTATGTATCTAGGGAAAGGTAAATAATTATCTGGAAAAAAGTCTTATATTATAAAGGATTTAAGTTATTTCGCCCCTCTATCCTATGGGTGAAAGAAATTTCTAAAAAGAAAAAAGAAAAGTGAATCCATTTCCTTAAATCTAATTAAAATCTTCAACAGATCATTCGGGATGTTATGTTAAATTATGGAAAAAATTCTTCTCGAACAAATAAACTCTAAATCTAAAAAGAACGGCCCTATGGATTTTCCAATTCCGGAATAAAATCAGTTATTAACAAAATATAAGCTATTCCAATAACTCGAAAAAGTCATAAGTTTCTCTATATTTATAATATAGATTTTTCAAATTTCTTCGAGTACCCAGGTTCATAAAAAAAAGAATTTTTGTTTTCATGAGTATGAAATAGAAAAGGATCTCTTTTTCTCTTTCAATTCAGAATTCCATAATAAATTACATAATACGAGAATTCAGATTTCATGGAAAAAAGAGTTTTCCTAAGTAACTTACTTCAATATGACTATTAAAATAGTAGTCTCTTAATGATATACCCAAAAATTGTTTTGAATTTAGAATTCAATGAAATCTCTTTATTTCTACCCGTACACTCAATCGCATTTGTGAAAAACTAAATGAAAAAAGTTTTATTTTTATAGAAAAATCAGAACAAAAGGTGACACTATATCCAAGATTAAAGAAAAATTTCTCATGTAGACGCTCTGGGACGGAAGGATTCGAACCTCCGAATAACGGGACCAAAACCCGTTGCCTTACCACTTGGCCACGCCCCATTTCGATTTCGAATTTCTCTTTGATACTAATAAAGACTAATATTGGTATTAGTCGTTCGTCAATCCCAATTCAAATATATATGAAATATATTACTGCTAGGGTTCAACACATGAAAATATAGAAAAAAATGATTGATCATTCCATAAAATTAAATTAAGATATTGTATGAAACTAAAATTCCTTGTATTCTCATTTGAGAATGAAAGGGAAGATTTTTGATTTGAGAGCGTTCGAAGAACAAGAAGGTTTTTTGACCTACCTTTTAATTTTTCCCTCATAAAAAGAACTCAATCAAAATCTAATTTTCTAATCTACAAGAATGAAATGTTTGTTATGCTTAATATCTTTAGTTTAATCTGTATCTGTCTTAATTCTACCCTTTCTTCGAGTAGTTTTTTCTTCGGCAAATTGCCCGAGGCTTATGCCTTTTTCAATCCTATCGTAGATGTTATGCCTGTCATACCTGTACTATTTTTGCTCTAGCCTTTGTTTGGCAAGCTGCTGTAAGTTTTCGATAAACTCTTTAATGCTCCGAAAAATTCATGATTTTTACGAAAAAATTTTCTAAAAATTTATAAGATCTTATAAATTTTACATTATGACCCTCCATTCGAAAATAGAAATTCTTGTTCTTGTATTATATTGAATAATCGCACGGTGATAAATTTTGATCAACTTATTTCCTCGTTCTGACCTTCCAGTAAACAAGGACTTTCTAAAGACCCCACAATACCAAATAATGGATATGACCAAAAATACCAAAAATTTTTGGTAATGAAGGAATCAGAATCTTGCTTTTCTTATTATTATTACATTACAAAAACAAAAAATTAGTAAAAATTACCTTTTTCAAGAAAAGACTTCATTTTCTTTTTGGTTTCTTTTTGGGCACTATGTCAACATAGTGTATGTGATAAAAAATAGGCAATCTATTTCCCTTTTCAAAAAAAATATTGGAGATTGTGTAATGCTTACTCTCAAACTCTTTGTTTACACAGTAGTCATATTTTTTGTTTCTCTCTTCATCTTTGGATTCTTATCTAATGATCCGGTCCGTAATCCTGGACGTGAGGAATAAAATAAAAAAAAAAAGATTTGAAAGTCTGAAGCGATCGAGGGGAGCGGAGAGAGAGGGATTCGAACCCTCGGTACAAATAACTCGTACAACGGATTAGCAATCTGTCGCTTTAGTCCACTCAGCCATCTCTCCCAATTCAAATTGAAAATTTTTTATGTGGTGTGACAGGCGAAGTAAAAAAAAAATTAAATTGAATTACTTCCTTGATTTTTATTTTGTAAGAAAAGTCCATTCCCCCGGCCAGTACTTAACCAGGCCGGGTTATTACATTACTTCTGATGAATCAATCATTTCATAGATCAAATGATTTCATTTTTTGTTTTTATTATATCAAATCAAAGATACTTGTTATTGAAGTTATTGAAGTAACAATAAAGACAATTTTTATCTCCATTCCAAGTGTAATTTCTTAGTATTAGTAATATAATACTATAGAAAATACTATAAAATATACTATAAAATATGAAAATGAAAGAATATTCAAATTAATAATTTTTTTTTTATTAGTATTTATTAATTAGTATTAAGTAGTATTTTTAATTTTTAATTAAGTAGTATTTTTAATTTTGAGTCTTTTTTCTCAATTTAGTTAATTATTTAACTGGAAAAAAGCACATACAGATATTAAATAATATAATATAAAAAATGAAACACACATATGTTATAACATATATAACATAACTCTTTTATTTGTTCAAGGGACATTGAACATTTAAGATCCAATTAATCCGAGTTCAAATTCAAAAATGGGTCAGTTGAAGGGAAAGTAAAAAAAAAAAATGAGGAATTCGTCATGGTTATAGCCCAGCTTCAATAATTCCTTCAATTTTGGACTGTCAGTAATGACTTATAACAAGTGAAAAATGAGACTTTTTGCTTTATTCTAACTTTATTATAATTTGGTTATTTTAAAAAACTTTCTGTACTTCGACTTCAAGTACCCTGGTCGGGGAGGATGAAGTGTCAACGCTCAAGTTTAATGAGTCTGATGCTATTAAGATTAAGATAGCATCTCATTCCTTTGTTCGACAAAAGGTATATTCATATATAATAATGAATATGAAGCGGGTATAGTTTAGTGGTAAAAGTGTGATTCGTTCAATTAATAACTTAAAAAGTTAAGGGTCTTTCGGGTTTTTCATATTCCGATCAAAAAAAAACTTTATTTCCTAAAAAGAGTTTAATCCTTTTCCCCTCAATAGCATATTTGAGGAAAAATAGAAATTCTCACGATTTGTATCCAAAGTTCAATTTCAATGAATAAAAGGGTTATAGAGTCACGAAGCATAATAAAAAAAAAATTGGATCAAATCTTCCAATTAATAAATATAAGTAAAGGATCTATGGATGAAGATAAAAAACAAAAGTGCATTTCCAATCGTAACTAGATCTTAAATTTTTGTCTTGTATAAGCGAAGATTAAAGCCAAACAGCTAGAAAATGGTAGTTTTGGTTTACTAGAACCATCAGCATATTATTTTAGCTCGGTGGAAACTAAATAAAATTCTTTTCCTCAGGATCCCTCGAGTGGAAATAGGGAACGAAGTAACTAGATTAGACGGATTTGGGATAATAGAATCCCCCTTCTCTAGAGGGATCATCTAGAAAGCGAGTGGCTTTGGGTGTCTTTAATAAGAAAAGCTGACATAGATGTTATGGATCTAATTTTTGTTTCTGGGAATACATCAATTTTCCATAAAGGAGCCGAATGAAACAAAATTTTCATGTTCGGTTTTGAATTAGAGACGTTAAGAATGATAAATTAACGTCGACTATAACCCCTAGCCTTCCAAGCTAACGATGCGGGTTCGATTCCCGCTACCCGCCCCATATTCCTTATTCTATATGCATCATCGATTCGAATATGCATTCTTTTTTTTTTACCTAAAAAAATTTTCATTAATTTTTATTTTTCTCAAAAAAAAAAAGATAAAGGGAGAATGCGAAAGAATGAAATAGGAATGAAAAGCGTCCATTGTCTAATGGATAGGACAGAGGTCTTCTAAACCTTTGGTATAGGTTCAAATCCTATTGGACGCAATTTTTTTCCATCTATTTTTAAAGTGGCGATACCAAGAAACCCCTTTTTTGAATGATTTGAATCAGAAATAATTCGCAAGAATAACTCTTGTTCTAACAATAGAATTAGAGTTATAAATTTATGCTTGTTCCTCAAGTAGAAACAGTTCAGTGTGCTCCTGAATAGCTTCCTTCAAAAAGGTTTCCGCTTCCTCGGTGAATGTCTTGGTAGAAGATAAAATTTCTTGAAATTGAGGTTTATTCTTTTTTAAGTAGGTACGTAACTTAATGAGAAATTTCTTTATCTGTCCAATTTCTAACGAATCAAGATATCCATTTGCTCCAATATAAATTGTAGCTATCTGTTCTTCCACAGTAAGAGGGTCTGATTGGGATTGTTTAAGCAACTCGCGTAATCGTTGACCTCTTGCCAATTGATTCTGAGTAGCTTTATCGAGATCAGAAGCGAATTGTGCAAAGGCTTCTAACTCTGCGAATTGAGCTAATTCCAATTTTAATTTGCCAGCTACTTGTTTCATGGCTTTAATTTGAGCTGCGGATCCCACTCTGGAAACAGAAATGCCTACATTAATAGCAGGTCGGATTCCCGCATTGAATAAATCGGCAGATAAGAATATTTGTCCATCTGTAATGGAAATTACATTAGTAGGGATATAAGCCGAAACATCTCCAGCTTGAGTCTCAACTATTGGTAAAGCAGTCATACTCCCTTCACCTAAACTGGAACTTGATTTAGCAGCTCTTTCCAAAAGGCGTGAATGCAAATAAAAAACATCTCCTGGATAAGCTTCACGACCAGGTGGTCTTCTTAAAAGAAGAGACATTTGGCGATAAGCTTGTGCTTGTTTGGAGAGATCATCATAAATTATTAAGGTATGGCGTTCACGATACATAAAATATTCAGCTAAAGCCGCACCTGTATAAGGAGCAAGGTATTGTAATGTAGCAGGTGAGTCCGCGGTTTCGGCTACCACAATAGTATATTCCATTGCCCCTCGTTCCTGGAAATTAGTCACTACCTGAGCCACAGAAGATGCTTTTTGACCAATAGCTACATAAACACAGATTACATTTTTCCCTTTTTGATTGAGAATCGTATCTGTGGCTACTGCTGTTTTGCCGGTCTGTCTGTCCCCAATAATTAATTCTCGCTGGCCACGTCCTATAGGGATCATCGCATCAATAGCAATAAGTCCTGTTTGAAGAGGCTCATATACGGAGCGTCTTGAAATAATACCCGGAGCAGGAGATTCAATTAATCGAGATTCAGAAGCAGAAATTTCACCTCTTCCATCAATAGGTTTAGCCAGAGCATTTATAACACGACCCAAATAAGCCTCGCTTACAGGTATTTGAGCAATCCTTCCTGTTGCTTTTACAG
Source organism: Allium fistulosum (assembly GCA_030737815.1). Classification (NCBI taxonomy): domain Eukaryota; kingdom Viridiplantae; phylum Streptophyta; class Magnoliopsida; order Asparagales; family Amaryllidaceae; genus Allium; species Allium fistulosum. The sequence goes on along the minus strand of JASFAW010000009.1, from coordinate 50,881,122 downwards.
AACTTCCCTCTTGTATCATCAAACCATCACCCATTAATACAACACCAACATTATTTGATTCCAAATTGAGAGCAATGCCTATTGTACCCTCTTCAAATTCTACTAATTCACCTGACATTACTTCATCAAGACCATGAATACGAGCAATGCCGTCCCCCACTTGAAGTACGGTACCAGTATTCACAACCTTTACTTCTCTATTATATTGTTCAATACGTTCACGGATAATATTACTAATTTCATCAGCTCGAAGAGTTACCATTAGTGTCTCTTTTTCTTTTCGGAAACAAAGGGAAAAAATAATGCCTAAACTCTAAACTAAAGTAAAAAAATAGAAGGGCTAATCAGTTATTTCTTCCATTGCCCCAAGGATTCCAATATTAGCACTGATGGTATGGAAATGTAACTCGCTATTCAAACAACTATTCAGGGCTCCTATAGCCCCCTGTAAGGCTTGTTGGAAAACTTGTTGTCGGACCTGATTAATTGCTCTTTGTTGTTCAAAATGAAGGGTTTCATTTTTGTAATTTTCTAATTGTTCCAAACTCTCAGAAGTCGCATTAATCAAATTTACTTTTTCTCGTTCTATCTCAGAGTATCCATTTATTCGATATTCCTCTGCTTCCATTTCCACTTTCCGTAAACGAGCCCGAGCTCGTTCGAGCTGCTCAATGGCCCCTTTACGCAATTCTTCCGAATTTCGAATAGTACTCAAAATCCTCTGTTTTCGATTATCTAATAAATCATTTATGAAAGTAGATTATCTTACCATTAATTTTACAACTTCCATGATCTCTTCCCGAACCAAACATGAATCTTTCGATTCATTTGGCTCTCACGCTCAATTTTTTATTTTATGGGCACTTTCATATCTTTTTTTTAATGTAATGAGCCTATCCTCCCTAGTTCTGTTTGTATGCAAACATATCAAAACCGATACAAGACCAGAATATTATAAGGACTCTTCGACCAGACAAAAATCTCTAATTGTCAGCAAAGTTGTTTTCTTTATTTGTTCTTTATTTAAATTTCAATGAAATTTTTATTCAAATCCAAAAATTTATCTTTTTTATACATAGGTCGTCGATTCGGCATTGGATATTGGATAATAAAACGCAGGCGCCCTTTTATTTATTCTAGTAAACGGTTCAAATGATTTTATTGATATGAGTGTTATATATCAGAAAAATTACCAACTATTCTTTTTTAAACCATTTCGATATTAACATAATGGTAGAAAGAGTACCATGTTGTGCCCGGACTTCAAACAGTTTAGCTTTAACCATGTTAATGGTCTCACTTTATTGGTTGATAGAGAATCAAAGTTGACTTACCAATAAAGAACGAAATGCTATGATTCTTACATATGATTTATTAATTTATTCAGAAGGAATTCGTCGAGATTGTACACTTTTTTCCTATTTATCTTATTCTAAAAAAAAAATATGTATATAAATAACACAAATAAATAAAGTGCAGCCGGTTGGGTCCAACCTATTCTTGAAATATACAACTCACACACACTCCCTTTCCAAAAAAAATCAATACACCAAGCACTACACTTAGATTTATTAGATTTGTTGCTAAAATATCGGTATTAAACCCGAAACTCCCGGCAGATGGCCAGTGGCCTAAGGAAACGAAAGAATCGGTTACATTTTTCATATGCTCTCCTCTTATAGATAGGACTAACAAAGAACAGAGTTCTTTTTGTATCACTTGACTTGCCCTTTTTTGATCGATTTCTTTTCTTAATTTTTTTCTTTGTTTTAAGTTTCCGATAAGATACTTATTAAGTTGGGGTCCTAGGTCTTGTAGAAATTGCAAAATATTTCCCCTGTTCAAACACTTCCTAAAAAGAAAGTAAAAATTCCATCGTACTAACCGAAGGATGGGAAGGAATAAAGCGAGCAAATCCACTAATTCGTGATCCTCAAATCAGTCTTTCCCGGGTATTGTTCCAACAAATACATAATTGTAGGAGTAAAGTAGTGATATAATTCACAGAAGCAAACCGCAACGAATTAATAAAATAAGAAAAAGTGTGTCATGCACTTTTTTACATTTCGTTCTAGGATGAAATTAAACAAAAGGATTTGCAAATAAAAGTGCTAATGCCACAACGAGCCATAAATGGTTAAAGCTTCCATAAAAGCTAGACTAAGCAATAAGGTGCCTCTTATTTTTCCTTCTGCTTCTGGTTGTCTCGCAATACCTTCTACGGCTTGGCCTGCAGCAGTACCTTGACCAACTCCAGGTCCAATAGAAGCAAGCCCTACGGCCAATCCAGCAGCAATAACGGAAGCGGCAGAAATCAGTGGATTCATGATGATAGGTTCCTCGCACCAAAAAAAAATGGTTAATGATACAATCAACCAAGGAATTCTTACTTATTTGATCACTAAAAAATATCGAATCGAAGTAACTAAAACTTCGAAAAAAATATATATAGATAGGGATAAACCCTATATATAACTAATATATATCTACTATCACATATACATTTGTTTCTTTCATAACGGAAACCGCCCGCATTTTTTATTGAATCAGATTCTAGAATAATTCGTCGAAAAATATACAGGAACTGTAGCTGGACTTATAGACATTACATATAGACATATATCTAGTGTGATCTCCCTAACCCATCCTTCGTAATATCGTCTATCTTTCCTCTTAGAACTCTAGTCATATATACATATGGATTTCTTATTTCTATCTATATATGTATATGTTACCGAACCAAGTATATTTTCTTGAACCATGCATTGCCTCAGTCGGGTAAGCTTAAAAAAAGAAGACTCTTTTGAAAACTAATCAATGATGACCCTCCATGGATTCCCCTATATAAGCCGCGGCTAAAGTTGCAAAAATGAGAGCTTGAATACCGCTTGTAAATAATCCAAGAAACATGACAGGGATAGGAACTACTGAAGGTACTAAAGAAACAAGAACAACAACTACTAATTCATCCGCCAATATATTTCCGAAAAGTCGAAAACTCAGAGATAAAGGTTTTGTGAAATCTTCTAGGATGTTAATTGGTAAAAGGATTGGAGTTGGTTGAATGTATTTTCCAAAATAAGCCAATCCTTTTTTGGTAAGACCCGCATAAAAATATGCCACGGACGTGAGTAAAGCTAAAGCAACAGTAGTATTTATATCATTCGTGGGGGCAGCCAACTCTCCATGAGGTAACTGTATGATTTTCCAAGGTAAAAGAGCTCCAGACCAATTAGAAACAAAAATAAATAAGAACATGGTTCCAATAAAGGGAACCCAAGGCCCATATTCTTCTCCAATCTGAGTTTTACTCAAGTCTCGAATAAATTCAAGAACATATTCAAAGAAATTCTGCCCGTCGGTAGGAATAGTTTGTGGATTCCGAACAGTTATGATAACTGACCCTAATAAGATAGCAATTACTACCCAAGAAGTGATAAGTACTTGAGCATGAATTTGTAAACCTCCTATTTTCCAATATAACATGTTGGCCTACTTCTACACCTGATATATCGTAGAATCCTTTGAGTGTTTTAATGGAACATGGTATAACATTCATATTGCCCTCTGACAGAAATCAAACTAAAAAAAAAAATTATTTTGATTCAACCATCTCTTTTTCAACTTATCTACTTTCATCATTAATCATATATTTAAAATACCAAGAAATCACATAACATAATATCCCATTTTATCTCTTTTTAAAAATGCAAGACAAGAATAGTAACCAATCTAAGAAATCAAAATAATTAACTAATCTTATTATTCTTAATCATAACATAATCATAATCAATGACTTCTTATATAGCTAGAACGACCCTCACAAATTGCGGATACTAATTTGTTAAGAATCAATCGAATTGAAGCTATAACGTCACCGTTGATTGGAATCGAAATATCTGCAAGATCCGGGTCACAATTTGTATTGATTAAACAAATTGTTGGAATTCCAAAAATGACACATTCTCGAAGAGCTGTATATCCTTTTTGCTGATCAACGATGATTACAATATCGGACAACCCAGTCAGATATTTGATCCCACCCAGATATGTTTGCAAAGTCGATAATTTTCTCTTCAACATTGCTGCATCTCTTTTAGGGAGACGGTTGAGTTTCCCCATCTTTTGTTCTCCTCTTAAGTCTCTGAACTTATGAAGTCTCGTTTCTGTAGTGGACCAATTCGTTAACATACCACCGAGCCATTTTTTATTAACATAATGACATCGAGCCCTTATTGCAGCTGAGACTACTAAATCCGCTGCTTTATTTTTCAACCATTAAAAAGGTTTTCCTCGACTTGCTGCATCAAAAACGAAATCACAGGCTTCTGATAAAAAACGAGCAGTTCTAGTAAGATTTGTAATATGAATACCTTTACTCTTTGCAGAAATGTAAGGGACCATTCTAGGATTCCATTTCTTAGTACCATGATCAAAATGAACTCCCGACTCCATCATCTCTTCCAAATGGATGTTCCAATACCTTCTTGTCATTTTTCACGCGCTTTCTCTTTTTTTTTTTTAGAAATAACTAATTGTTCCTACGGAACCTTATAATGAGGTTGACCATTGATACATAGTCCGAACTATTAATTTTTTTTATTACTTACCTCATTTTTTTACTTAACAAAACTAGAAAGGAAAAAGAAAAAATATCTGCTTAGGAATTATGAAATCGCGTAAATGAATTTTCTAATGTGTCATGGAAATTCTTTGGGCTACAAGAACAAAAAAATTCTCGATGGTGTAACAAAATATCTCTCATTTCCAACTTGAATACATTTTTCTTTTTATTTCAAAATGAATGTTTTTGTCTTGCCTTGAACGGTGCACTAATTTTTTAAATCCGGTACCGATAGGGATAATTCCCCCCAGAACTACATTTTCTTTCAGACCCTTCAACCAATCAATACGCCCCCGTAGAGCAGCTTTTGCTAAAACTCTAGCAGTTTCTTGAAAACTTGCTTCAGATATGAAGCTTTGAGTATTCAGAGATGCCCTCGTTATTCCTAATAAAATTGCCCGATAACAGATCGCTTCGTCTAAAGCACGCCCTGCTCGTTCTGCTCGTAGCAATCCGATTAATTCTCCAGGCGAAAAAACATTAGACATTCCGTCTTCTGAAACCAACACTTTTGATGTTACTTGTCGTACAATAATCTCTAGATGTCTATTATGGATCTGCACCCCTTGAGATCGATAAACCTTTTCGGATCTTATTAACCAAAGAGATATGGCTTTGGGCTATAGTTAGCTCAGCTCCAATTAAGAATCCCCAAGGAATTCCAAGAATTCTTGGTATACGTTCGTTCCAACCTTCGACTCTCCTTTCAAGGTTCATCGATATTGAACCAATCGAACGCACTTCTAAGATTTGCTCCACTTTTGGAAGTCCCTGCGTTATGTCACCAGATCGGGATTTTTCATATATAAATGTAACTAATGTATCTCCTTCAGAAAGGGTTTCTCCGTAATGTCCGTGAACAGTCGCTCCTGGAGTAGCCAAATACGGCTTAGCTGATCTTATAACTAAGGAATCAACATGAACAATTAAAATTTGACCAGATTTTTTTATATGTGTCCCATATTTAACTAGACATAGATTTTCACAAATAAATTGTCCAATGCTAATTATTGTGGATGTTTCTTCACAATAATTGTGATGTAAAAAGCACCAATTCAAATGGGATGGATTCAAAATGATGGTATTGCATGGGTTGGGATTATAAATCCTTCTATTTTCATCTATTAAACAGTATTTAAGTACTTCAAGTACTTGGAAAGTCGCTTTCAAATTATCAAGTATCCAATATTTGTTTACCAAGATCTGATTATGAGTTATTAAATAGTAAGCTGAATAAAAGTTCACTATTTTAGATACAATAGTACCTAGGGGACCCAACAAATCCCTAATTAGAATTATGGGATTCAATTCTTTTGCCGTGATGTTATATTTCGAACCATTGAATGGACATGGGCCAACTCGAGAACAATTGAATGATGACAAAATTATCAAAGCCTTATTTTGATTCAACAATGTACCAATAGTTGCTTGATGCTGAGTAACTACTGAAATCTTCACTTTCGAAAAAAAAGGGTTGATATTGGTGCAATCTAATCCATTATCGGGGATCAATCCGAACCCGCCGTATCATACCTTTTTTCGGCATATGAAAGATTAGACTTTACTAACTCAATTTTTATGAAATTTTGAATCAGATCATTTGCCCTTACCTCAACAAGAGAAGCATGAACTTCTTCTATAGAACCATTTTTTTCTTGGTCCCAATTCAATACTAAGCAAGTCCGAACTAATTGAATACTTGTGTGAAAAATTCCACGAATTGACTTTCCATTTCCATAAAGGATATAATTGACAATTCTAAGTTGGACATTATCTTTTTCCTGCAAGAGATCTTGAGTGAAAAGTTTTGCTAAATTTATCCCATCAGCTATTTCATATGTGATTACGGGCCGAACCAAAACAAAATACTTTTTTTTAATGGGTGTGATTCGTTGGACATAAATCCAATTTTTCAAAATTTTTGATTCCTTAGAATTTTTTTTTTTCATTCCCGGTGGTATTAAAATGCCGCTGTGTCTAGATATCTTATCTGTCTCTCCGGGAAAATGAATATCCCCAGAAAAAATTTTCAGTTCAATACTTTTTTTTTTTATCTCCACTCGGACTAATCCACCTACTTGGCTTCTTGTATTTAAAGCGAGTTGTGTATCTACTTCAATGATACTATTGTTCCGGACCATTAGGTACGAAGATCCGGGTAAGATATGCACCTCTTCAGGAATAAAAAAAAACCGATCCACTTTCATTTTGTATTTTGGACTAAATTCTTTTACTCCTCGATACTCAATCAAATCTTCTTTTTTTACGATTGAATCCACCTCTACGGTCCCATATTTAGTAATTCCCGAACTGTTTCTTCTATATTGTGGATCGTCAAAATAAGCAAGAATACTATTTCTATGTAAAATACCATTTGTGGGTATTTCAATCGAAATACCAAAAGAGGGTATTAGTTCTTTCTCTCCTTCTGGATTATATTGTAATGGAATGCTAAATCTATTTCTTCGCCTTTTCGCCAATAAATCAGAATTCTCTTGGAGAATCGAAAGATATATAAAATCCAAATGCCTATTGCGGATGATTTGATCAAGTCTTGAATAGTCAAAAATTTCCCTATCTTTTTTAACAGAAGGATCCAACAATTTATGCCTTACTTGATCATTAGTAATTGAGAAGTCAGAGATATATCTTTCGTCGACAGAAAAAGAATAAAAATGAATTTGATCTTGATCTTTGTGGAGTGAAAAAGACACTATACTGGATCCGCGCGGACTTCCTGCTAATAGCCATAAATGACTTGTTTTTGGTAATAGATGAACGTTACTATATGTATATTCGGGTGCATGGTAGACATTGGTACTCCAGTGCATTTCTCCCTCTGATTCAGAATAAATATGTTTTCGGACCTTCTCTTTAAAATGAAAAGTAGACGTTCCAGTACGAATCTCAGCAATAACTTGTTCAGATTCTACATATTGATTATTTTGAACTAAAATCAAACTTTTGGGAGGAATATTCACACTATGTAGAATATCCCGACTCTCAATAGTTACATACAAGTCTATAGAACATAGAAAAGCAGGATGCCCGTGACGGGTACGTGTGGGATGAACCAAATACTCGTTGAACTTTATTTTTCCGTTAGAAGGAGCTCGTACATGTTCGGCAGTACCGCCCGTGAATACTCCACCCGTATGAAAAGTTCTTAATGTTAGTTGAGTCCCTGGTTCCCCAATTGATTGCCCCGCAATAATACCTACAGCTTCCCCCAATTCAACCAGATCGCCGTGAGTGGAACTTCTACCATAACATAATTGACAGATCCAAGATGTATTCCTGCAAGTAAAGGGGGTTCGAATATATATTGGTTGTGCTCGAAAAGTTATGAATCGATTGGCAAGTCCAATCCCAATATCTTGATTTCGAGTGGCAATGCAGCGTATCCCCATATATATATCGTCCGCTAATACACGACCAATTAGGGTTTGGACAAAAATTTTTTCTGTCACCCCATTTCGAGGACTCACGGAAATACCTCGGATAGTACCACAATCTGTTCTACGTACAATAATGTGTTGAACTACTTCAACAAGTCTACGCGTGAGGTATCCAGCATCTGATGTTCGTACAGCAGTATCCACGACTCCTTTTCGAGCTCCGTAGCAGGAAATTATATATTCTGTCAAAGAAAGTCCTTCACGTAAATTGCTTTGAATGGGTAAATCAATCATTTGTCCTTGGGGATCCGACATTAATCCTCTCATACCTACTAATTGATGTACCTGAGATGCATTTCCTCGAGCTCCCGAAAAGGACATTAGATGGACTGGATTAGATGGATCAGTCATCCGAAAATTAGGATTCATTTCTTGTCTCAAATATTCACTTGTAGCATACCATATCTCAATGGATTGACGTAATTTTTCTACCGCGTGTACATTCCCATAATGATGGTGTTTATCTAAAATAAAACTTTGTTGTTCAGCATCTTGGACTAACCATCCCTTAGAAGGTATTGTTAAAAGATCATCAATCCCTAATGAAATAGATGTAGCAGTGGCTTGTTGGAAACCAGAGTCTTCACTTGATCCAGGATATGTGATGTATATGCCATTCCGAAATGATCTATTAATCTGCTAATAAGTCGTTTCATAGCAGTTCCATCTATCACTTTATTGTGAAAGACCAGATCGGCTCGTTCTGCCATAAGTACCTCCATATTTCGCTGAGTAGGATTCGACAATGGACTTGAGTCAGTGATTCGAAAACTTCCTTTCCTCAATCTTGATTCACATAGAAATTAAGAAATTCTTATAATACCGATGAAATTGGATAAACCCGACTTCCCAAGGAAGGACGTCTAATCGAATTTATTTATTTAGATAGCGTATTTAGATAGCGTATAAATAGGCTCGACAAAACCCCTGTATGGCTTCTTCTATTTCTCGATAAAAAGAAACATGACCAACAGTAGTTCGAATGTATATACAACGGATTTTCTTTTTAATACTTCCTACTATTAGATAGTGTCCATAAATCTCATGATAAGTACCAAAAGATTCATATTGAACTTCGATGGGAACCTCTTTTGAGCCAATGACACGTTGATCTAGTCGCCACCGGAGCCAAAAGGGACTGTCTAATTGATTCGTTTCTGCCGATAAGCTCCAAGTACATCGTAGGAACCGCCAAAATATGATTCTTTTTCTTTCGTATACTCATAGTTATTATTATCAACTGTTTTATTTTTATAGTTCGCACAATTATATGGATTATACCTATTTTCACAAATACCCCGCCGATTTCCATCGTTAATACATAGAGTCCGATAAGCATATCTTGACTTGGTACAGAAATGGGATCCCCAATAGCTGGAGACAAAAGATTCATATGAGAAAACATAAGTAAGCGGGCCTCCGCTTGAGCTTCCAAAGATAAAGGTACATGAACAGCCATTTGGTCCCCATCAAAGTCTGCATTGAAGCCCTTACAAACTAATGGGTGTAAACAAATAGCGCGCCCCTCCACTAAAATGGGTTGGAACGCTTGTATACCCAATCTATGCAGGGTAGGTGCTCTATTCAACAATACAGGATGCCCCTGCATAACTTCTTGAAGTATTTCCCATACAATCGGTTCTTTTCCCGAATTTTACTTTTTGCAATCCCGATGTTAGAAACAATATGTTGTCTAATTAGACCACGAATTACAAATGTTTGGAAAGCTCTATTGCTATTCTCGAGGTAATCCACATTGATGTAATGAAAGCGAAGGACCGACGACAATGACGGAACGTCCCGAATAATCGACCCGTTTACCAAGCAGAGTCTCACGAAATCTTCCTTCTTTGCCTTCAATTACATCTGAAAATGATTTGTAAACTTTATTATGACCATCCCTCATTGGTTGTCCGCGTATCCATTATCAAGAAGTGTATCCACAGCCTCTTGTACTAATTTTTCCTGACACATTACTAATTCCCCTGGCGTAGACCTACTTGTTGCTAATAGATCAGTAAGAGTATTGTTCCGATAGATAACTCTTCTATAGAGTTCATTAATATCTGAACTCATTAGTTTACCCCCATCTATCTGAATGATTGGTCTCAACTCAGGAGGAAGGACTGGTAATAGACATAAAACCATCCATTCTGGTTCTACATTTGTTCGGATAAAATGTTTAGCTAATTCCATGCGTCTAACCAAAAAATCCTTTCTTCTTCTAATTTTTCTATCTTCCCATTCGTTTCCAGCGGATTCTTCGTCTCCTAATTCCTTCCATTCTACCAATGAATTTTCTATAATAATTCGCAAATCTAAATCGGCTAATTGTTCTCTGATAGCACCTGCTCTGTAGAGATTTCTCGGTTTCGAAATGTCTCAAAGCCTTGGGTAGTAAAAAAAAGTGGGATGCTGTATTTCCAGGATTGGATTTCATACTCGAATAAGCCCCGTAATCGTAGGAAAGTAGGTTTTTTAGCTATGGGCCTAGCAAAAGAAAAATTTAGATAGGTTCCTATAAGATTGGATCCCCCCTTTAAAATCGGACGTGAAGGTTTCCTCTCATCCGGCTCAAGTAGTTATACCAAATAAGGAAGGGAGTTTTTTTTTACTTTGTTCGATAAAAAGAAAAGCCTACAAAGAACTACTCTTTACTCAAGTTCTCCATCCAGTAAGGACTTTATTAATTCATTTTTTTTTTTACTTTCACTTTTGAACTTTCTGAATTTATTATTTACCACAAAATACAATTTAAATGTGAAATTATTGAGTAGTCTACTTCCCTTCAAATGATGAACCCCCTTAAATTAAAGGAATACTTTGGGACTCGTAAGGGATTTACTTGTCTATATATCGTTTCATTCCATTCGATCTTTTAGGTCCCTACTTACCTCGACGGCTATGTCATTATGCCCCTTGAAGCATATATGCGATAAATAGACTTCTGTAACCATGTCATATTTACTTGCTTTAACGGAACCTCTCTCTAAAAGAAATGGAATGGCGCATTCCCTAAAAAATCTTTTTTTTTTCACGAGGTATAACTAGCAATTCCTATTTAGCTGTTACGGAATCGACCATGGATCAATTCCCCCTTCATTTGGGATATTGAATACACCCAGAATTCTGAGCTTCATGTTACTCCTTCCAAGAACCATGTCAGAGTCGGGGGCATCCCAATCAGATTGAATGGGATGACAGTTTAGTAGTGCAAATCTGTAAAATGCGAATTTCGATCAAATCACACATCGCAATATACTAGGCCTTCTAATTCCTTAAGGGGTTTATCTAAAAGATTCGCGATATAACTAGGAAGGCGTTTCAAATACCACACATGAGTTACTGGACATGCGAGTTTGATGTATCCCATTTGATATCTTCGTATCCGAGAATCAACAA
>JASFAW010000009.1:50859638-50864638 GCA_030737815.1 Allium fistulosum | reverse complement strand
AGTCTAGCCCAAATCAAATCGGCAGTAATAGGGATGAAGCAAAAACCTCAATTATTAATTTAATCATTGGTAATGATTGATTCTCACCATTTATTTCAAATTTTTTTGAAATAAATGGTGAGAATCAATTCCAGAATGGAATTAAGAACTAAGATCGGAAATCTTGATATACAAAGATTCCTAAGAGGCACCCCATTTTTACTACTAGAATAAAAGATTATATAAAAGACTAGCATATCAAAATCTCTTAAACAATTTTTAATTTTAAGTAGCGTCTCATGATTCTGTTGGGTATTAAATTAGATTGGATACAATGATGGGAAATAAATTTAGGGCTTGTAGAAAGGCACGAAGATACTTTGTATTTAAACTCACGAAAGGCTATGAGTGCTCAGACATAGAATCAGAATAGTTGGTCGACTTTTATAATATAGAGTAAAGGTAAAAATTGAAAAAAAAAAGAATATATGTATGTAGTAATAGTGGCAGTGGGTTCTACCGATTCTTTCATAGAAAGACAGTAAGCTTAGATCAAATAGAAAATAGAGGTATCTGATATATAGTTGTGTATAGAAAAGGCGCGTGTATCATCTTGTACTTAATACTTCCTGATTCTACCGGAAATCTTAAAATATTGAAACTTGTTGCAAATGTATTCATTGAATTGATTTGGTTCATCAATAGTCTTAAGTCAGAATCCTATTTTGACTCTGTGCCATTGATTCCACTATGATTATTAAATAATAATCGAATAATTCTTTCATAGAAATAAGGGACATAATTCACATGGATATAGTAAGTCTTGCTTGGGCTGCTTTAATGGTCGTCTTTACATTTTCTCTTTCACTTGTAGTATGGGGAAGGAGTGGACTCTAGTGCTGTGGACACTACAAATACTAAATTGAGTAATCGATTGCTCAATCCAACTGTATCAATTCTTTATTAATCGTTTTGCGAAGCCTTGCCTTAAAAAAAAGTATTCAAAATTGTACTGGAATAGAGTAATAAATCATTATCATAATTGTATTTTGCAACTCAAATCTACGCATAATAGAAGATTCTTTCCAACCGAATTTTGACTAATTTGACTAAATAGTCTATATTTTTTTTCTTTTAGAAAAAAAAAATTCTGTTATTATGACATTATATATTTTCTTTCCACTGTAAGCGAAACGATTAGTGATTGTCCAAAGAGGTCCTACACATAATAAAATTAGATCTTTCTTCCGTTAGGCTATTTACATATCACACATTTCACATTTGTTTTAAACTTCTAGAAATTATACTTTTTTGACCCATCTCATGTTTTGTTTAAACATGAAAAACGGCCAGGTTTACTCTAACCCCTTTTCCAAATCCGAAGAAGTTATCATATAACTACGCGGATCATCCATTAATTGTTCAATCAATGACTTCTTGAGATGAAAAAAAAGAAATAGAATTAAAGTTTTATCTTATCTATATGTACATCTACTATATACATATTGTAATTTTATCTATATGAAGTCTATATTAATATTAGTATACAATACTAGCTAGTGTGATAGAAAGAACTATGTATTATAGTTCTTTCTATCACACTAGCTTAGATACTTAATAAGCTACTTCTGTTCTGATTCCAGCTCAGCGCAATCATTTCATTTAAGACTTAGAGTTTGAATTCTTTTCTTTCATTTCTTGAATCATTGAATTGAATTGAACTGCTAAGAACTGAGAATTAAAGTTTCATTCAAATTAATCATTTTGGCTAACTGTTTTTACATAGATAATAAGTAAAAAAGCAGTAGGAATTAGAATGAACAGTGCAGTAGCAATAAGTGCGAGAATATTGACTTCCATAATCTAATCTTTTTTTTTCGCAATAACTTAACTCGGGATCTAATCCCATAGAGATGATAAATTTGATTCCTGTAAATTCAATGGGATGAATTGTATCTTGATGATACTGAATCAGATCAATATTATGAATAAAAATTTCTGATCTATCAAATCAATTTCTCGTTGAGAATTGAATAGTATAACATAGGGAGATCTTTTATCCATACAAAAAACCATTTTTGATTAGATCATAAATACCTATCATTAGGTTTTCATCCTTTTTCCACTTGTTCTTTTCTATAACCTAGCATCTTATCTTCCTTATACAATTCTTCTACTTATACATATACATAGGATTTTGTATATAGAATTATTAAGGTATTATATAACCGGTATTCTCTAGGACATACAGAGAGACGAACAGTATAAGTATAAGTGAGATGTAAAAAAGGTAAGGTTAAGTCTAAAAAATCGACTATTCAAGTTTTACCTTTACTAAGAATAAGAAAAGAAAGGAGCCCTACTTGGTTTTGTTGGTCTTTTTTTTTTATGTTATTTTATTAGTATACTCTTTGTTTTGTTGGATTGGAGTTGGAACGTATACATCAAAAATTCAATATAAAATTGGAATGAGAATGAAATAAATTGTTTCAAATCAGTAGTCATAATTGAGGCTAAAAAAAATTTAGATTTAGAAAAGATGTGCTTTAACCTAAAAAGTACTTTGCCGGAGAATTAAATTCTATGAAGATTAAATTCATTGTATATCATATAATAAACAAAATATAATAAAATATAATAAACAAAGCTATTTTGTGTCTGTACCCCCCCAAAAATCTGAGCACTCTATTCCATTTCATTGATCAAGAGCAGAATGATTGAAAAAAAAAGTGCTTAAACTTTAAATACTGAATATAGCACCAATTGTACTAAATCTACAATATTTTTCCTTATCAATTAGTACTGGGGAAGAAATGAAACTTCCCATATTTATCTGATGAGACATGCGAAACAAAAGAAATAATCTCCACGGTGCGAATTTGTTTGATTCCATTTTGCTCTTCGTCTTCCCTTTCGCAAAAATAGAGAAATGAATTTCTCAATTCATGAGATCCTAGTTCGGGACTGACGGGGCTCGAACCCGCAGCTTCCGCCTTGACAGGGCGGTGCTCTGACCAATTGAACTACAATCCCGGCGAGGTGTATAGCATACATATACTTAGGATTTTATAAGAATATTCTACTCGTCATGTTGGAACGTAACAGATATGCGAATGCTATATTGATATTATATCCACATAAACACGGGCTTTAGTGAGAGTGAGACGGATTATTAGTAACTAGTGATTTTTGATTTTATTGTTAAATAAAAATAATCAATCTTTCAATGAGATGAAAAAAAAAAAGATAGAGAAAAATTTTTCTTTATTTCTCTACGAAGCAGGCATTACCCTTTCTTTTCTATAGGATAAATTAATTATATCTTACTCATGGGGCGGTGAATTCTTGGGCCGAGCTGGATTTGAACCAGCGTAGACAGTCGTCAACGAATTTACAGTCCGTCCCCATTAACCGCTCGGGCATCGACCCAGGAAGAATTCTTTATATGCTTATTGATAATCCATGATCAACTTCCTTTCGTAGTACCCTACCCCCAGGGGAAGTCGAATCCCCGCTGCCTCCTTGAAAGAGAGATGTCCTGAACCGCTAGACGATGGGGGCATATTCGCCCGACCGTCATCATACTATAATGATATTATGAATAGTTTTTTGGAATTGTCAATATAATCTAATGGTATGGCTAGATTCGAACAGTCTTTTTATATTCTGATTCTATAGGATTTGAATTTGAATTGAACGTTTTTTTTTCTTCAATTTTAACTCATTGCTTCGTTTCTTGTTCAGATAAAATATGCCTAGCACTATCTCACATTAAGTCCTCACATTAAGTCAGAAAATTCAAAAACGATAAAAATTTTACCCCTTTTCCAGGTAAATAGAATTTATTTTTCCATTATTTCCATTATGAGTCTACTGCATATATACATATATGCAGTAGACTCATAATGGAAAATGGCTAAGTCATGAATTGAGCAGGCCCTTTTAACTCAGTGGTAGAGTAACGCCATGGTAAGGCGTAAGTCATCGGTTCAAATCCGATAAAGGGCTTTTTTCATGAAACTCGAGTCTTTGTCTTCGTTTTTCATCGAAGAATACAGATATTTTTGATAATAAAAAAAAGGCAAACACTATTGTATTATTTATAATATAATGAGTTCTTATTATTTTATTTTGAGTTCTAATTAATAATTAAAAAGTTGAACATTTAATTATTATTATATTGACTAATTGAACTTAGTGGGTGGGGGCTTCTAGCCTGTAGTGACATAGTAGTGACATAATAGTCCTCTTTATATCTTATTATTATTTATTAAAATATTCCAGGAAACATAACATAAATATTCTAGATATCCAACCCCTATTTATTAATCACAAACCAAAATATTCCTACTTCCCTATTGTTCCCACCGAACCTACCATAAAAATGGTAACTAAAAAAAAAGTAAGTGGACCTGACCCATTGAATCATGACTATATTGGCTATTCTGATATTTAAATTCGATATATATTAAATTGTAGAAAGCGGGTTTTTTATTTCCTTTTTTAGTTTCTTAGATCACAAAAGACAAGAATTTGTGATCACAAAAGACAAGAATTTGTCGATATTTATGATTTGATTTTCTTGTTAATGGACGCTCTATAGAAATAAATCGCTATTCTTTATCCGATACATATAATATATTCTTTTCCGATACATATAATATATATATATAATATATTGAAAAATCCATTTTTCAATATCTTTCCTTAATTTAAAAATCTGATTCCCATATTGTTTTGTTGTTTTGTTTCAGCAATGCAAATAAAGACTAGTCGAATTGCACTCATGGATTTACCTAGGTCGGTTTATCAACCAATAGAAAATAAAAAATAATTCTTCTTTTTTTTTTCGAAACCCATTGTATTCTAAAGGGCATGGAACAACGAATCGTCCATACATAATTGAACTATCGCATGCCCTGAAAATGAGATGACGTGTTCGGAAATGGTTGAAGTAGTTGAATAGGAGGATCACTATGACTATAGCTCTTGGTAAAATTACCAAAGAAGAAAATGATTTA
>JASFAW010000009.1:50852138-50857138 GCA_030737815.1 Allium fistulosum | reverse complement strand
ACAAGTCAATCCAAACGAATAAATAAAAAATTTAATTCCACAATAAAGAAAAAGGAGAGAGAGGGATTCGAACCCTCGATAGTATCAAAACTATACCGGTTTTCAAGACCGGAGCTATCAACCACTCAGCCACCTCTCCCAGAGGTAATCTCCATTTTATTCCTACGAATAGAACATGACCATATGAGATGATACACTAACTACCTGTATGTAGAAACCTCCCGGATTGAATCTATGTTTCGATATATCTACCTAATATACTATATATATATAATATATATGCATGATATAGTATATTATATCCATTTGTGAAGTAATTACGAAACTCCCTTCGACTCCATGTCCGAATAAAATAAAGTGGTAATAAGTTCTAAAAAATCAATTGATTAATTCATGGTAAAATCCCTCCGCGATGCATTTTATTCCAATTTTAACGATAACGAAGCGGGGGATCAAATGGTATAGTTCATTTGTTGGTAACTTGGAGGATTAAAAATATGACTATTGCTTTCCAATTAGCTGTTTTTGCATTAATTGTGACTTCATCAATCTTACTTATTAGTGTACCCGTTGTATTTGCTTCTTCTGATGGTTGGTCAAGTAACAAAAATGTTGTATTTTCCGGTACATCATTATGGATTGGATTAGTCTTTCTGGTAGCTATCCTTAATTCTCTCATCTCTTGAACTTCTTTGGCATTTTCTCGACCCCAAAATGCCATTCTTTCTCCAAATTTTGGATTGTGAGACACATGTAAATTCAATCTGAGTAAAAAAAATTCTATGAAATTTGTTATTAGTTATTAATTAGCTATTTGGAGACAATAAGAATCTTATCTTAATTGGAATCTTACTTTACTAGTATTTATCTATGGCCCTGCGCAAATATGATCCAGACGCATATATGATATATCATATATGTCATATATGTGTGGACATATGCATACGTTTCAGAAATGCAAAAATGCGGATATGGTCGAATGGTAAAATTTCTCTTTGCCAAGGAGAAGATGCGGGTTCGATTCCCGCTATCCGCCCATGATGAAGTAATGTACTATAATTAGAATAATAAAAAAAAATGAAAAATTCAGTATAGTTTATTATGATACTATTATGATACTTACTATAATGATATTATAGTAGTCACTATAGCACTTCTATTTATATTTTTTTTCTAGTAGTTTTATCTTTCCTTTTGTTCTTGTTTCCCTATCATCCAAAAACAAAAATAGTAATTAATTACTAGTTAACAGAATAACACAAGACCTAAAAATAAAACTTTTTATTTTTTGTGACAAAAAAAATGTTGCGGAGACAGGATTTGAACCCGTGACCTCAAGGTTATGAGCCTTGCGAGCTACCAAACTGCTCTACTCCGCGCTAAAGAACTAGGAACTAACGGGTCAAGAAAGATTGGATATGCCCTCTACCATATCTATACAAATAGAATAGTCTATTTATACAAAATGGTAAAGAGGGCCCCTCTATGATCTATGATCATAGAGATCCGTACAAACCAGAAACGAGATTTTTATCCTTACCAACTGGATCTTGTTGCGCCGGGTAACAAACACGCATGAACTATTTCTCGAAGTACGTGTCCGGATAGTCCAAAGTCTCGATAGTTAGCTCTAGGTCTTCCAGTCAAAAAACAACGTCGATGAAGACGTATAGATGCACTATTACGTGGTAAGGATTGCAATTTTCCATGAATTTCCCATTTTTCACTCAACGACGGAACCTTGCTTATTTCTTTTTTTAAGGACCGACGAATCAAATGATATTTCTGTTCCAATTTCTGTCGTTTCTTCTCCCTCTGAATCAAACATTTTCTTGCCATAATGTTCAGTTCCTATTATTATCAATAATACAGTTCGGATCCTAGATGTAAAAATAAAAGAAGGGGGACCCCCTCTTCATCGAAAGAAATGAGATTGTTGCTGACACAGTAAAAAAAAGAACTAAATTAACCAAATTTTCCTGATGTAGAGGCAATCAAGAAAGCTGCATAAGTGAATATATAACCTACAGAAAAATGTGCTAATCCAACCAATCTTGCTTGCACGATGGAAAGAGCCACTGGCTTATCTCTCCATCGAATCAAATTGGCCAAAGGTGTGCGTTCATGAGCCCATGCTAAAGTTTCAATTAATTCCTGCCAATATCCCCGCCAGGAAATTAAGAACATAAATCCAGTAGCCCAAACAAGATGTCCAAATAAAAACATCCACGCCCATACCGATAAACTATTCATACCAAAAGGGTTATATCCATTGATAAGTTGTGAAGAGTTTAACCATAGATAATCTCTTAACCACCCCATCAAATAAGTGGAAGATTCGTTAAATTGTGAAACGTTACCCTGCCATAATGTAATATGTTTCCAATGCCAATAAAAAGTGACCCACCCAATAGTATTTAACATCCAGAAAACTGCCAAATAAAACGCGTCCCAAGCAGAAATATCACAAGTACCCCCACGTCCCGGGCCGTCGCAAGGAAAACTATAACCGAAATCCTTTTTATCTGGCATTAATTTAGAACCACGTGCATCTAAAGCACCTTTTACTAAAATCAATGTAGTTGTATGCAAACCTAGAGCAATTGCATGATGAACCAAGAAATCTCCCGGACCTATTGTTAAGAAGAGTGAATTATTATTTTCATTAATAGCATTTAACCAACCGGGTAACCATATGCTTCGACCTGCATTGAATGCTGGTCCAGTTGTTGAAGATAAGAGTACATCAAACCCATAGGAAGTCTTACCATGAGCAGATTGTATCCATTGGGCAAATATAGGTTCGATCAAGATTTGTTTTTCCGGAGTACCAAAAGCGAGCATGACGTCATTATGAACATAAAGACCTAAGGTATGGAACCCTAGAAAGAGACTGGCCCAACTTAAATGAGATATGATAGCTTCCTTATGGTCTAACATTCTTGCCAATACATTATCCTCATTCTGCTCCGGATTATAATCTCTAATGAAGAATATAGCTCCATGAGCAAAGGCTCCTGTCATTATGAACCCTGCGATGTATTGGTGATGAGTATATAATGCAGCTTGAGTAGTAAAGTCTTGTGCTATGAATGCATAAGCAGGTAAAGAGTACATGTGTTGAGCTACTAAAGAAGTAATAACCCCTAAAGAGGCTAGAGCAAGGCCTAATTGAAAATGAATCGAATTGTTGATTGTATCATAAAGACCCTTATGTCCACGTCCTAATCGACCCCCCGGAGGAGTATGTGCTTCTAAAAGATCTTTGATACTATGTCCAATTCCAAAGTTCGTTCTATACATATGGCCAGCAACAAGAAAAATAAATGCAATAGCTAAATGGTGATGAGCCATATCGGTCAACCATAAACTTTGCGTTTGTGGATGGAATCCCCCAAGAAGGGTTAGAATGGCAGTTCCCGCTCCTTGGGAGGTACCAAATAAATGACTACTGGAATCAGGGTTTTGGGCATAAAGATTCCACTGACCCGTAAGAAGTGGTTCCAACCCTTGGGGATAGGGTAATACGTCTAAGAAATTATTCCATCTTACGTACTCTCCCCTAGATCCGGGAATAGCGACATGAACTAAATGTCCTGTCCAAGCCAAGGAGCTTACTCCAAAAAGTCCTGACAAATGATGATTGAGACGAGATTCGGCATTTTTGAACCAGGAAACACTCGGTTTCCATTTAGGTTGTAGGTGTAACCAACTCGCTATTAAGGATATAGCAGAAAGAAATAATAAAAAAAGAGCTCCGGTATAAAGATCTTCGTTAGTGCGTAATCCAATTGTATACCACCACTGATAAACACCGGAATAAGCGATATTTACTGGGCCGGTAGCACCTCCTCGAGTAAAGGCTTCTACGGCCGGTTGACCAAAATGAGGATCCCAAATTGCATGAGCAATAGGTCTCACATGTAAAGGGTCCTGTATCCATGACTCAAAATTTCCTTGCCAAGCTACATGAAACAGATTTCCGGACGTCCATAGAAAAATTATTGCTAACTGTCCAAAGTGAGAAGCAAAAATATTCTGATAAAGACGTTCCTCAGTAATATCATCATGACTCTCAAAGTCATGTGCGGTAGCAATACCAAACCAAATACGACGAGTAGTGGGATCCTGAGCTAAACCTTGGCTAAACCTTGGAAATCTTAATGCCATAATGCCTTTCAAATCCTCCTAGCCATTATCCTACTGCAATAATTCTTGCTAAGAAGAATGCCCATGTTGTGGCAATTCCACCCAGAAGGTAATGCGTTACTCCTACAGCACGTCCTTGTACAATGCTCAAGGCTCTAGGCTGAGTAGCAGGAGCAACTTTTAATTTGTTATGAGCCCAAACAATGGATTCAATGAGTTCTTGCCAATAACCGCGGCCGCTGAATAGAAACATTAAACTAAAAGCCCAAACAAAATGAGCACCTAAGAAAAAAAGACCATATGCAGATAATGAAGAACCATAAGACTGAATTACCTGAGATGCCTGTGCCCATAAAAAATCCCGAAGCCAACCATTAATAGTAATGGAACTCTGTGCAAAGTTTCCTCCTGTTATATGAGTTACCACCCCCTGATCACTTATAGTACCCCAAACATCCGACTGCATTTTCCAACTAAAATGGAAAATGACTACTGAAATTGCATTGTACATCCAGAATAAACCTAAAAAGACATGATCCCAGGCGGATACTTGACATGTCCCCCCTCTTCCAGGCCCATCGCAAGGGAAACGAAAACCGAGATTTGCTTTATCGGGTATCAAACGGGAACTACGAGCAAATAGAACACCTTTCAGTAGTATCAATACAGTTACATGAATCGTAAATGCATGAATGTGATGGACCAAAAAATCTGCAGTTCCTAACGGAATAGGTAACAAAGCTACTTTGCCACCTACTGCCACTAACTCACCACCCCCCCAAGTTAAGCTGGTACTTGTTGTTGCACCAGGAGCTGTTACGCCAGGTGCTAAAGCATGGGTGTTTTGTATC
>JASFAW010000009.1:50844638-50847138 GCA_030737815.1 Allium fistulosum | reverse complement strand
ACAACTCATTTATTTTTAAACCGATCCATTTATTATCTATTATTTGATTTACTAAGCCTTTATATTGGAATGAGTCAATAGTCAAATGGTTTGGCACTCCTTCCTGAGGAGATGAAGCAATATAATTTTGAATCAGAGCTTTTGATCTTTGTTTATCCTTCGTAGTAATAATATCTCGGGGTTTGCAACGATAACTTGGTATATCCACTATATGACCATTAACTAAAATATGTCTATGGTTAACTAATTGCCTGGCTCCGGGAATGGTCGAAGCCATACCCAATCGAAAAAGGATATTATCCAACCGCATCTCAAGTAGTTGTAGTAAAACCTGGCCTGTTGACCCTTTAGCTTTTCCAGCGATATGCACATATCTAAGTAATTGTCGCTCTGTCAGACCATAATGAAAACGCAATTTCTGTTTTTCTTCTAAACGAATACGATATTGCGATCTTTTCCCGGAACGCAATGGGTTTTTAAGATCACTTCCGGATCTAGGTCTTTTACTAGTTAATCCCGGTAAAGCCCCCAGACGGCGTATTTTTTTGAAACGAGGTCCTCGGTAACGAGACATAAAGTAAAGACTCCTTTTATTTTATTGAAATTTCATTCATTTTACAGAAGAAATCAAAATTAAGACTGAACTAAAGAATAAACAAAGCAAAGCGAAATCTATATATCTATATAGAATGAAATGTATTGTGTTAATATCCAGATTTTTTGTTGTATATATATATATATAGAAAGAAGATTAAGGCTAGAAAGAAGATTAAGGCTCTGTTTTATGATTTATTATATATATAAAATATAAATCTAATTGGATCTAATCAACTTTTTTTTAGAATTACCACGACATAATAGATTAGTGACTCAACGTTTGTAGAAATGGAGAGGAGGGATTCTCAATTATGGAAAAATCGATAGAGAAAAAAGCCGGCTATCGGACTCGAACCGATGACCATCGCATTACAAATGCGATGCTCTAACCTCTGAGCTAAGCGGGCTCACATAACAGAAATAATGCATAGGAATTCAAGAGACTACCAGATCCCCGCTATTAGCTGTAAAGTTCGTATGAACTATATATATATATTTAATATAAACTATTTAATATAAACTATATATTATATATTCTAGTTCATAATTCTATCCATAACATAATATAACTAATAAAAAAATATAAAATTAATATGCAAATTAATATTAATAATATATTTAATAAATAAATAGAATAATATGACTAAATAGAATTCTATTCTAATAATGTAACAGAAATAAAATATCTGACTAATTTCAATTTTATTATTATACATAATAATTATTGATGATATACATTTACATTGCTGTTATTTTTATATTTTTTATATTTCGAATTTACATTATTTATCTTAATTTAATATATATATTTAATATATATTTTTTACATTCCATTCTATAATAAACTCTAATAAATTCGAAATATAAAAAAAAAAATTTTATAATAATTAATTTATAATAATAAGATATTGAAAATACCAAAAAATTGGAATTCCTTTTTTAGATTTGAGAATAGTTATAACAAATAAGATTAATTATATTCATATTATAGCGGATCAGTCCTAAGAAAAGTATAAAATAAGGATAAAGATACAACAATAAAAATTATAATCAGACATTCCTCTGATTTCGTTCGAAAAAGGATGAAGATAGGAAAAAAAAAAACAATAAGGAAGAATATCGACCCTTCCAGTATTACAAAGCACACTCTAAAAATAAAAGGGGAGGGGGACGTATATATATGTGGTATATACCTCTCTATATTGAATTGTGGATACATCAATGATAGAATCATTTCTGATTGAAACAAAGATGATTCATACAATAGAGGTGGAACGAGAGGGGATAACCAAAAAAATAAAATAGGCATACACAATTTTTTAATATAGGAATCATTATATAATGAACTCAATGGTTCCAAGATAAATGAAAAAGTTGGGTAAAATTACAACTGGATCCTTGTCTAAAAGTCTAAAAGGGGGATATGGCGAAATTGGTAGACGCTACGGACTTGATTGGATTGAGCCTTAGTATGGAAACCTGCTAAGTGAAAACTTCCAAATTCAGAGAAACCCTGGAACTAAAAATGGGCAATCCTGAGCCAAATCTTTATTTTTTGAAAAACAAGGGTTTAAAAAAGAGAATAAAAAAAGGATAGGTGCAGAGACTCAATGGAAGCTGTTCTAACGAATGAAGTTGACTATGTTGCGTTGGTAACTCAAATTCTTCTATAACAAAAAATGATTAATCGGACGAGAATAAAGAGAGAGTCCCATTCTACATGTCAATAGCGACAACAATGAAATTTATAGTAAGAGGAAAATCCGTCGACTTTAGAAATCGTGAGGGTTCAAGTCCCTCTATCCCCAGTAAAAAGCCCGTTTTACTTCTTTACTATAATTCTCCTTTTTTTTTTATAAGTGGTTCAAAGAAAACAAAGAAAATTCAATATCTTTCTTATTCA
>JASFAW010000009.1:50825886-50844438 GCA_030737815.1 Allium fistulosum | reverse complement strand
TATGACGGTAAGAAAAAATCAATTGAAAAAAAAAAAGAGTTCTAATTGAAAGTTCTTAATTCATTAGTCATTATGGATAGAAAAAAAAAAGAATTAGAAAGGTGGAAAAAAACCTTTATTTTCATTTTTGATTTCGGGGACAACTCGATTCGAAGAAGAGCAACTTCCCTTATCCTTTTATTTTAGGTTTTATTCTATATTCTGTTTTTCCATATCAAGGAGTTCCATTTTGTAGTTCGGTCAAGAAAGAATCTTTGTTTTAGATCTTAATGTAACAATGATTGCATTGCGACTATTGATTATTCCAACTATATTCTCTTTTTAGATCAAATACTATACTACTATATCTATTATCTATTATAGTATATTTTTTCTACGACCAATCAATTACTTAAAATAAATGAAAGTATTCGAAAATGAAAACCTTATATTATAATTATAAGGAACTTTCTAATTTTCTATTGATCTATAACATAAAATTATGCATAAACAAAGAACAAAAAAGAAGAAAGAAATTATGTAGTATTTCATTTCCATATTGATCGAGACTGCGTTGCTGCGCCAGCGGAAGGATAGCTATACTGATTCGGTATACTCGAAATACACCTTTGGTACAAAATTGACGATCTCACAAAAAAAGATGACATATCAGTGGTTTATTTTCCATTTACTGATCCCATCTTTCACCGAATCGATTCTTTTTTTTTTTTTTATGTACAAGAATTTTTGGAGTTCAGCATGTCTGGAAGCACGGGAGAGCGTTCTTTTGTTGATATTATTACCAGTATTCGATACTGGGTCATTCATAGCATTACTATACCTTCCCTATTCATTGCGGGTTGGTTATTCGTCAGTACAGGTTTAGCTTACGATGTATTTGGAAGTCCTCGACCAAACGAATATTTCACAGAGAGCCGACAGGGGATTCCATTAATAACCGGCCGTTTTGATTCTTTGGAACAACTTGATGAATTTAGTAGATCCTTTTAGGAGTTAGGAGGCCACCAATGACCATAGATCGAACCTATCCAATTTTTACAGTGCGATGGTTAGCTATTCACGGACTAGCTGTACCTACCGTTTCTTTTTTGGGATCAATATCAGCAATGCAATTCATCCAACGATAAACCAAATTCGAATTATAGAGCTATGACACAATCAAACCCGAATGAACAAAATGTTGAATTGAATCGTACCAGTCTATACTGGGGTTTATTACTCATTTTTGTACTTGCTGTTTTATTTTCCAATTATTTCTTCAATTGAGAGAAAGAAAGAGAGTAGTAGGAATTCTCTTATCCCATTCGGAAGGATATCATCTTCATAATTATCCATGACTGTTTTTGTCTATAGTATGACCACTTGATGAAATGTGGAGGAAAGTGGGGGAAATGGCCGATACTACTGGAAGGATTCCTCTTTGGCTAATAGGTACTGTAGCTGGTATTCTTGTGATCGGTTTAGTAGGTGTTTTCTTTTACGGTTCATATTCCGGGTTGGGTTCATCTCTGTAGTAATCGAATGAACCGAATTGTAGACATGAAAAAGTAAGAACTCGGCGGTACCTTACCCCTTTTTTGGCAAGGTACCGCTGCGTTCTTACTCTTTTCTTACTCTTAGAGCGGCAGGAGACTTTGGTCTATTCCATAACATACAAATTGGAAAATTATCTAATAAACATAATAAAAATTTTCTATTGGTATAAATGCTAAAATAGATCCGTTGCTCTGATCTTTCAAACCACTCTATTCTTTTGTTTCTTATGATGTTTTTGCACAATGGGGAATAGAAGCTTTTTCTATTGATTGATTTATATATAATAGAGGCTCTGGCACTCATTAACTCTTATCTTACGAAGCAACAAGAAAGAAGGAATCAATCTATTTTGGGGGTAATCCAATATCATATGGATAATTTAAACGGATGAGATATTCTGCAAATCATTTCTACATTTCTTATAGTAAAGAAATAAAAACTTATTGTATATAAAATAGAAAAAAAAGATAAAATAAAAAATAAGCATTTAGGTATGCGTAAAAATAGATTCTAATCCGCGCCGCTTTTCAACCAAACAAGTAAATTTTTAGTAATATTGAAAAATAAATAATATAAATGAAAAGTGGAAGTTAATTTAATAATAGAAGAAGAAGCTCCGTTTACTCAATGAATGACTCCCCTCTAAAACTTTTTGTTTGTCTACTACTTCTTATTTCTTATGTTTTTATTTATTTAAAATAATGAATGTATGAATCTAAACAAAAGATTTCCGATATATCCGGAAAAGAAGAAATATTAATCTTTGGTGAACAAGAGAAAAAGCATTATTATTTCGATACAAGACGACACAAGAAAAGGTATAACTCCTTTTTCTTGTGTCGAATAGAAGATTAGGAAGACTTATAATCCTTCCTAGACTGTTCCTTTCATTTCATTTATCCAGTCCTTGTCTTGTATCTTCTTCCTTTGTTTTTGTATACCTATTGGCTAGTGCCTAGTACTAAAAATGGAATACAAGTAATGAATTCCATAGATCTCGCAAAAATACTAGAAACAAAAAACAAAGCAAAGTAGGTTTAAGGAAGTTTACAGAAATACATATTTCATTTTTTTGATCAACAAGAATTCGGCGCTTTTTATCAACTTGATGGTAAGGAATTTCTGGATCTAGAAATTCATTTCATATAATTGAACCTTTTCAAACTGTTTCTTTTTAAGAACCAAAAAAATTTGTGCCAAAATAACAGATGCCAAGAAGAACAAAAGGCCTTGGACGCGTAATGGATCTTGAAGCACTATTTCTGCATCTCCCTGACCAAACCCCCCTACATTAGGATTGCTTGTTAATGGTTGATCAAGCTTGATAGATTCACCCTCTGAAACAAGAAGTTCTGGCCCTGGAGGTATAATATCAACCGCTTGGTGACCATCCGATGCATCAACTATGGTTATTTCATATCCCCCCTTTTCTTTACGTACTATTTTGCTTACTATACCCGCGGATGTAGCATTATAGACTGTATTGTTACTCTTGCTCCCATCAGGATAAATCTGACCCCTTCCCCTGTTCCCACCTACATATATAGGATATTTTAAGAAGTTAACGTCTTTCTTTGTAGCGGGGTCGGGGGAAAGAATGGGAAAGACGATTTCACTATATTTTTGACCTGGAACAGGACCTATCACAAGAATATTTCTTTTATTAGGACGATAACTCAGAAAAGACAGATTTCCTATCTTTTCTTTCACCTCGGGAGAAATACGATCGGTGGGGGCTAATTCGAATCCCTCGGGTAAAATAAGAACAGCCCCCACGTTCAAAGACCCTTTTTTACCATTAGCAAGGACTTGTTTCACTTGCATATCATAAGGAATTCGAACAACTGCTTCAAATACAGTATCAGGAAGTACAGCTTGCGGAACTTCAATATCCACAGGCTTATTAGCTAAATGGCAATTGGCGCATACAATTCGCCCGGTTGCTTCTCGTGGATTTTCATAACTTTTCTGCGCAAAAATGGGATACGCATTTGAAATAGATGCTCGAGTTATTACATATATCATGATCGATACAGAAATAAATTGAGTCATCTGTTCCTTTACCCAAGAAAAAGTATTTCTATTTTGCATGATCCAATCATTGATCCCGGAATTTCTACAATAAATTAGATAGGTAGCTAGTATAGTTCCCTATCCACGAGTCTGCCATTGTACTGAAAAAATTCAACGAAAACAGGACGAAGGCCTTGAAAAGTATAAAGAATGAAAAAAAAAAATGCCCCTTTTTTTACGTGAAAAAACTTTTTGATTGATATCAGGAAATCAAATAAGTTTATCATTCATTCATTGAATGATAAATGACTACAAGCGAAGGAGATACGCGATTTAAAAAACGGAAGATCCAATATTTCACAATTGTATCTAGAATAACTGGAAAAGTGGAAACAAGACCAGATATAATTTGCTCATTATGAGCCAATCCAAAATCATTGTAGATCGAACCAATCATTAGTTCCCAACCATGGGTTGAGTGAAATCCAATCCATAAATCAGTAACTAAAAGAATAGAAAAAGCTTTTATTGTGTCACTTAAGTTATAGAAGAATTCCTGAATCCAAGAATTCAGAATAACAAGTTCTTCATTACCCAGAATAAAATAACCACTTAGAATAGTAAAACAGATTATATTTGTCGACAAATGCAAAATGATATGGAGATGATATTCATTATGTGTTTTGACCAATTGTATCGTTTCTTTGTGTATTCCTATACTAAGCTTTTTTATATGTGTCTCTGGGTATTCTTTTATCATTTCATCCAACAAGAATAGTTCTTCTAATTCTAGGAATTTTTCTAAAACATTTTTCTCTTGAATATCATTCAAAAAATTTTCGGATTGCCTAGTATTCCACCAATGAATAATCCAAGGTTCCAGACTTTTTTGAAATGAGAGAGAGATCCACCAGGGCAAAAATATTATAGATGCAAGATACGCGAGGGAAGCCAATGCTTTCTTTTTTTTCATTTTTTTTTCTGTGAATTGTTAATGAACTGCTTCATTTGTCAACTTTATCTGATCTTATATTTCTCTAAAGCACGAGTTCTATAACAAGGTATCGAACCTATGGATCTATTCCCAGTTTTTTGTAAAAATGTAGTCCTTAGATCTAGAAAAAAGAATATAGAAATAGAATTAAGGATCCCGTTTCGAATGAAATATATATATTTATAATAGAATAAGTAAATTCTAAGTAAATGGGATTTCCTAATATCTCAATTGGATAAATCCGAACGAATTTGTTCCTTTTGATAAAAATTCAAAAAACTTCAATTGGTACGCGCAGGAAATAGGCCAATTCGGCAGCTTTTTGTTCAATTTCTCGTGGAGTCAAATTCTCATCAGTACGAGTCAAGGGGATGGTTCCTTGGCCTCTGATTTCCATATAAAGAATACGACGAGGAAAAAGACCCTCTTTAACCTCCATTCTGATTGATTGGATATCTTTCATAAAGAAGCGAAGGAAAATGCGACGATTTATTCCGGGGAATCCCCAACGAAAAATACACATTATTCCTTCTTTTCTATCGAATCGATCATAACCACTACCTACATTCCACGATATTGTGCACCACAAATAGGAACTAATGAATAAACCCGCGATCCCATAGAACGACATCACGATCCCTTGTGGAAAAAAAATAATTTGTTGAAAAGGAAATCCAGGTATCAGATTCCTACCAAGATAACTAGAAATTCCAACCACTAAAAATCCTAGTGAACCTAAAAAAAGAATAAAGGCCCAGAAAAAATTACTTGCTTTTCGAGACCCTGTTATAAGTTCTATCCATATATGTTCTGATCGCCAGTTCATACTATACTAGATCCGATTGCATTCGATTGGAATTCAGAAAAAAAAAATTGACTTTACTTTTCTTGATGCCAAAGTAACTTTCATCAACTAAAACTATTCTGATATGAACCCTTAGGAGTAATTGGTTAGATACATTGACTTTCTATTATAAAAATATTTGCCGATCGTTTTTATAACCCGTATATACATGGATTTATACGGATATCATGTATCTGCATGCATAACAGTTCTTTCATTTGTATTCGGAAAAAAGGCACATATAATACCGCATTACACTAAACACTGTACCAAAAAAAATATCTGGTTGGCCCCATCAGGTCTAGACAATCTTATTTTTTTGTACATGAAGAAATAAAGAAGCCATTGCAATCGCCGGAAATACTAGGCCTACTAAAGGGACAAAAAAAGAAGGTAAGTAAAGATCTGTCATAGAACGGGTACCTCAATTTAATATTTGTATCCATTATAATTTAATATTTGTATCCATTATAATTTAATATTTGTATCTATTATAAATATAAAGATATCATAAGTATATCTATTATATTATATTATAATTATTAATATTATAAATAATATAATATTAAGATTATTAAGTACTTAATAAGTGCAAGGAATGAGAACTAAATGAAAATTTAGTGTACCTATTCATCTTTCTACACGAATATGTATGACAACCCACTTTAAGTTTACGAAATTTTATGAATTCTCCCGTCCTTTCTTTCTATCTTACTAATAAAATAAAGAGTTTTTTTTTTATTAAAGATAAAGAGTTTATTATAAGTTCGCGACTCTAACTAAACTAATTCAACCCAACAAAAACCAACAAAAAGGGATTAGATTTCTAATAAAAAATGGAAGTTCTTGGTAGGCAAGGCATAGAAATCACTTCCATTTTTTCTAGATTTTAATATTTTCGTTTTATTTCTATATTATATATATCTATTTTTCAAAGGAAAAAAACCGTGTAGCTGAAATAACTCACTCAGAACGCCTTTTAAAAGATTACGCGGTATGATTGGGTCAAATAAGCCCTTATGGAATAAATACTCAGCTGCTTGTGAACCGTCGGGTACTGTTTTATTCAATGTTTGTTCAATTACTCTTTTACCTGCGAAAGCAATGTACGCGTTAGGTTCAGCAATAATGACATCTCCCAACATACCAAAACTGGCCGTTACTCCACCAGTTGTAGGGGATGTAAGGATTGATACATAGAATAACTTTTTATTTGATTGATAATTATATGAAGCAGAAGATATTTTAGCCATTTGCATCAAGCTCAAACTTCCTTCTTGCATACGTGCTCCTCCGGAAGCACACACAATAATAACAGGTAGAGATCGATTAGTAGCATACTCGATCAAACGAGTGATTTTCTCGCCTACTACAGATCCCATACTACCCCCCAAAAACTGAAAATCCATAACCCCAATTGCTATGGGAATACCATTTAATTGACCTATGCCTGTTTGAACAGCTTCAGTTAAACCTGTTCTTTGTTGATAAGAATCAATACGATCTTTATAAGGTTCCTCCTCTGAATGAAATTCAATGGGGTCCATGGAGACCATATCTTCGTCCATAGGATCCCAAGTGCCCGGGTCAATCAAAAGTTCGATTCTATCTGAACTGCTCATTTTCAAATGATATCCACACTGCTCACAAATATTCATTTTTGATCTAAAAAATTTTTTATAATTTAATCCATAACAATTTTCGCACTGAACCCATAAATTTTTGTATTTTTTATTTATATCAAAATCATTAGATCTTCCTCTTATATTGAAATCGCGGCTGTTACCATCAGTTCGTATACTAGAATTTCCATTTTCACTATTGCTTACGCCTTCACTACAAATGAAACTAGAAATGTAACTGTTACTGTAATTTTCGGTATCACCTAAAATGTAACTATGAATACTGATTTCAAAACGAAGATAACTATCAATACAACTATTAATGTGATTACTCCAACCAGATTTAGTATCATACATGTAATGATAATAGTCGTGATTGTTACTCTTAGACCTACTATTCAAATAACTGGAAAAAAAAGTTTTGAATTCGCTCAGAAAAAAACTATTATTGTCAATCTCAAAAATATGATTTTCAATGTCAAAATATACAGAATAACTATCACCATTGCTGTCCCTAACCAAAAAAGTGTTATCAAAGATCAAACTCCAAATATTCCTTATATCAATATCATTGAAACTATACCTATTACTATCACTCCACCTAGAAATGTTTTTTTCCGTATCTTTTTCTTCACTTCCACCGGGATGCCAAGCACCAGGAATAATACCCATTTGAAGAAACGGATATATCATTGATTTAGTTAGCTCACACTTATGTTTTAACTTCCCCTTAAACAACATAGAATTTAACCACCATTTTTCCATAGAGTTTTCCTGCTCCTCGTTCTATTTAATGAAAATAGAATAGATGAATAGTCATTCGATGAATAATCATTTTACTATTTTATTTCCTATTAGAATTAAGCATATAATCCAATCATTAGAATTGTTAACTAACAACGAGTGAGTATTGAAATAAATAATTCTCTTTTGGGGAAATCCGAGGTATCACTTATATAAATATATATTATGATAGAATCTTTTGGTCAATTTAAAATATAAAGAGACAAGTTTCTCTCATGTCATGTACAAAAAAAATTATCATCGAAAAGATAAATAGCTGTTTCTTCCTATACTATGAAATAATAAATACTATGAAATAATAAATAAATGAAGAATTTATTCTCGTAGAATCTAGTATCGTATAATCAAATAAGAAATTTCTATTGCAACATGAAATGAAACAGACAATATAAAGGGTGTGAGTAGGAGGAGCCCCCCTTGGCTTGATCTACGGCCCGAAACTGCGGGATAAAAAACGATCTACACCAACCTCAAGGTCCATAATTAAGGATCCAACAATAAAGAAAAGAACTCTTGCATTTTTTATTCTTCAATTTCATAGTTAATCTTGTATTTAGATCTTGTTTATATAGGTAAGATCTGTACATATGAAAGATCTATACAAATAGATAGTATAGGATACTTATTCTTTATTCGGCCCAATCCTTTTCCTAAAAAAAAGGATTGAGCCGAGTTTAATTGCAATCAATTAGGAGAACAAACAGCAATTGCTGAATTATGTGCGCTTAGTTCTTATATTTTCTGTTTATCTATTTCTGTTTATCTATCTTATCTACTGGTTCGAACTCGAATTTGATCTCTTTCCATACTTCACAAGCAGCCGCAAGTTCGGGACTCCATTTGCAAGCTTCGCGGATAATCTCATTACCTTCACGAGCAAGATCACGTCCTTCATTACGAGCTTGTACACACGCTTCTAAAGCTACTCGATTAGCTACCGCACCAGGTGCATTTCCCCAAGGGTGCCCTAAAGTTCCTCCACCGAACTGTAGGACGGAATCATCTCCAAAGATTTCAGTTAGGGCAGGCATATGCCAAACATGAATACCCCCGGAAGCCACGGGAATAACACCTGGCATAGAAACCCAATCTTGAGTGAAAAAAATACCGCGACTTCGGTCTTTTTCAATAAAATCATCACGTAATAAATCAACAAAACCTAAAGTCATCTCACGTTCCCCTTCCAGTTTACCTACTACTGTACCAGCGTGAATATGATCTCCACCAGACATACGTAATGCTTTAGCTAGTACACGAAAATGCATACCATGATTTTTCTGTCTATCAATAACTGCATGCATTGCGCGGTGGATGTGAAGAAGTAGACCATTGTCTCGGCAATAATGAGCCAAACTAGTATTTGCAGTGAATCCCCCGGTTATGTAGTCATGCATTACGATAGGAACTCCCAATTCTCTGGCAAATACAGCCCTTTTGATCATTTCTTCACATGTACCTGCAGTTGCATTCAAGTAATGCCCTTTGATTTCACCTGTTTCAGCTTGCGCTTTATAAATAGCTTCAGCACAAAATAAGAAACGGTCTCTCCAACGCATAAAAGGTTGGGAGTTCACATTTTCATCATCCTTGGTAAAATCAAGCCCACCACGTAGACATTCGTAAACTGCTCTACCGTAGTTTTTTGCGGATAATCCCAATTTTGGTTTAATAGTACATCCCAATAGGGGACGTCCATACTTGTTCAATTTATCTCTTTCAACTTGGATGCCGTGAGGCGGGCCTTGGAAAGTTTTGGAATAAGCAGGGGGAATTCGCAGATCCTCTAAACGTAGAGCTCGCAGGGCTTTGAAACCAAATACATTACCCACAATGGAAGTAAACATGTTAGTAACAGAACCTTCTTCAAAAAGGTCTAAAGGATAAGCTATATAAGCAATATATTGATTTTCTTCCCCAACAACGGCCTCAATGTGGTAGCATCGTCCTTTGTAACGATCAAGACTGGTAAGTCCATCAGTCCACACAGTTGTCCAGGTACCAGTAGAAGATTCGGCGGCTACCGCAGCCCCTGCTTCTTCAGCGGGAACTCCGGGTTGAGGAGTTACTCGGAATGCTGCTAAGATATCAGTATCTTTGGTTTCGTAATCAGGAGTATAATAAGTCAATCTGTAATCTTTAACACCAGCTTTAAATCCAACACTTGCTTTAGTTTCTGTTTGTGGTGACATAAGTCCCTCCCTACAACTCATGAATTAAGAATTCTTACAACAACAAGGTCTACTCGATATAGATTAGGCGTGAATGAAAACTTTGACAAAAATCTTTCAAAAAATATTCAACTAATATTATCAATGAATTAAGTTTCTTATTAGACCATGCATTTGATTCACCAAATACATCATTATTGTATACTCTTTGATATATATGGCGCAACCCAATCTTTGTTTTTCAAGTTTATAATTGAATTTGGGCACTTTCCATTTTGAATCTAAAAAAAAAATACTAAGAAAAATTCCCCCTTGACAGTGACTTGACAGTGATATGTGTTGTATATGTAAATCCTAGATGTGAAAATAGGGATAATTCATCCATGAAAGAGAAGGGGAATAAAACAAAAATAGACACTAACTAAACTAACTATATATAGATATATAGTTAGATATATAGAAAAGAAAACAGTCAATGAGATCGTAATAATGAATCACGAGTTAGAATTTCATAGATTTCATCTAATCGAGTATAAGTATAGATGGTATTTTGTATAATATAATGATAGAGAAATGAAACACACTTCACTTACTCACAATTCTTATTCATCTACTTGATCTTTTGAAAAAAGAATAGATTGAACTTGCAAATTTACTCATTTAAATTTAATGAGTAAACGATTGAATTTTATTCGGTTGGGTGGTACCAACTAAATCGAGTACTAATTCCCATTTAATTCGTATTGAATTAATTAATCAAGCTGCTACCAGAAATTGATTTGGTACTATGTACCATAGTCTCTCAATCAAAAGAATTTCGACATATTTTACTTTATTATATTATGAAAATCAATCCGAATCCTTCTGGTTCTACGGTTTCCACACTTGAAGAAAAAAACCTAGGACGTATCACTCAAATTATTGGCCCAGTACTGGATGTTGTTTTCCCCCGGGGCAAGATGCCTAATATTTATAACGCTTTGGTAGTTAAAGGTCGAGATACTGCCGGTCAGCAAATTAATGTGACTTGTGAGGTACAACAATTATTAGGAAATAATCGAGTTAGAGCTGTAGCTATGAGTGCTACAGATGGTCTGACGAGAGGAATGGAAGTGATTGATACAGGAGCTGCTCTAAGTGTTCCAGTCGGCGGAGCTACTCTCGGACGAATTTTCAATGTTCTTGGGGAGCCTGTTGATAATTTAGGTCCTGTAGATACTCGTACAACATCGCCTATTCATAGATCTGCGCCTGCTTTTATACAGTTAGATACGAAATTATCAATCTTTGAAACAGGGATTAAAGTGGTGGATCTTTTAGCTCCGTATCGCCGTGGAGGAAAAATTGGACTCTTTGGGGGAGCCGGCGTGGGTAAAACAGTACTTATCATGGAATTGATCAACAACATTGCCAAAGCTCATGGAGGCGTATCCGTATTTGGTGGAGTAGGTGAACGTACTCGTGAAGGAAATGATCTCTACATGGAAATGAAAGAATCTGGGGTAATTAATGAAAAAAATATTGCAGAATCAAAAGTAGCTCTAGTCTATGGTCAAATGAATGAACCACCAGGAGCTCGTATGAGAGTAGGTTTGACTGCACTAACCATGGCAGAATATTTCCGGGATATTAATGAACAAGATGTACTTTTATTCATCGACAATATCTTTCGTTTCGTTCAAGCGGGATCAGAAGTATCTGCCTTATTAGGGAGAATGCCTTCTGCAGTGGGTTATCAACCTACCCTTAGTACCGAAATGGGTTCTTTACAAGAAAGAATTACTTCCACCAAAGAAGGGTCTATAACTTCGATCCAAGCAGTTTATGTACCTGCAGATGATTTGACCGACCCTGCTCCTGCCACGACATTTGCACATTTAGATGCTACTACCGTACTATCAAGAGGATTAGCTGCCAAAGGTATTTATCCAGCAGTAGATCCTTTAGATTCAACGTCAACTATGTTACAACCTCGGATCGTTGGCGAGGAACATTATGAAACTGCTCAAAGAGTTAAGGAAACTTTACAACGTTACAAAGAACTTCAGGACATTATAGCTATCCTGGGGTTGGACGAATTATCCGAAGAAGATCGTTTAACTGTAGCAAGAGCACGAAAAATTGAACGCTTCTTATCACAACCCTTCTTCGTGGCAGAAGTCTTTACTGGTTCTCCAGGGAAATATGTTGGTCTCGCCGAAACAATTAGGGGGTTTCGATTGATTCTTTCTGGGGAATTAGACAGTCTTCCCGAGCAGGCCTTTTATTTGGTAGGTAACATCGACGAAGCTACCGCGAAAGCTATGAACTTAGAAGGGGAGAGCAAATTGAAGAAATGACCTTAAATCTTTGTGTACTGACCCCTAATCGAATTATTTTGGATTCAGAAGTGAAAGAAATCATTTTATCTACTAATAGTGGACAAATTGGCGTATTACCAAACCACGCCCCTATTGCCACAGCGGTAGATATAGGTCTTTTGAGAATACGTCTCAACGACCAATGGTTAACGGTAGCCTTGATGGGTGGTTTCGCTAGAATAAGTAATAATGAGATCACCATTTTAGGAAATGATGCGGAGATGAGTACTGACATTGATCCGCAAGAGGCTCAACAAGCTCTTGAAATAGCTGAAGCTAACTTGAGTGGAGCTCAGGGAAAGAGACAAGCAATTGAGGCGAATCTAGCTCTCAGACGAGCTCGGACACGAGTAGAGGCTGTTAAGGTTATTTCCTACTAGTAAAAAAAAACACACATAAAAATAAGAAAAAGAAGTTCTTTAGAGGTTCTTTATTATATACCATATTTTGATTCTGCCAATTGAATACAATCAATTCTAGATGATACAACAAAAAAAGAAGATGGCTAGAAAAACTTATTAGATACCAGAGTTGATGGTATCTAATAAGTTCTACCTACTATTGGATTTGAACCAATGACTTCCGCCGTATGAAAGCAATACTCTAACCACTGAGTTAAGTAGGTTATTCATCATCACAAAGGACCCATCGCCTCGGGGATTATAGGTGGAATATTTTTTCTACGCAATACCAATCCATTAACAGTAAACGGATTAAAGAACTCTCATGTGGGATCCGATCTTGACAAGAAATTCTCTATATGTTAAGATGTCTATGACAAGGGCTATAGCTCAGTTAGGTAGAGCACCTCGTTTACACGTGCGCCAATGCTTTTCAAAGGGGCCCATTATGCAATGAACATAATTGATCTTATTGAGAAATCGATGTCTTACTCCATAGATTCGAAGGAACAAGAGAACAATAGCCTGACAAATATTTGATTTGGTCCGATTCGAGTGCGAATTCAGGTGCCAAATGAAATAGAACCTGCCATTGATTTGCTAATTGATAAGGTAAATACCAGCCCATTCAATGCTAGGCATAATGAGTATAAGGGACTCAAAAGAACCTCTTTTTATCCTATGAACTTTAAGGTGTATGAAGTCTCATATTTGACTCTTGTAGCGGAGCGATAGAGATTCCATTTAACTTAGGTTAATCTAGGCCAGAGGCAGACCTAAGTCAAGGCAATCCCTCTTTGAAACACTTTGGTATTGTTCCTAGATCAGAATACAAATCATGAATCACAGAACACATGGAACCATCTTATTATCTTCCTGTAAAAAAGAAAAAATATGGTGGACTAACTGATCTTTATATCAATCAGTTGATGAAAGAGCCCAATGCAAGAAAATGCATGTTGGGTCTTTGAAACAGTTCGCATCATTTCGATAATAATTAGTTTGATCTGTTTTACCGAGAAGGTCTACGGTTCGAGTCCGTATAGCCCTAACACATTCCACTTTTTTTTTTCATTTTGATTGAAAAAAAAGTGGAAATGGATTAAGAATTAAATTAATGCATTTTATATTTGTATTTTTATAATATAAAATGAACTAGAAAAATATAGTTATACTAATACGATTTCTTACGCTATAATTAGTCTTATTTATTAGTATTCTAATTATACTATTTTTTTGTATTTAATTTAATTACTTTTTAAAAAGAGAAACCGAGATAAAGTAAGAGAGTTTTCTTTGGGTGGGAACATCCTATATCGATACCATATCTAAATGGAATCAAAAAAAAATGGTAAGTGGGGTTCCATTGTATGAATCTTTAAATAAGGCATGCACCATGGCAAACAAACTCTAAACTATGTAGTTTTATTTGATCAAAAAAAATTCCCCTTTCCTTTAAGAAGTTCTGGATGAATTTACAATTGAAATTTAAATCGAATAATTCAACCTATTCCACATTAATAGGAGTCCATTTATGTTTCTGCTTCACGAATATGATATTTTCTGGGCATTTCTAATAATATCGGGTGCTATTCCTATTTTGGCATTTGTAATTTCCGGAGTTTTAGCCCCAATTAGTGAAGGACCAGAGAAGCTCTCTAGTTATGAATCAGGTATAGAACCCATGGGAGACGCTTGGTTACAATTCCGAATCCGCTATTACATGTTTGCTCTAGTTTTTGTTGTTTTTGACGTTGAAACGGTCTTTCTTTATCCATGGGCGATGAGTTTTGATGTATTGGGTGTATCCGTATTTATAGAAGCTTTCATTTTCGTGCTTATCCCAATTGTTGGTTCAGTTTATGCATGGCGAAAAGGAGCATTAGAATGGTCTTAACTGAATATTCAGACAACAAAAAAAAGAAAAAGGAAGGAAAAGGTTATATTGAGACAGTTATGAATTTGATTGATTTTCCGTTACTTGACCAAACAACCCCGAATTCCGTTATTTCAACTACATTAAACGATCTTTCGAATTGGGCAAGACTCTCCAGTTTATGGCCTCTTCTCTATGGTACCAGTTGTTGTTTTATTGAATTTGCTTCATTAATAGGCTCGCGATTCGACTTCGATCGTTATGGATTAGTACCAAGATCGAGCCCTAGGCAAGCAGACCTAATTTTAACAGCCGGTACAGTAACAATGAAAATGGCTCCGTCTTTAGTACGATTATATGAACAAATGCCTGAACCAAAATATGTCATTGCTATGGGAGCTTGTACTATTACAGGAGGAATGTTCAGTACTGATTCTTATAGTACTGTTCGGGGAGTCGATAAGTTAATTCCCGTGGATGTCTATTTGCCGGGCTGCCCGCCTAAACCAGAAGCAGTTATAGATGCTATAACGAAACTTCGTAAGAAGATATCCCGAGAAATCTTTGAAGATAGAACTTTGTCCCAACAGGAAAATAGATGTTTTACTACTAATCACAAGTTTTATGTTCGACGTAGTACTCATACTGGAAATTACGATCAAGGATTACTCTATCA
The DNA here is from genome assembly GCA_030737815.1 of Allium fistulosum. Lineage (NCBI taxonomy): Eukaryota > Viridiplantae > Streptophyta > Magnoliopsida > Asparagales > Amaryllidaceae > Allium > Allium fistulosum. The sequence continues at coordinate 50,829,144 of JASFAW010000009.1, read as the reverse complement.
ATCACCATCTACTTCAGAAAGTATCTCTGAAGTATTTTTCAAATCCAAAAATTTAGTATCTTCACATGAATTAGTGAATTAGGCAAGGTTCCTTTGTGCAGAATAAGAAAGAGTGGGTCAAGTCAATCTTTCAAAATTTCATTGGAAATTTGAAATACTCATACAAATACAAATGTGGGAGAAATCGGGAAGATGGGGGTTCGTTTATCTGATTGGCTAGTCAAGCATGAACTAATTCATAGATCTTTGGGTTTCGATTGCCGAGGAATAGAGACTCTACAAATAAAAACCGAGGATTGGGACTCCATTGCTGTCATTTCATATGTATACGGTTACAATTATTTACGCTCCCAATGTGCCTATGATGTAGCACCTGGCGGATTTTTAGCTAGTGTGTATCATCTTACGAAAATACGGTATGGTATAGATAAGCCGGAAGAGGTATGCATAAAAGTATTTGCCCAAAGAAGTAATCCTAGAATCCCGTCTGTTTTCTGGATTTGGAGAAGTGCCGATTTTCAAGAACGGGAATCTTATGATATGTTGGGAATCTCTTATGATAATCATCCACGTCTTAAACGTATCTTGATGCCTGAAAGTTGGATAGGCTGGCCCTTACGTAAGGACTATATTACCCCCAATTTTTATGAAATACAAGATGCTCATTGAATGATAAGAAACGAATGTTCACTTATATGACATGACTCCAGATTTTTTTTATTCAAGTCAAGGAATATTTTTCATTTTGTTCTAGATGAAAGAGAATAACTGGATTCTAATTCGTATTAAGACTAAGCTAAAAAAGACTTCATTGGCCAATTTTGAAGATATTATGAATTTCATTTGAGCAGAAACAATATAATAGATAAATCAAAAAAGTTCTGCACTATGAACTTTGTACCGCGCATGTCACTTAGATGAACCCTTGAAAGTAGCATAAACAAGAATGAAGAAATAGAATAAATAGGAAAGAAAATACGAAATGAAATGAAAAAAGAACAGATTTTTTTACTGTGTATAAAATATATCCTTACTTTTTCTATCCTTCAACTCCTATAAAATAAACTTGGAAGTTTTTTAGACAACTTATTTTTTTTTATTACCATCTCCAAACATAGATAGATCTATACATCTATATAAAAAATATGTATTGCGCTCTAGATTATTAATATGTATTGTATGCTGACCCGCTTCAATTAATTTGAAGAGGTATAAATATCTTTTCAATCGATTAGTTATGTGTCAGGAACCAGATTTGAACTGGTGACACGAGGATTTTCAGTCCTCTGCTCTACCAACTGAGCTATCCCAACAATTCAGGAGCCAAATTTGAACCGGTGACACAAGGATTTTCAAGCCTCTGCTCTACACAACTGAGCTATTCCCTAATTTTTCCGATTTTCAAAACGAAGACTTTCTTTGTGAATGTAAGGAAAATGAGATGGGCTGTGAATAATGCGCTTTGGGTCTATTTGTGAAAGAGTAAAATGAATAAGAAAGATATTGAATTTTCTTTGTTTTCTTTGAACCACTTATAAAAAAAAAAGGAGAATTATAGTAAAGAAGTAAAACGGGCTTTTTACTGGGGATAGAGGGACTTGAACCCTCACGATTTCTAAAGTCGACGGATTTTCCTCTTACTATAAATTTCATTGTTGTCGCTATTGACATGTAGAATGGGACTCTCTCTTTATTCTCGTCCGATTAATCATTTTTTGTTATAGAAGAATTTGAGTTACCAACGCAACATAGTCAACTTCATTCGTTAGAACAGCTTCCATTGAGTCTCTGCACCTATCCTTTTTTATTCTCTTTTTTAAACCCTTGTTTTTCAAAAAATAAAGATTTGGCTCAGGATTGCCCATTTTTAGTTCCAGGGTTTCTCTGAATTTGGAAGTTTTCACTTAGCAGGTTTCCATACTAAGGCTCAATCCAATCAAGTCCGTAGCGTCTACCAATTTCGCCATATCCCCCTTTTAGACTTTTAGACAAGGATCCAGTTGTAATTTTACCCAACTTTTTCATTTATCTTGGAACCATTGAGTTCATTATATAATGATTCCTATATTAAAAAATTGTGTATGCCTATTTTATTTTTTTGGTTATCCCCTCTCGTTCCACCTCTATTGTATGAATCATCTTTGTTTCAATCAGAAATGATTCTATCATTGATGTATCCACAATTCAATATAGAGAGGTATATACCACATATATATACGTCCCCCTCCCCTTTTATTTTTAGAGTGTGCTTTGTAATACTGGAAGGGTCGATATTCTTCCTTATTGTTTTTTTTTTTCCTATCTTCATCCTTTTTCGAACGAAATCAGAGGAATGTCTGATTATAATTTTTATTGTTGTATCTTTATCCTTATTTTATACTTTTCTTAGGACTGATCCGCTATAATATGAATATAATTAATCTTATTTGTTATAACTATTCTCAAATCTAAAAAAGGAATTCCAATTTTTTGGTATTTTCAATATCTTATTATTATAAATTAATTATTATAAAATTTTTTTTTTTATATTTCGAATTTATTAGAGTTTATTATAGAATGGAATGTAAAAAATATATATTAAATATATATATTAAATTAAGATAAATAATGTAAATTCGAAATATAAAAAATATAAAAATAACAGCAATGTAAATGTATATCATCAATAATTATTATGTATAATAATAAAATTGAAATTAGTCAGATATTTTATTTCTGTTACATTATTAGAATAGAATTCTATTTAGTCATATTATTCTATTTATTTATTAAATATATTATTAATATTAATTTGCATATTAATTTTATATTTTTTTATTAGTTATATTATGTTATGGATAGAATTATGAACTAGAATATATAATATATAGTTTATATTAAATAGTTTATATTAAATATATATATATAGTTCATACGAACTTTACAGCTAATAGCGGGGATCTGGTAGTCTCTTGAATTCCTATGCATTATTTCTGTTATGTGAGCCCGCTTAGCTCAGAGGTTAGAGCATCGCATTTGTAATGCGATGGTCATCGGTTCGAGTCCGATAGCCGGCTTTTTTCTCTATCGATTTTTCCATAATTGAGAATCCCTCCTCTCCATTTCTACAAACGTTGAGTCACTAATCTATTATGTCGTGGTAATTCTAAAAAAAAGTTGATTAGATCCAATTAGATTTATATTTTATATATATAATAAATCATAAAACAGAGCCTTAATCTTCTTTCTAGCCTTAATCTTCTTTCTATATATATATAT